>CM010928.2:813776563-813840890 GCA_002915635.3 Ambystoma mexicanum
CGTGAAGCATGCATAACCACCGCCTCAACACCATCAATTTCCACCTGTGACATCACAACTCCAATCCCCATATCGCTGGCATCTACAGAAAGAATAGTCCTCTTTCTGGTATCATACATAGCTAATGGCTTTGCCATGTCAATTTTTAGTTTAATTTCATCAAACTCTCTCTGACAGTTCCTATCCCACTCAAACTCCACACCCTTCCTCAACAACGCCCTCAGACTAGTCACTCCATCAGCATAATTTTCCACAAAGCGATGATAAAATTCTATCGTCCCTATAAACGACCTCAATTCAGACTTATTCTTGGCACTTACATTCTTTAATACCATCTACCAAATCTTTCTCGTCTGTGGCCCTCCTCCGATATCTCATGACCCAAGTATTCCACTGCTCGGTAGAAAATACACATTTCTCCTCCCGTAACGTTATACCACGATCTTTGAAAATTCTTACAACCAGCTCCACCCTTTCTTTAATTCTTCTTCACTCCTCCCACATATCAGTACATCATCTTGAAAACACCAAACATCACTCACTCTCATTAGGAGCTTATCCATAACCTTTTGGAAAACTGATGAGGCTGATATCAGCCCAAAAGGCATACAGCGAAATTGATAAATTCCTTCATATGTAATAAAAGCTGTTAGTTTTTGTGATTTAACATCCAAATTAATTGGTGATATGCACTTGCCTAATCTAATTTGGCAAAAAATTTCGCATTTCCAATCCGACTCAATAGTTCACTCATATTTGAAGAGGATGACGCTGCTATCACGCATCTATTTAATTCCTTCAAGTCTATACAAACCCTTAAATCCCCACTTGTTTTTTTACCACCACTACTGGGGAAATCCACTCTACAGCTTTGGCTGGTTCAATTATACCCGCCTTTTCAACTTTCCTCAATTCCTCCCTTACCGCATCACGCATAGTCCTAGGCAAAGGTCTGAGTTTGGCACACACCGGTGTGCTACCATCTTTCAATACAATTTTGTGCACCATACCCTTAAGGCACCCCACACCATTGTTAAAAACATCCGGGTACCTCTCACATCAAATCATTCGTCTCACCACTCATTTTGGCGTACCTACCACACTATCAATGTTCAAAATTGTTCATTGCTGTTAGATCCAGTCTGATCCCTAATCCCCTCTGCTCCTTCCATCCAAGTAGCTTTTCCCTTCTTGGCAACATAAATTTTACCGTACGTTGTTCTCCCTTTAAAACTGAAATGAGCTGTACAACATCCCAGTAACTCTATTTTTCCTCCATTGTAATCTCCAGGGTTCTTATCTGATGGACCTAGATCTTCCATACGACCCCCCACAATATTCTCATATGTTGCACGAGACATCAATGTGATCTTTGAACATGAATCAGCCAGTATTCTCACCTGCTGCCCATTTATTCATCACGCAGCGGGATGTTCACATTCATCAACCTCAGTCCACTTCACCATAT
Source organism: Ambystoma mexicanum (assembly GCA_002915635.3). Classification (NCBI taxonomy): domain Eukaryota; kingdom Metazoa; phylum Chordata; class Amphibia; order Caudata; family Ambystomatidae; genus Ambystoma; species Ambystoma mexicanum. The sequence goes on from CM010928.2 coordinate 813,778,032, forward strand.
TCACTGTGACAATCTCATTCTCAGAACCTTCTCCTTCATCAGATGATCCCACATTACATTCCTCAACAAACATAGTCCCTTTTTTCCCGCCAATGCGGTAGTTCTTACAATTCTCAAAATGCCCCCACCTCTTACATAAATTGCAATTAGCTCGTCTCCCAGGACATATGGGAGAAGTCAATAAATGTCGAGCACTTCCACACCTGAAGCACAACCGGTCATCCCTCCTTGACCCCTCTGCCCATTATCCTTCTGGGTAACCTTATTACCCACTTGACTCACTCCACTTTTACCCGGGCAACATCATTTCTCTCCCATACTTGTTTTTCAGTTCTTCTTTCCCTCATACCCTCTTTCTTCTATCACAAACTTTCAGAACCTCAATAGCTTGTGAAGGTTTGCTTCTTTAGTTCCCAATTTTGCCACACATTGCAAAGTATGTCTATTCTCTTAGCAATACCAATGACCTCATCCAAACTAGGGTCATCTTTCAAACACACTTCCTCGCGAATCTATCATTGGAGCAGTGCAGCATAAATTGTCTCTTATATGCTCATCCAACCCACCATCAAATTTACAATTCAAAGATAGGTGCCTCAGTGCCGTGATATACTCTTCCACAGTCTCCCCATCATGTTGAAATCTCATTCCAAAATGGTATCGTTCAAGCACTGTGCTAATTTTTGACTCAAAATGTTTGTCCAGCTTTACCAAAGCTGCGTCAAAATCACTCCCTCCATCTTCCACATGTAGATCTGTAATATCTGGGAGCGTCTCACAAATCCTCTGTCCTTCATAGCCCAGAAAATGCATAAGCATGGACACTTTCTTTCAACGGACATCCCATTGCCGCAAGTTGCTTTAACATAATGTAAAAATCCTCTCTTCCAGGACCCCACTTAATCTTGGCGGCCCTGGGTAGGCATGAACATCTGCAGACCCGGAACTCCTGACAGGCCATCTCAGATGTGAGCACACCAATTGACGTCAGGCAGGTGAAGGGAGTAAGTGCAGTACAAATGGACAGTTCCAAACAAACGATAGAAAAATGTACAGCACAAATCACCAGATTAAATCCCTAATAATGCTCTGCAGGAAAGTACTCCTTCAATAACCACCTTCTCGTGTGGGCCTGGGGGGGGGGGAATAGAATATAATAAATAAATACCTTTGAATTTTGTGCTGTATACAAATGAGGTGCTTTGCTTTGTCGCTCCGCCGTAAGATCGTTCACACACTCGAAGAAAAGAAAAAAAAATGATGACACCCGTCACGTGACTTGCGCGTCACGTGTCTCAGTCTCCTTCTCCAGAAACGAGTGCGCGTCACGTGCCACAAAGAGGGAGTCCCTTTCCTCTAAATGAGCACGCAGACACACTTCAAGACTTGCCGCACCCCTAAATCCCCCGGCACACACCTCAGGAAATAGGGGCATAGTTCACCCACGCTGACCGCAGGCTAACGATGAGCAGCCTGCTCTACGGAGAGCTGCCAGCTAGCTAGCGTGTGCTCTGTCCCGTCTGGCTCGCTCGCTCCACACAGCAACCGGAACAACCGTACCTCGGGAAACAGGATTCGTCAGATTCGTCCCCTCGCTGCACTCCGACCAGGCACCGCACACTGTGCGTCACCTCGGGGAAGGAATTTGTCACCTCACAGCACCTCGACAGGGCACCGCCCTCTGTCAGGGCAACCTCCAGGCCCTCGGTGCAGGCTCGCAAGTTCTGGTCGCCTAGCCTCTCTCTCTCCAGCCCGCTCCGCACCGCAGTTCAGGTCTCCACGTACAGCAGTGTAACGCGGCGCGGTGAACAGCAGTAAAACATACGGAGCGGCGGCCCCTCCTTTTCAGCCTTCGAGGTTGGGGGTCTCAGGGAAACTGGAAACTGAGGTAGGCACTTTCTTCCTTCTACCACCTACTCCCATCCTCGTCGCCAATGTAGTGTAATAAACCAGGCTGGATGTGTTGCTTGGAGTTTATTACATATAATCAAGACACATACATAAGACCCCCAACCATCATTGTTAGCTCTTGTCCAACTGTGTATTTCAAGTCATAACATTCTTTCTGAAGCTCCACAGTCTGGAGCCTTATGACATCAGTCCCCAATACACAATGCAAAGTAATAGAGCAATGCTGCATTTTACTCTAATATCAGAGCACATACATAACAGTTGGATCGTCCGCTGGGGTAAGGGCAACCTTGTCCTTATCTCCCTACACAGGGTCTGGATGGCCATCAAGATTGCTCCTGTGTTGTTCTGTGGCATAGGCATCGTTGCAACGGAGCGACGGCTGGGAGTGGGGTCCTCCATCTCCTCCACGGCCCACGGTTCCTCGTCGGCTCCACCGTCATCTCTTCGTCCGTCTCATCGGGATCCTTCCCGTAGGCCCTGGCTTGCCTCGAACTTCTTGTCCAGGATCCTTTGGACGCTAGCCAGCTCATCCTCAGAGGTGGTATCTGTGTCCGTTATGGCTACCGTGCCCCCCCCTCTTTCTCCACCCGGGGTTTCACAGGGTCTTCTCGATAGGCTGAAAAGATGATTCCCTCCGGGGTGGCAGGGAAACTCTAGGCCGGAAGACATCTCCACTGGGTAGCCTCCACCAGCTTCGCCAGGGCCACCACGACTCCTTCAATCGAGGCCTTCGCCGGGTGAATCAAGGCCTTCACGACCATAGGCGTGCCTGAGGCCTTCACCTTAGGGGAGGGTCGCTGACCCGCTCCCCTTGGCTGTCTCCGTTGGGTTCGGCCGGGGCTTCTCCTGGAAGCTTACCGGGTTCTCCGATTCCTCTTCACCGAGCCAGAGCATTGGCTCGTGGATGATGGCGTCGGTGAGATTGCGCCCTCCCTGGCAGCCGAAGAGCCCGAACCATTGGCGCTCCTGGTGCCCGCGGACTCACTGTGCTTTGCCTTTTGTTAGGCCCCGTCACCAGAGCGCCCTCAAAGGTCTTAGAAGACCGCTCAAACTTCTTCTTCTCACCTGCTGCGGGCTCTCCCCTCCAGCCAGTTGGTGAGTCGAGTACGACGATCCCTCATTGTCCAGTCCGACATGTTCTTACAGAACGCACAGTCCTTCTCCACATGCGATTTGTCCTCATGAGGGCAGTAGAGGCACCGAAAGTGCTCATCTTCCTTGAAGACGTTCTGTAGTCCACAGCTCCTGAACAGCTTGGATCCAACAGGCGTCGTGTTTCCTTTGTCCTGGCCATGACCACGGGGTAGGCCTCAAAGATCTTCTGGAATCCTCCAAGAAGTGAAAACTCGATGGAAATTCGCCCTTGAGGGGTGTAGAAAATCCGAAACGGGCCCCGTTGATCGGAAGTATAATCAGTGGAGCTTGAGGCCGATTGACCGAAAATAAGAGTAAACTCTTTGAAAAAACGCAAAATGCAGTAAAAGCTCGAGAGCTATAGCGCGAGGACTCCCAACACTTGAACGTGCGGTAAAAAACTGAAGATGGCTGCTAGAGGAGGGGCTTAGGTAGAGGGCAGTCATTGGCTTGGGCAGTAGACCCAGAGACCAGTGATTGGTTATTAGTAGAAAGACTGTTCAGAAACGAAACTGAAACAGATTTTTTCTTTAACGAGGATTCCCAGCCTGACGACGGAGAATATTCATGAGCATGTGAATCCATGCCAGACCCCATGCTGGAGAAGTATTATGACGTGTCTAGAATAAAGTCTAGATTGGATACACAATCTTGCCATTTCTTACTGGGGCATGACATTTGTGACTGGGCGTCTGTGATACTGTATTCTGTACTGAATATTGAATACTGTAGCCCATTATTCAAGAAATGTTCTCGGGGGAGAATATGCGGTAACCCCTATGGTTGGTTTGGGCTCCCTCTTCGCAGACATTTGCACATTCCCCAAACAATTCACAGCTTCTAAACATCATAACCTTAAACCTTAAATAACTTGTTGCCTTCACAAATATGATGTCCTACTGTCAGATACTATGTGAGGACCATTTCATTCATCTTGGAGTTGCATGCCTATATAAACTGGTCGCAGATACATGTTTGTCCCAAGTAAGTCTATGAGTGTGAAGTGAGGCAGTCAGAATGACATATTATAGCACAGCTATGTGGACTAACTGGAAACATTCTCTCGGATTTGCAGACGTTTCTGTAGGGGAACACATGAAACATTTCATTAATTCAGATGCTAGGTCACCTACAATGCACATGTGTATTTCACTGTAGCATATCCTGTCTGTTATCAATTTTCTGCTGCAAACATAAATGAACCCTGAATGTACAGTGGAAAAAATATACTTGTTGTCACTGAAGCAGAGACTGACACATTGGGACACTAGCACCCTGAAATAAATGTGTTACATACAAAGTATGACAGTAGAAACAAAATCAATTATGTAGAGCGATACCCCAATGCCCAAGCTCTGGACTTTTCTTAAACCATGGCCAATTTTTCTCTAACTCGGTCAGTAATCTGTGAAGACAGGTAATGGTCTGATCCGTGACATAGGCTCAGCTGCACTGTGTCCACTCCGATTCCTGTTTTACAGGTCTGGCTTTTATTTCCCAGGAAAGTGCTTTGGCAGGCCTCTGCCTGCCAATCTTCCTCTGCACTGCCACAAACTACGCATGCATCTACCCTGGTCGGAGTTGGGGAAAGAGCACACAAGGTCTCATTTGGCCAAAACAGTAGTCTAGTTGCTGGAAACTCTGCCGCCATTTCTCCAGAACATGCCATTTCACCAGACACCCATACCACCAGCCGTGAATGCATGTAACATGCTTTACTGCCTCCAAGTATTCCGTGTCACAATTAAATTAAATTCCAGGGATATACAAATAACAAATCTAGAGCTGCACTTGAATACATGGCCTTACCTATAGCAATATCTCAGTGCATCTGGAGGATACTAGACTTGCAAATAAACTGTTACTGAGACTAACACTCCAAAGAGTCCATAATATGGAACACAGAGACCTGACTGAGACCGACAGGACATCTGCCTCAAATGCCTGGAGAGAAGACATGACATAGTCTGGCCGAACTATAAGCAATGCATCCCCAAACCTAACACCGGCTCTAACTACGTTACAGTACAAGTCTCCTGCCACTGGTCACCTAAATTGGAGCAACATTAGGTATTCCTGTTGCACACTCAATCACACCACCTCTCAGCACCTAGATAGGGCTGCAACCTTAAATACATCCAGGAACAAGGGGACAAAGGTCCAAGCTCCATAGAGCACTTGCTGGACTATCCAAAAGAGCCAACATAGTGTGCACTAAGCAGCCACATATACATCTAGGACGTGGTGCTGCTTGCTCCTATACTGTGCCTGCATAAACCTCCCCAAGGAGCATACAAAGACACAGTACATTCCTTGGGTACCTCTGCATGACTAAAGTCTATTCTCAGCCCCTGCTTGAAGCACTGCAAAATCCTCACATGATCAGTGTCATGCCAAATAAACATTTTCTTAGGAAGCATTATGGGAACGGTGCAGTATCCATTGGGTCATAATATTTAGTAATACAGGAGACGTAAGAGGAAATGGTTCATGTATTATTGAGTTTTAACTCTTTGCTATGCCTCCCTCACAGCTTCCCTAGCCAGCCCATATGAGGATGGTTAACACCAAGGTGTCAGTAATCGGAGGTGGAAAACTGTTTGATGATTTATCAGAGTATGCCATTTTATTCTTAAAATAATATTAAAACATGCCTCACTTTCCCTACTCTGCTGATGAATGCCCTGCCTAACCAGAGCTAATGGAACACACTCCAACAAAGGATAACTGGCCCTCACACTAATCAACAAACACACAAAGATAATATATGGCAATACAACATGACAAGAATAACATTTGCAGTTCCTGAATGACCTTCTAATGTCCTGGGTAGCCTCCCTACCCCAGGATTCAAAGTCACTTCTGCAAATATTCAACCAACGAAATAAATGTCTTGAATCAGTTCTTAATGTTGTAAATTCAAAATAAAAGTTCATTAACCAAAGTTCACTGACAACCAATCTGTTCTCCTGGGTGAAATATCTCCTTTCCACTTCTAGCCAAAATAGCACCAGTGGTAATCCTGGCACACAATGCTTGTCACCTCTTTAAGAAGATTTGTCACAATTCAGAAGAAAATGCAATATCCAGACTGGTAGTAATATACAGTTCTCGATAAACAGTTAGCATTTCTTGAGTTACAAGTTTTAGCATTCACAATGGTATATTTGTCAGGATGACTTCTCAGTGCTGCTACTTCCACTTCAACAACCACAATTCTACTTATTTTACCATGAGAACGGTTACCTATTGTCTCACAGTACTCCACTATGTTTAGAATACTGCAATGTTGCATCTACTGACATTTAGCTATACCACCACACCTTCAGTACTTTGGACTACTACCAAAGCTTCAGTGATTTGGACTTTTAGACAGGCTTTGAGAAGATATACTTTAAAGTACTTCAACACCCTCTGGTAGGCAAGGCACTCTTCCTCTGAATATCTCCTTCCAAAGGGGCAGCCTATTTGCCTCTCTTGTCAGTATGCCACAATAATAACCATAGTTTGCCTCTAAGACTCACTTCTCTCTGTCTTTCACAGTCGTTGACACTACAGATTGTGTCTGCTTCAAAATAGTCTTTACAAGCAGCCAGTTTCCCTTCCACACCTTTACTTATACTGCCTGCCAGCTATCAGCCCAAGTAATTACCCAGACGCCATTGTGCCACTGTTTTAGCTTCAGGTAATGCTTGCACACTTGTAATTTAGGCCAAATAACTGTTAGTAACTTCACAACACAGATTGGGGGTCATTACGACCCTGGCATTAAGGGTTTAACGGCGCCGTAAAAGGTGTCGGCGCCGTTAAACCTTTAACGCCCGATTACGAGGTCCCTTTGCGGGACCCGACCTTAACAGCTGGTCTACACCAGCCGTTAAAGTAGGGACCCGCAAAGGGACCTTGGTGCTAAGTACGGTACCGCAGTCCCATTGAGCCCAATCGGGCGAAAATGGGAATGGGGAAGGGCCATGGTTCAATGGGGAATTACCGCCCCGCCAACCTTGGAATGGGGTGGTAATTCCCCATTGAACCATTACAACACCGGCACCAACCATGGTGCTAATAGCGCCATGGTTTACCGCCGGTGTTGTAATGAGGGCCATTGCTTTTGAACTTCAAGAAAGGCTGGAATTGTTGTTAATATGGGAATAATCTTGGCTAGGGAAACGCTGGTTTTCTGCTTCAGGAATATATACACTTTAACTTTGTATTTGTGAAAGTAAAAAATAGAATATAGTCTGTCTTCAGAAATCATAATTAGTCACACACAAACACTCCTTGATGTAGTTTTCAGCATTAAAGATTGTAAGGATTGTAAATATTGTAAAGGTTTGGTATTGAATTGTATTCCCGTGTGAGTGCAGGATGGAGTTCAGTCCTCCTTTCGGAATCACAATTAGGCACACATGACCATTATTTAAGTTGTTAAATCTGTTTTTTCTTCAGTTTTCTTCAGTTCGACATTCAAAAGGTTTGGAGCAACCTTTACACTCGTCTGCTTCTTTCAACGCCACTCCCTTGCGAGTGAATACAGCTGCTACTGGTGCCTGCTTTAACAACGCACAAGGGATGGGAACGCTCGGTAACACTCACCGGCTTCTCTTAATCCCTTTGCAGGCTGCAGGACTTCTACCCCATTGGCTCTCCCGAACTGACGCACTTTTCTTCTCAAGTTGTCTTCGGTCTGGCCACACAGACAGGGAGCTCAGCTTGCCACATACCTCTGCAGCACCCAGCCTCCAGGCACGGTCTGCTGCACGATTCTCAATGAGAGATCTCTGCATTTCAGACTTTGGAGGAAAAGGACCCTCTCCGGACTAGCAATTGGAATTTGCTTCTCTGTAGTCCAGGCACGTTTTCTTTCCTCCCACTTCTGTCTGATCTGCCAGTAACATGCTTGCTTCTGTCGCTTTCTCCATCTGTCACTATTGCTTTACCTGCTCCAGCTGCACCAGCTACTTCAACTAGTAGCCTGCACGTGAGGGGGCCATTTAAACCTCCCAGCTTCCCTCAGTTGTGGGCAGTTAGGCTTAATTGCCTGACATTCCCAGCAGCATTGCTCTTCAGCCCTCTTCCTCGTCCCACTACCTTTGGGATTATAGGACATGTAGTTCCAGACAGCAAAATTGTTTTTTCCTACTGACTTCTTATTTTTAAATGCAGTATCATTTTCTTAACTGCATTAGAAATAGAATCATGAGGCCAACAGGGGGCGCACAGGCAATGGCTGCCTGAGTGCACAGCTCCCGCCGAAGCCCGGGAATCAGAGGGGATTGAGCCCCCCCCCCCCGAGACCCCCCCGCTAGCTCGACCCGAGAGATCGATTCGGCACCCCCCCGGGCCCCCACCGAGCGAAAGAGCGGAGCTTGAGCTCCCGGGGAGCCGGAGTTTGTAACCCGCGGCGCCTGGGCGGGTGACGCAGCAGGACCAGAACGGCCTCGGAGCCGCGAGTGAGGCGGTCCCTCCCCAGGCGCACACGGCATCCCCGCCCGACTAGCCCCACTCCCCCTACGACTACCCCCCCCCTCTCGGAGTGCCGGAAGCGAACCGGTCGGGTCCGGGCCCCCGGGACTTCGGGGACGCGGCCGCGGAGTGTGGGAAGGCTCCCTCCGCCCCTCCCCCACGGCCCGAACCAGAGCATACTGCGCCGGGATCACCCGCGCGGCTAGGAGGCGGCATCCGGGGGCCTGGAGCAGCGCCCCCGGGGACTCAGGTTCCCCCCCTCCCCCCTGGAGTAAGAGGAAGGAGCGGGGCGGTCCCCCCCCGGAGACATCATCGCGGGCCGCAGGAGCCCAGTGCAGTAGAGCTGGTGGAGCCCCGGGGGGCCTGGGACTCGCCCCCCCACGGGTGAGCGGCTCGGGCGGGGAGGAGCCCCAGGAACAAGAGGGCCAACAGTGTGGACTACGGGCCGGGGGCTACGGACCCCCCCATTCTTTGGGACACAGACAGCACAGCCTGAAGCGGGGGTAACCCCGGTGCGAAGCCACCGCCAGCCGCTGGTGGGGCGTGTGCCCACCCAGGGGTGCCCCCCCGAGATCAGCGGCGTGAGCCACGGCATCCCTGCCCCCCCGGGCTCTGCGGGAAGGTCCCCTTTGGCCTGGAAGGTCGGGCCCCCTCGAATCACCACCTCCCCGCCTCAAGGAGACCAGAGGAGGCCCCAGATTGCCACGAGGCGCTTGAAAAGGGTGAGAGGGCCCCCGCCTGGGAACAGGTGGGGCGTGTGCCCGCCCCGCCGGACTGTGACACCCCATTCGGGACATCTGAGGAGTGCACAACCCAAGCAAGGAAGGACTGGCCAGCAGGGGACCCCCCGCACCCGCCGGGGCCGCGGGGATCCGGACGACAGGACACAGGAAAGAAGCACATGAGCTGCAGGGAAGCCTTACAGAGATACCGCTTCCGGGAGGTTGTAAGGGGTGACAAAGGCTTAAACCGCGAAGTGACCATGGCCCAATCCGGGGATGCTACCCCCTCCTCGGCGCAATGGAAAGGGGCTTCGCCTCGATCTTGCAGGAAATCAGGGACATGCGCTCCGACATTGCCCAGAAATTTGAAAAATGGACCAAAGGGTGGATAAGATCGAGGACAGACATACAGGTCGAATCCAACCAATCCTCTACAGCTGTCCAAGACGTACAATATAGCATGAGGCTGGAGGCTCTGGAGAAGAGGGACGAGGAAAGGGCCCGGCAGATGGATGATTTCGAAAACAGGAGGAGAGGAGGAACAACCTCAGAATCTTTGGGGTGCCCGAAATGGAAGGGGAAACGGAGAGGGACGTCACCCGAGCAGTACGAGATATCATCACCCTCTTGTTCGCGGAGGAAATGACAACTGAGCTAACATTTGACAGGGTGCACAGGGCGGGGGGCAGGGCCGGGGCCCCCCAGTCGATCCTGGTCCGGTTCCACTATTACTCGGAGAAGACGAAGGTGTTAGAGGAGGCCAGAAAGGCTAGGGAAATCACCTATAACAACGCCCAGGTCTCAATATACCAAGACCTCTCCGCCTACACGCTGGCTAGGCGTAGGATGTGCCGCCCTCTTACACAGGTCCTTAAGGAAAAGGGAGTGCGCAACAGATGGGGCTACCCTTTCTCCCTGACTTTTGAATACATGGGCCAAAGATCGACCCTGATCACGGAAGAGGACATAAGGGGAGCCATACAAGAGTATATAGTGGACACGAACCCCCGGAGGGGCCCGTCGGGGCCGGAGCATGGGAGACCCGGTGGCCTTGGACCGGCCGGCGAGAGGAGAAAGCGCACCAGCGCGAGGAAATTCAGGAAAATGAACACCCCCTCCCCATCAAAGGACGGAGAACGTAACGACTCCGAGGACTGAGCACGGGGGCACCCTGGTGTGCCCTGGTCGGAGGGACGCAGACTCAGAGGATTCACCACTATCAACGTCCCTACGACCTGCAAGTAGGTGGGGTCCGCAGAGGGGTCACAGCCGCGGGGGATCTTAGGGGGCTCAAGGAGATGAGCTTCTTATACAGATTGCCTGGCCGAGGTGGGCCGGCTGGTGGTTCGGCCAAAAGCCAGCGATGGCAGAACTACTTGGCTGGACGCCGGGGCGGGGGGGAACACGGGAGTTGGGGAAGTTCAGTTACGGTTCGGGGAGGGGGGGCAGTTGGGGTTTTGTTTTAGGCCCACCCGGGGGGAGGGGGCGGGGGGAGAAGGGGAACACAGAGCTGAAATAACGGAGCATGCGGGGAAGAGCCCTGGGAAGACGTTGACCGAGAGAGAGGAACATAGAGACTATGGCTGACAGGCTGCCTGCCCTGGGTGTGGGCTCACTTAATGTACGTGGCTTAAATACCCCCACTAAGAGGTCCCTGGTCTGTAGGAATTTAGAAGGGCACACCTGGATTTTCTCTTCGTGCAAGAGACTCACTGGCCACGGGGAAGGAGCCCAAACTGCGGGAGGGGGAATTGGCGAGGTTTATAGTGCATCCCACAAGTGCAAAAAGAGAGGGGTTGCCATCCTAGTAGCGAAGCATGTGGGCTTCGAGAATGAAGCCACGCTGAAGGACCCAGGGGGCCGCTACCTGCTGGTGCGGGGGTCCCTGCAGGGGGCCCCACTGACCCTAGCTGCCGTTTATGGCCCAAACGAAGGCCAAGCCCAATTCTGGGAGATGGTGGGGGACAAACCTAAGTACTTCATCCATGGCACGGTGGTTGTGGGGGGGGGACTTCAACATGGTTCTGGACCCCGCCCTGGACAGGAAACGTGCAGGTCCACAGTCCTCTAGGGCAGCGGATGAGATCTTGGCGCGCACTTTCCAAAAAGTCAACCTAGAACTGGGTCTGCTGGACACAATCCCCGTCCCCAGAACAGACTCCCCCTCTTTTACATATTACTCAGCCATCCACACGTCGTTCTCCAGGATAGACTACATCCTGGTGGACGAGACCCTACACCCATTTACCTCAGGCCACAGGGTCGACCCCGTCACCTGGTCTGACCACGATTTGGTCCGAGTCACTATAGCAAGGGGAGGTCTATGCGAACGCAGAGGGAGATGGAAGTGCAACGACTCCCTGTTAAAGGACGAAGCCCTAGCCCAGGAGGTCCTCGAGGCCATCACGGAATTCTTTGAACTCAATGACAACGGGGAGGTGGGTTTACATACCCTCTGGGACGCCTTTAAGGCGATCTTATGGGAATCTTGATCAAAATGGAGCCCAGAAGAAAAGGAAAGGGAGGCCCAGGAAAGGTATCTCAGGGAGAAAATCGCCCCACTCCAACCTGGGGGTCTTCCCACGGTTCCCCTAGACCGCGATCAGGTGACCGCACTGGACGACTATAGACTCCAATTGAAGGATCTCCTCCTCCACAAGACAGAGAGGAGTCTTCAACTGGTCAAACAGAAGTACTACGAAAAAGGGGACAGGGCGGATAGGATTCTGGCTTGGAAACTGAGGGAGGTGCAGAGAAGCCGATTAGTGAAAGCGGTAAAGAACGAGGCGGGAAAGGTAGGCTATGATACACCCCACATTGGCGAGGCCTTCCGCCGATATTATGAGAAACTATATTCGTCTGAATATAATGGGGAGGAGGCGGAGATGGAGGGGTTCCTGAATTCAATCCAGATCCCGGCCCTGACTAGGGAGATGGCGGAGGGGTTGGAGGGCCCTGTGACCGAGGACGAAGTGGAGCACGCGATTAGAGGGATGAAGGCGGGCACTTCCCCGGGCAAGGACGGTTACTCGGTTTACTTCTACAAAAGGTTCCGCTCGACCCTTTCCCCCCACCTGGTAAAAGTGTTCAACGCGGTGCTGGAGGGGGGTCCCTCCCGGACTCCATGATGGAGGCAATTATTGTGGTGCTCCCAAGGACGGCAGGGACCCCAGGGAATGCTCCTCCTACCGACCCATCTCCCTATTGAATGTCGATGTAAAGATTCTGGCCAAGGTGCTTGGGGGGCGGTTGGAGGGGGTCTTGCCGAAGCTGGTCCACGGCGACCAGGTGGGGTTCATTAGGGGGAGACAGGGCTCAGATAACATCCGGAAAACTATAGATCTGTTGCACTATGCCCAGGGGTCTGATTTGGATGCGAGCGTCCTGTCCCTAGATTCGGAAAAGGCGTTCGACAGGGTGGAGTGGAGATTCATGGAACTTACCCTCCAGAAAATGGGCTTTGGACCACATATCAGGGATTGGGTGGCGGCTCTATACATGGCCCCTAAGGCCAGAGTCCAAGTGAATGGCGGGTTGTCGGAGCCCTTCCCCCTTTCGCGGCGGACAAGGCAGGGATGCCCACTCTCCCCCTTAATCTATGTCCTCTCCATGGAACCCCTGGCCATAGCAGTCAGAGCTCACTCAGATATTAAGGGGATTAAGAGGGGGGAGGTGGAATTTAAGCTCTCCCTGTTCGCAGATGATATCCTGGCTTATTTGGTAGAACCGAGAACCTCGCTCCCCCCGCTCCTCTCCCTGATGACTGCCTTTGGGCGCTTCTCTGGTCTCAAGATCAATGCATCCAAATCAGTCCTGCTCCCCATGAGAACCCGGGACCCGGGCTTGGACCCTCTTGCCAGCCTGGAAGGAATAATAGTGGGGAAGGCCTCCATTCGATATCTGGGAGTCCTCCTCACCCGGGACTTATCCAATCTAGCCCCTGCCAACTACGACCCCGTTGTGTCAGGAGTTACCGCAGATTTAAGGAGGTGGAGGTCAATGATCCTGTCCTGGTACGGCCGCATGACGGCTGTGAAGATGAACATTCTCCCGCGACTATTCTATCTTTTCACCGCTCTCCCAACCGTAGTCCCCGACCGGACCTTCAGGGTCCTCCAGAATGCGGTGCGGGAGTTCATATGGCAGGGCAAGACCCTGAGGACCGCAAATAGGGTCTTGACCTTACCGAGGGAGGAGGGAGGGTTCGGGTTGCCAGACTTTCAACTTTATTTCCGGGCCGCCCAGCTGCGCGTCCTCCTAGAACACATGAAAGAGGGGATGGGCACTTACTGGTCATATCTGGAGGACATGGACGCTCACCCACTAAAGATTCGAGACCTCCTGTGGGCCCCTAGCAAGTTCATCCCGAACAGACTCAAATCTCACCCAACCTTGGGAGTCCTCTGGACAATCTGGAGGGAAAGCCCCCAGACGGCACACCTAACACCGTCGCCGATGTCATCGCTCTGGGTCACCCCTCAAACTGGGAAGCAGGGGTTCCGCAACGCCCAGTCGTGGTCCGTCTTGGGAATGGAGTGGGCGGGGCAATTGTTTAGGGAGGGGGAATCCGACCATATGAGGAACTGAGAGACGCCCTCGGTCAGGGGTCCCTCTCCATATATGAATACATCCGCCTGAAGGGAATCCTATGTGACCAGGCCTGGGGCCAGAACCTGAAAAGACAGCTGACCCCCTTCGAGAAACTCCTGGACTCGGCAACCTCCAGGAAGGGTGCGGTATCAGGGATGTATAGACTATTGAACATGGTTAACTTGGGGGAGAGAAGGGGGTTCCGCACTTTCTGGAATGACTTAGCGGGGGATGTGATCTCAGAGGACGCCTGGTCGAGGATATTTAAAATAGCCTTCCATGGGAACTTATTCACGGCGGACATGGAACACAACTTCAAGATCCTACAGGGGTGGCATAGAGACCCTGTGAAGTTGGCTAAAATGTACATGGAAGTGTCCCCCGCATGCCCAAGGGGATGTGACCAGGTCGGTACGAGAGGGCACATGTGGTGGCACTGCCGAAAGCTCAGGCATACTGGAGAAGGTGAGGGCTGGATCGCCGAAGTTTCTGAAGAGCTTCTCCCCCAGAACCCCTGACAATGCTGCTGGGCCTCCCCCGGAGGACAAGGACATACCCCGATACCCTAGAATGTGGGAAACAATGTTGAGGGCGGGAAGGGTTGCACTGGCCCAGAAATGGAAGAGCCCGGAAACCCCTTCGAAGGAGGACTCATTAAAAAAGGTAAAAAACATGTTCCTGATGGATAAATTGACGGCAATGATGAACAATGACTTGGGCTCTTTTCAAGCAAACTGGTACGGGGTACAGCAGACATGGGGTTGGGATGTGCATTGAGTCTCAGGGGGGGAACAAGGAATGGACAAGGCCCACGGCCCAGGGGACGATGGTAGTTAATCAGCCATTCATGTAGTCAACGCTCTCGCTCTTTCTCGAGCTCCAGACCTTCGGAGCTTTCATAGCGGCTCCCCAGCAAAATGTTTCTATGGGGACTAAGTTTTTTGGGGGGTGGGTGCGTTTGGGGAGGGCGTGGGGGGGGATCTTTGGGCCAGTTACTTGCACAATTCGTGAAAATGTCTTACGCCCTTCTGTTATATTATGAAAAGGTCAATAAAAAGTTTAAAAAAAAAAAAAAGAAATAGAATCATTAAGATTTAGCTGGAAGGAGGGAGACAGTTTGTTCACGTTATTATGTTTATGTTTCCTTTCCATAAACCTTTGGGAAATAGGAGAATTCTTTTTTATAGAGACTTTAGCCAACCTTCTTCCACCCTCAAGGTCAGGATCAGGAAGTGTCTGCCTTTACCTGCCCACCTGGGATGGGACTCTAGGCAGGGATTTCGTGAGGGATCCATACGATTCCTCACAATGGTCTCTCATTGGCTACTCACTGTGAAACAGCACTTACTTGAGAATACCTGAAAAGGGTTCTTGCCATTCATCATCACTATTGAAACTACGTAGAAATGTATTTTTTCCCTAGTCACAGACCAGCCTTGTGCCTCTTGTAGGAAAAATCCAGGTTCCAATTATTTTTAATCTATATACTTTGAGATGTAAAGGATTCCAATCGGGCGTCACACACCGGACCAGGACCCTTGCCCTTAGCCTAGGATGTGGCACTCAATGAGAATGCTTTTTCTTTATTTTCTATGAATTCGGATTGGGCTGGCACCCAACCCGTCTCACACCCTCTTTTACAAATATCCCGGGTCACAATGGACCATGAACAAGGCCGGTGTGTGGTAATACAATATTTATTTTAAATTCAAAGAAAATCACACAGTTTGAATATTGGGCAGCAATCACCAATGGGGTAATAATTATAATGTAAACTGATGAAATACACTTGGTTGGCCTTCTACTAGAACATATCCAAAGCACAGATGAATAGGAGCACTTTTACTATTCGGGTAGATAGCACCCGAGTTAAGATTTCCCCCTGCAATGCTCCCTCAAACCCCAATTAATCGAATTTTGAGTGGACAGGGATATTAGGCAGCAAACAGAATTGAAATCCATTAATTTATATATGCGGTTAAATAAATGGGGTAAATATGCGTTATCACAGTATCATGGATGTAATATCACTAGCAACTACAAGGCAAGGTATCAACAAAGGGCATACAGTTCAAAAAGCAACTTGAAAGTAAGAACACAGTGCAGCCAAAATCACATGTGGAAAAGTTGCATTTTCTGCTTTTTACAGTTTAAAATGTCAAAACATTTTTTTAAATAAACGGGTGAAATAGACACAATCGGAATGGGGTTTTTAGGTTGGGTGGTAGATGCACATCACAGGGATGATATAGAAGTGAAAGAATGACTCTAGCTGAAAAACTGGATGAGATTTTCATTGTGCAAGGCAATAAAGCAGTTAAAAGAGAAAATCGGTTTAAAAACGAAAGGACAAATATCACTTAAACTAGATTATCAAGACTAGATTATTAAAGAAAGACACGGTACGCACCAAGGTTAATTTGCAAAGTTAATCTTTTCACCCCACGTTCAGCTCTATGTGGGAATTACTTAAAATTACTCAAAATATGACTAAGGATCTATGCAAGACAGAGCTGAGTAGAAGAATGGCGCTAATGCTTAGAGATGAAGGACAGGAGGCACAGAGAATGCTGACAGTTTTAAACAAGTTACCAGGGCATGGATAAGATTACTTAGAGAGTAGGACAAAGACAAAGTATCAAGATGGGGTATGCTATGTGTTGCTATGGGATGGAGGAATACTCACAATCCGCACTTGAGTTTGGGATTTGGGACAGCCAACTGGGTTTCGGGACTCAAATGCTCTGGTCACAGCACGGCGGGCTCTCCTAACAGCAAACATCTGGGCCTGTCTGGTCACTGGATAGCAAGGTTACAGCTGGCATGCAGGTAGTGGGGCAAAAAGCTGGTCTGGTCACAGGATACTTCCAAAAGGGTACCACAGTTTTCCCCCTAGTTATTGGGATTTTTAGTGTGGTTTCTGGATCAATGGTCCTGCCTGGATAGGGTCAGCTATGCTCTGGCTTGGCAGTAGAATCTGGAATCTTGCAAAGTGAATGTGGAATATCTGGATACACAGGCGCTGGAAAATTCAGAAGTGTCCTGCCTCTGTGAGCTTCCCCGCTTTATATCAGGCGGGTGACATCACTGGATTTATTGTTGGGCAGAACTAAGCTAGACCTACCCCTAAGAACCGGATAGGTCAGCCTATGTTGGTCGCCTCCTCCAGGAGGGGACTCAGTTTATGGGGTTGTGTTTTATGAGGTACAAAGCCATCCCACAGTCATGCCATTTTGACATAAATCGCTCTTTTTTACAGTCGTGGCACTTTTGCAAATTACATAGGCAGATGACATACTCCACACAGAGCATCATATTCCCACTCACAAGTTTGTAGGACTTTGTTTCGTCCTTCTAAGAATTTTTCGAGATTCTTAGTGGTAACCGCTTCACCCAAAATTCCACAATTTTAGCGATGTGTACATATTATCATAGAGCATATTTCCATTAATTTTTTAACATTCCACCATATGTACTTTTCCCATGATTCTCCTTTTCCTGGCATTTGCGTTCCATACATGCTATGGACAGCCACAATATCTTGTATTAAAGCCTGAAAAATTACATTTAAACTGTAAAACCTTTACATTACTGTGTTGTCTGGTTGTAGAAATAACAGTCTTAAAGTTTATTAGTTTATTCATTAAAATAGTCTTTTGAGCATGATGGGCTGGCCGTTGTCCTCCAAATATGGTCATTTCTGCCCAGGCTACCACCAAATGTCAGTTTAGCCCAGGGTTGCCATGGAGTTTGCCTTTGGAGCTCCTTAGTTTGAGTGGAGAGGAGGAGTCACTTCCAAAAGTAACACGTAGGTGTCCCAGAATCTATTGTGTCAAGCCGGACCCCAGCCACCAAGTTTGATGAGCGTGTTACATTCTCCCCCTTGGTCCATTCAGAGCTTCCAGATGCTGGTCTCCTTGGGGGGATGCATTGTCCTTTGAAACCAGGGCAGGAAAAACCTATTCTGCGGCTTACACAGTACAGTCAATGCATTTATTTATTTATTTAGTTTTCCTGAGCCCAAAAGGCAAGGCTGTTGGAATAAAACATTATATTTGATTTTAACCAAACCCCCCTTTACATTTCTAGGCAAGGACAGGGCCTAATTCAACATGACCCTTTTAAAACAGATATTTTTCATGTTTGCAAAAGCACATTTTGACACATGGTGAATTCTGCTGGGATGTCGGTTTCAAATTCGGTTTTCTCTTCCATCTGGATTCCAAACATTGTTTGCAGCCCTAGTCCGTTTTTCTTACACAGCAATCTGTTCAAGGCACAGGTCCACTGAAATTGACATATGCACAGAGCTAGGGTTTCTTTTGAAAAGTTTATTTTGACATTTTGTAGCATAAAAGTCCTGCAGTTTTCCATATGGCTGACAGTAAAGTTTCTGGTGATTTCCCAGATCTTGCCTGACACAGCCTGTCATTCATTGAGAAATGCCCTCTTCCGCTGGAGCACAACCTGGATATGGATGGGCATAGCTGGGTCTTGCTGGATCAGAACTGTGTAATGTTGAACAGATGAGAGCATCGGGGCGGCATCATTTTAAATGCCAAATATTTCCTTTTTCAATGGGAAATTTTGAGCTAGCAGCAAAGCAGCACTGCTTTTCAATTCTCTTCTTTGGTGCTCCTAACAGAACACACTGGCAGCCTTTCTCTGTGTGCTCCCTGTTCCATCTTGCCCAATAGGTGCTGGGCAAGACAGTGCAGCTATCATTTTGGAGCTGCAAAATGCAGTTTTGATGCGAAGCAATGGTGCTCAAAGGAGCCAACGCAACCATTCTGCTGGTAACTGCTGAAGTGCAGCTTGGTGATGGAGGGGAATTCTGCTGAGTGGGTAAATGTACCCCACAGAGATGACCTCAACAACTTCATCTTGGAACCAGCCAACTTTCTTAGAACGTTCACACAATCTGCACAGAGCATTCTGCTCAGATTTCATTAATTCTCACTCTACCAACATCAACCCTTCTTCATGGCCGTCAAGCATGTCCAGAGAGACTATAAACCTTAGATAGAACAGCTGCCCTCGCTATTAACTCACCAACGTAAGTGCTCGCCTTTAATGCCCTGGAGGAAAGGCCTATGTCCGTCATCCTTTTCCATGGGTATTCCGATCTTTGGTGGTGTTGTATGAGTGAGTTCTGTTTCAGCAGCACAACCCCTGCAAGCCCTGTTCTGGGTGTTATGCAGAGTTAAGTGACAACTTTGTTCCGCTCTTCCAGTGGTAATGCTGGAGGCCAGCACAAGACCTGCTGGAGGGCTAGTGCCTGTGTGTACAGGAAAGGTTAATATTGCACACTGTCTTATCGTTTAATGAGTGCCTTTAGCATACACTGGAGTAGGGCACAATATGAATGAAATTGATATGCATCTCAGGGAATGCAAGGCAAGATCGGCACATTAAATGCACTTTTAATGCTTCCAAAACTAGCGGAGGAAAACACAATTTCACAACATAGACCAAATCTTGTCATACAGCAGAGTAACTGTGACAGGAGTAGAGGCAAGTCGTAAGAAAGTGGATTGGTCCATGGTGAAGGTATGCAACCATGAGAGCACTGCACATTGCACACACTGTCACTGGAAGGTACAAGAAGCCAAACCAAAATTGAAAAATAGGTTTCAGGCAGTTCATGTAAACTCAACTTTTTACACACAAAATGCAACATGAAGGTAAGGGTGTACAGCGCTAACCCAAAAATGTATCAATGGATCACTACTAAATGTTGGACATAAGTCAATTTGTTCTGCTGCATTAGCCAGTTCTAGGGTTGAACCTACTAAAACTCTACAAATTCAGATTTTAGCAAGTGGGATTAGGCTAACCTAACAGATGTTTTCAAAAAATATATTTTGTAGAATATGCTTGGTTTCTTATTTCTTTTTCAATTGCACTGTTATAGTTTGTGTAAATACACTATTAGTTGTTTCATTTATGTTGCAATTCCAGTGCAAATAATTCCATTCCATAATAGATCCAGGGTTACATTGAGCACATGGTGTTTGAATGGTTACAAATGTCCTCAATCTCATAGAATTATTTGTAGTACACAACATTTGCACTACCTACATTTGACCTACACATGTTCCATACATTGTCTTCAAATATGGTCAGTAAGCATACTCTTCTTCAATGCCTTTAAGAGTGACAAAGAATGCATTGTGTACAAATTATCCCTTAACTTGGCGTTAGATGCATGTTACATTTTTGGAAACTCTTTTTTTTAGTTAACACAATTCCTATTCCTATAGTTTCAAGTTTTCACACATCAATGTTGTCAGCAAACTGTAGGGAGGAGAATTAGATCCTCTCTTGGTCTTTCTAACAAACGTTATCTTTATTCTTTCTTTGGGTGTGATACTGGATAACATACATGCTATCACAGGCATTTGTTTTCGTTCTGAGAAAGCATGTGATGTTACATGGATGTTTCTAAACAAATCGAACAGCATGTGGGGTGTTGACACCTCCTCATCTAGATTAATGATGTTGCAGGAGTATTGCTCCTGGCTTTCTAGTTTGATACTTCCATTGTTCCCACCAGCTTACTCTGTTTTTTCATATACATTTGCTTTTATTTTAATTCTGGTCCTGAAGAAGGCTTTCTCTACATATTTCTGCTGAAACGTACTTGTCAACCTCAGTTAAGATCTGAGTTTTGTCATTATAGCTAATGTCAATCTATTGTTGCTTGATGTATTGATTTATTTGAATTTCACATATTAAAGAGATATTATTGATTAATTTACACTTTTCAGATTTATGAGATAACATTGATGTGAAATTAAAAATAACCATCACATTTGTATTTGATTTATGTGGTGTGATGAATTATTAATGATTTCTTAGGCTTACATTTAAATTAATGATCTGATTTAAAAAGTTCACTTTAAATGATCCATTATCAACTTTCGTTCTAATTTTCACTATTGTCACCTCAGGTTTCGCAAGGTTAACATCACGAAGTCTACACTAGCAGAACATGTACACTTGAGCTAAATGTCTGTCTTTCCATAAACAAAGATGAGAGCCCACTGGGCCTCATATGTTTGGTAAATCTTGCGGGATAACACCAAACGAAATTACTGTTACCGGCACTAAGTCTGGTGGAATTACTGCCATATTCTGTGTGGCAGTAAGGGCAGTTACTCCCCTTCAATGGAGTCCCATAGGACTCCATGGGGGAGTAGCCGGTATTGCCGGCACCGGTAATACTGGCAGATTTTGATGATGGGGTGCCAGAATTACCTCCAGCTCCGAGCTGAAGGTTATTCCGGCCACCCCACCATCAAACTCAGAGTTGGCTGGTGCAGTAATGTGCTGGTAAACAGAATTACTGACACGTTAACACAGCAAAGGCAAACCCCTAATGAGGTGTCTTTTAATGTTTCTAATTTTGTGACTTGCCCTATCCCTTGCAGCATGCCAAGAAAATCACAAACATTTCTATTGCTGCCATTCATTTGTAGATTTAATCGTGGCATGATGGCTTTCAATTCGAAAGAAGTACATATTAAAAAACAAAATGATAGAATACTCAGGACATACTGGGAAAAGGTCTTGATGACAGAATGCCAGACAAACACTCCCTTTACTGCCAGTACCAGGACATTCTGCTTGGTCTTACTTGGCCCATCCAGTTCTGTATACATTGTAAGATGTAAGTTATATGCAAATACAGTCATGTTTATCCCCCCAATTCAATTTCTATAGGGCCAATACATATTAGAGAAAGCATTGCTGGGAAACCCCTCAGCCAGGACTTCATGTCTTCAGTGAGGTGCCCTGAAACATAATTTATAATTGTCATGTTTGAGCAAACAATTTCCTGGCATGCCACAATCAAAGACACTTTGCATTTGCACTTCCCCAGCACAACCCACACGTTGAATCTGGGCATAATAATTAACCCTCTCAATCCCTATCAGCATCTTCATTAAGGATCCACTGCTACTAAAGCCGATCAAAGATGCCCCCCCACCCCATTTATTCAAATCATGCTGCACATGCTTCTTGAAAAACTTCAAGTCTTCAGACCCAGTCCATGAGTGGAAAAAAACGTGAAAGACTGACAAATTACCAAACAACATTTGTACCTGGCTATCAGACATATTTGAGGGTATGGACCATTAGTATCTACCAATCTTCACAAAGGAAGAAGTTACCAAGTGGATCATGCACCAAACTTAAATTTCTTAAGAAAGCAAAGCTGGAGGCTTCAGAAAATTTGGAGAGGAAATTACCTACCAACAGACGAAATGGCTTACAGCTGATAGCCCTGGATTTGTCATGTGGAAACGCTTAAAGTGAAAAGGATCATTATGCACACCAACTCCATCTAAAGAGCTTTGCATCTTAATTGCAGCACACGTGGGCACCAAAATGTAACAGACCGAGAATTCCCTAGATTAGAAAAGACCTATCCCACCAATCACAGAAATGAAAACATCACCAATGAGAACTCCTACCCCAGCGCTGAGTGACAGCCTTTTTCGTACCGACTCAATTCGTAATCACGATCAATGCCTGCAATCCAGCAGGCATGCAGGAAGTCTGTATAGGGGGTGCAAATGTATAGGGGGTGCCAACCCCTCCCCCTCAACTGAGTTTAGATAACATGATAGGCAGATCAAATGGTTCCATTATTGCAGAAATCAGGTTTATAGTGCCTTTATTTAAGGTAAAAAGTGCACATGGCACTGCGCCTATTTGGGTTAGGATGACCCAGTAAATGAAGGGTGCTTTAAATATCACACACATATCATGAGTGCATAAATATATATCATGAATAAGGGATACAAAGTAAAATATGCTTAAATAAATAAATAATAGCTCCTTGAAGAATAATTACAGCGTCAGACAAAAATATATTTCAAAATGGATAACTCAAGTACAAAATGGTGTCCAGTCCTAAGCCAGTTGTGAAAAACCATGACTCACGCCAAGAGTTTTCAGACAAGCAACAGAGGCTGATACATTGGAGATAGTCTTTGGCAGCATCTCACAGTGAGGTAATTAGGTTTGTGAGGTTAAAATTTGAACTTGGCAGGAAAGAGACAAGATTATGATGAAGTCAGATAAAGCAAGGGAAGTTTTAGAAATATGTATCTATGTTCTTAATGAAGAGGCCACAACGTGTGCAATGCAGACCATTCTGAGAGACCAGCTTTATTATTTTGGCACCATATAATAGAGGATATATATATATATGATACATTACTCACCGTAATCGTATTTCTGATGCTTGTATCTGCTTAGATTCACATGCTGTGCATAGGCCGACATCTAGTGGAAGCTGCGGAGTATTACAGTTTGTTTTTCGAACCTCGAAAATGGGCGTCGACACAGGGCGTGCCAGTAATACTATCCCTAGTGTGACGTCCACTGTACCCAAGATCCCTCACGCGTCTAGGATCCTCAGATTGTATTTTTTCTGACATGAGGTAGCATGAGGAGTAGCGTGAGTACAGATAATCCAAGCAGATAGACAGAAGGTAAGACTACAAGCAATCATGCGCCTTCTCTCGGAGGGGAGGAAGGGTGGGTTGCATGTGAATCTAAGCAGATACAAGCATCAGAAATACGATTACGGTGAGTAATGTATCCCTTCTGAGGCTTGTGGAATCTGCTTAGATCACATGCTGTGCATAGATTAGCGAGCAGTACCAGAAGGAGGTGGGATGTGAGAAGGGTCATGAGCAAATAATGGTCTTAGAACCGCTTGTCCCACTTGTGTATCTGCCTTGGAATGAGTGTCAATGCAGTAATGCTGAGTAAAAGTGTGAATAGAGCTCCAAGTAGCTGCTTTGCAAATGGTGTCAAGGGGAACATTTGCAATGAAAGCCAGAGTGGCCCCAATGCCTCTAGTAAAGTGGGCTCTTGGCGTAAAAGGCAGAGTCTTTTCAGAGAGTGAGTAACACAGCTGGATACAGTTAATAATTCACTTCGAGATGGCACCTTTAGAGACGCGATCCCCCTCTCTGCCTGTAGCTTCGGAGACAAACAGTTGATCTGTTCTCCTTAGCGGTCTTGTTTTATTTACATAGTAGAGGACCGCCCTACGCACATCTAGGGTGTGTAGTTTCACCTCAGCAGAGCTTTGCGGGTTCTGGAAGAAAGCCGGAAGCTCTATGGACTGGTTTACATGGAATTTTGATATAAATTTAGGTGAGAACTTAGGGTGTGTACGTAAAACCAGTTTGTCTTTATGGATAGTAAAGAAGGGATCCTGCACTGACAGCCTGAATTTCACTGACCCTTCTTATAGAAGTAATCGCTACTAAGAAGGCCGTTTTATAAGTCAGGTGTTTCAGACTACTTTTATGCATGGGTTCGAAAGGGGGACCCATGAGCTTGGCTAGCACCACATTAAGGTCCCACCCTGGTGGTGGGTTTGAAATAGGAGGGTGAAGTCTCTTTACTCCTTCCATGAAGGCTTTAACTACTGGTACTTTCCACCACAACACCTTGCTATGGGAAGTGGTGTAAGCCGAGAGGGCTGCCAGGTGTACTTTCAGTGAGTTAAAAACCAATCCTGCATCTAGCAGGTGGAGCATATATGTAACAATGTTGGAAGGAGTGCAATCAACCGGGTTGATTTGTCTACTCTGACACCAGATAACGAACCTCTTCCACTTGTCAAAGTAACAGTGCCTTGTGTTTGGATTCCTAGATTCTTTTAGGATGTCCATACACCTCTGTGGCAAATTGAGATGTCCAAACTCTATGACCTCAGGAGCCATGCTGCCAGGTTCATTGAGTTGGGTTGCTGGTGCACTGTTTGATCTTGGTGCTTGGACAGTAGGTTGTACCAGGCTGGAAGTTTGATGGGCTCGCACACCGCCATCCTGCAGACACGGCTCTACCCTCTGCGGAAATCCGAGCTAATTGGCCCTTTAACGGTTCAGGAGCAGAGGCTATGAGGGCCGCGACTTCTTCCCACTGATGGCAGTTGTAGCTGGCCAACAGGGTGGTGGAGTTAGCAATCCTTGCTTGATAGGCAGACGTTGAGGCTACCTTCCTGCCGAAACCGTATAGTTTTTTGCTCTCCTTGTCGGGAGGAGCTTCTGACGAAGACAAGGGTGTTCCAGCCCTCTTACGAGTGTTGGTAACAACTAGGGAGTCTGGCTTCAGATGTCCTCTTATATAGAGAGGGTCAGACTGAGCTGCGCTGAAAAGTTTTTCAACCCTGGGATTGACTGCTCTGGTGAGGTTTGGGTTCATCAGGGACGGATCTATTCTCCGCTGAATGGATTTAAGGATAGGGATGGTTTGGGCAACCGGCATCCTTTCTCCCACTAACTCTTCTGCGAAGTCCCTTTCCTCCTGTACACCGTGGGTGTCAATGTGAAAATGTTCTGCTGCGCGAGCGAGAACCTCATTTAGGAGGGGTTGGTTATCGACCGGGGAGTCGGTAACCGGGGCTTCGTTCTCTACCGGGGAATCTACTCTGTATGTTTCCGGGTCATCCTCTTCTTCTTCCTGGTCCTCATCATCCCCATAGTATCCCGTCCCGGTTTGCTCTTCTATCATATCAAACTCTTGGTCTCCACCAAAGGAAGCCTCTCCTTGATACCGAGAGTATGGTGTTACGTAAGGTTGTACCTCGAAGGGTTCAGACCTCATCGGGGTTTCAAACCGGGCCTTCTTACTCGGGGGGATAGGATCAGTAGAGCCTGAGGGTGTGGCCCCTTGTGGATCATACGAGAGGAAATGTTCAGGATTTTTATCATAAAAATCAGCCAAGGAAGACATTCTTGACATGACCCTATCTATGTCTTCACTGGACCATTTTTTGGAACTGGGAATGACTTTCTCAGCAAGTCTATGGGATCTATCCTGAGTAGCCTTGCTGGTTGTGGACCTATCAGCAGACCTGGACTTGTCTGTCTGTCTGTTTAGGGGGGTTGGGTTGTCTCACAGGTGTGGAAGAATGTACAGGTAGTTTCTTCTGCTGTTTCCCCCCCTCCCCGTGCGTAGAAAAATGTTTTCCCTGTCCCTTAGTGGCTCCGGAGTTCTTCGACGCCTGGCGTCGAGGATCGGGAGAGGTGTCCCTGTCCTTCGAGCGTGGGTCCTCGCTGGTTTTAATTGCGGGCTCGGCCTCCTGGAGCGCGGCCTGGGGGTGGATGTCGTCTTCGTCTTCCGACGATCGAACTTCTGTTAGCCTAGGGAGCGAGGCACTCTTGGCAAGAGTGGATGATTGCCTGGCGCCATGCGGCGATCTCGATCGAGAGCGCCCAGAGGACACAGAGTCGGACCGTTCTGTCTGTGCCTCTTTCCGAGAACTCGACGTCGTCGAGTCTCGGTTGGACTTGGTGTGTTTAGTGTGTGTAGTATGTGAAGCGCTTGCGTCGCCGGGGGTCTTCCCCATAGCCGCCCTGCCGGACGACCTTCCGAGGTCGGGGACCTGCGCTCGGCTGTCTTTCGACGCCGTAATGCCCTCGCCGTCCGAAAGTACGGCGTCGCTGCCATCGCTGAAGGCGCCCTCCGCTGCCATGGTGGGCCCAACGCTTCGTCGAACGGTCCTTAAGTGTCTTAGGTTTAAACCTACTACACGCTCTGCAGTTCGCTTCGGGGTGGTCCCTCGGCAAGCAGAGATTACACGTGGCGTGCCTGTCGACCCAAGGGTATTTGCGGTTGCACTTGGGGCAGAATTGAAAAGGGGTACCCTCCATACGCACCTTGAGGCAGCGGGCTGTTAAGTGTAGGAAATATATAAGGTGTACCTATATACCAAGAGTGTAGAGTATGTACCACCCCCCACTCTCCCTACTTGCAGGGCCGAGGCCAGCGGCCTACCAGGCCCGGGCCGAGGCCAGCGGCCTTCCGAGGCCCAAATCCGTTGTGCAGCAGCCGACGGTCGATTTCTTCTCCAGCCGGCGTCGAGTGTCGAAGTTCGACATTGGGGTGGGGAAGGATGTCAATAGATTATTATTTTATAATTTTAGCAAAAGTATGGCTAAGGCCAGGGGACTCCGCAAGATGCTTCCGACCAGTATGGCGGAAAAAAACAATCTGAGGATCCTAGACGCGTGAGGGATCTTGGGTACAGGGGACGTCACACTAGGGATAGTATTACTGGCACGCCCTGTGTCGACGCCCATTTTCGAAAAACAAACGAATACTCCGCAGCTTCCACTACATGTCGGCCTATACACAGCATGTGATCTAAGCAGATTCCACAAGCCTCAGAAATATATATATATATATATACATACACACACACACACACACACACACACAACAGTATTAAGGCAATAGCTAACTTGGCAGGACTTCAGCAATCAGGCAAAGATGAGATATCAGTTTATAGAAATGTTCTTGGCAGAAGTTGAGCACTGCACTGTCATAGCTGTGTCTAGCCAAATCTAAAATAAGCCTATCAGTTTCATGCGTCAGAGAATATTATGGATGCCAGCTATGCTAATGTGGGCTTGGTGTACACCAGATGAGCCATCCAATGATATTGAAGGGATGTTTGTTCTCTGACTAAGAGGACCTATCAGAAACATACTGTGACCAAGGTAGTCATTTTCATAAGGATGTTGCATCATCCAGATAGCCTATATAAGCAGGTTGTAGGCAAAATGTCTTTGAGTGTGTCCAGAGTGTGTCTTGTAACCACAACTAATAAAGTCTGCTGAGAAGCTCCCAGGCATCTGGTTTTCTTTTGTTTCTGTCAAAGAAGTGTTCATAGATGCCAAATGCTTGATGGGATGGAAAGAAGATCCCCAGTTCATGACCAGTGCACCCTCAGCATTTAAAAAGCAACACCGAGGAAGCCCGGGGTAGTTCCCAACTTCCAAGCCCTCCTTAACTCGTTCATCATACAATGGATCATCCCACTTGCTTTCAAAATACTCTATATCAAGGCACAACCCAGCGATCCATTGACCAACTGAAAACACACTACTCACTGCAAAAATCCTTGAATTTAATTTACTAACAACAAATGGGAATTGTTGAAACTACAACCTCCTCCATGAACCACAGCACAAAGTCGGAAAAACAAAAAGAGAATCCACACTATGCTTTTTGTGGGACACTATACATACAAAACAGATGGCAACTCATCTAGAGCACTCCTTCTGCAGGACATCTCTGACACGTTTGATACAGTCAGCCATGAGAGGTTTTTGAGGAAACAAGACTGTTTTTACACTTGGTCCTGTCTCACCTCACTGAGAGGACTGAAACAGCTTGCATGCCCTCCTTCAGGCCCCAAAAATATATCTATTCCGTCTTTACCTCTCTTTTTTGCAACATATGCATGGGCCTGTTCCTAGACATTATCAATAATTCAGTCTTCACATGTTTCAGCTATGCTAGTGACACTCAAGTCGAATCTACAAGCCCAGAATTTCCATTGCCCAGTGTAGATTACCAATATGAAATGTACTCACCAATTCAGCTCTAAAGGCTTGTTTGCAGCATGCAGGAGTGTATAATCGTATAGGTCCTTTTATCCATAGTTAGATATGTGGTAATAATGATGTGGATCACTTATATAAGAACCTCTGCTACATGCTTGCTGTTTCAAAACATTGTGAAGGGGTATGTATTGTATCCAACTCACTAGTACTCTTAATCAACCCCAGGAAAAGGCAAGTCCGTAAGTGCACAAACCAGTAGCAATCAGGGTGCACATACATCTGTGGTAGCACCCAGAGCTATCTTACTGGCATCATACAGTTGATTTCATTGCAATGATGCTTCTTAAAGAAACTGTTGTTAATGTATTTCACTATTTTCAATCTTTTTTTAGTGTTCATAACAAAATTACCTAAACCTCATAGCCCCTTGGCAATATTATCCAAAGAAAAGGTTTAAAATCTTCATTATACGCATGTTTGCTTATCCATATGACCATGACCTTCACAAAATAGGTTTGATGAATAGATTAATTGGTCTTGTTGCTACACACAATGTCCTTCACACAGACATCAACCACCACCCACACACATTGCCACTCACACACACTTCACCCATACACTTATTTCTTCCCACACACACTACCTATGTACCACATACTGTATCCCCGAGACACATTTCACCCACACTCTGCTACCCACATACACTGCCTGACACACACTGCTGTCCCACACAAACTGTCCGCAACACACTGCCCAGCCACTGTTTCACACACTACTGCCCTTGCATACAGACACGTGCTGCCCCCACACACAGATATCCTGACCCCCACATACACTGCCTTCCACAAACACAATATCTCAATACACAAATCAAACTGCACACACACATTATCCCACACACTGCACCCGTACACTGCCCCCACAGACAATGAGCACCCACACTGCTCAACATACACTACCTACAGAAAATAGCACACATACACACTAAGACTCTTCATACTAACCACAAAAACAATACCCACACAATTGTACTGCTCACACATACAAACCAACACAGACACACACTCCCCCAAGCACAGGTCCAACACATGTGGAGCCACCACCGGCAAATACACACACACATACACATCTGCATACACACACACATACTACCCCCATGCACTCAGGTTGTCCACACACACTGCCACCCACATGCTCACTCTCTACACATATCTCTCTCACATGCACAAAGACACTGTCCAAAATACAATGACCCCTACATACACACTGACCACTCTCACACACAAAAGCCTTGACAACACACGTCACCCTCATACACACACAAAAGAAACCTTTCCCACCCACACACACTGTCCCCGTGTTCACTGTCCTCCAGCACACACAGTACCACTGACACACTGCCCCAAACTCACTGCACCTCCCCCACAGACACTGCCACAGCAGTCACTGTCACTTGGCAGTATTCATACATATGAAATACCCCAACACACATACTGCATCTATGCACATCACATACATGTTCCTCACATACAGTACCCCAATTAGCACTTCCCAATGTACACAGTGACCCACAGACTGACCCTCATACATACACTAGCCAGAAACATACACACTGCCCACACGCATGTACACAGACACACTCTTCCCCACACACTGACCCCCATTCTCGCACACTGCACACACATATATACACTCACCCACATACACACACCCCACTGCACACCTCCAACATACACTGCTCTGGCACAAAGATATTTTGCCCCAAAAACACACTCTTCCCCACAAATACACTGTCCATTACAAATGCATGCTGCCCTCACACATGTTGTCCCCTCCCACTTCCCACACTACTCCAGCACACACATACTGCTCTACACACACACACCTCCAACACTGCTGCAACATACACTGCCCCTCCATCCTCACACTTCTCATACTTTGCAGCACACTTCATCCCAAACACAAAGCTCCAGTGCTCACAACCCTCACTCCACACACACTGCCAAATTTGCCACAAACACACACACACACACACACAGTACCTCCCCCACACACATTGGCCATTAAACACACTGCCCCCAAATACACACTAACCCACAGACACTACCCCTCCACAGTGCCTGCACACATTGACTGCCCCTCACAGACACACACACAGACACAAACACTGTTCCACACATACACATTCCATCCCACAAACTACACACACATACTGCCAACACACACTCAGTCCCAAACACACAGCACACTGCCCCCACATACATACATACATACATAATGTCCACACACACTTCCCCCACAACCTACCACACACATTGCCCATGCACACTGTCCCACAAACAATGATCCCTGCACGCTGCTCTCCAGTCTTTCCCCCTCACAGAAACTGCAAAAACAAGACACATGCACACGCAAATACACACACACACACACACACACAGTGCCCCCACACACCTTCAACTCACACTGCCCCATACACAAACTAGCCCACACACGATGATTTCCACACACACTGCAAACATAATGCACAGACACATACAAACACACACACACAACCATTAACCTGCTCACTGCCCCAAACAGTTCCCTCTCTCACACACACACCCTTTCATCCCTACAAACAGTCTCCCCACAAACATATTGAACCACACAAGCACTGCCCTCCTACACTGTTTCTCTCCACATGCAAACAAACTGCCCCACACATAATATCCCCCACACCCTGTTCCCACACACATCCCCCAATACACCCTCTATCCACTATAAGGGTGCAGAAGTAAAACTGACACGTAAGGGTCATGATTTTGGTCAAAGACTATTTATTGCAAAGACAAAAAGGTGGTTTGGAGAAACTCTTAACTTGACCTAACCCCAAGAGGGGTTTCCCTGCATCCACCAAATAAACTAATGAGTAAGTCAGGATGTCAAAAGCAATACGTCCATAGTCCATTGTCAGAATCCTTACTCTGTGCCTTACATTATAAGTAAAACTAACTCAACTGGGTATCTTCCTTGCTCTAGGGAAATTATCATCTTCCATGAACAAAAGGATAGTTCAGGATTTAATAGTTCTCAAAAGTGTTTCCAACTCGTGGGAAAATGTGTCTTTCCCTGTCTGTTGATATGCGTCCCAGACCTTGGTCGGCAGATCTGCTCCCAGGTACTGCGACAAAGAGGAAGGGGTCTGGATGCTTTTCCAGATGGTGGTGGGTCCTTGACCCTTGTTGGCAAACCTGGCTCCTAGGTATTTCGATGAAGAAGAAGGGGTCTGGATGCTTCTCTAAACAGCGGTGGGTCCTTGACTGGTGTTGGCAGACCTGGCTCCCAGGTACTGCGACAAAGAAGAAGGGGTCTAGATGCTTCTGCAGATAGCAGTGGGTCCTTGACCCTTTTCTCAGGTTTCACAATGTTGATGTGAGGAATGTCTCCCTTCCCCAGACTTCTTTGATATGTATCTCCTGCTCAATAGACTTGTTTTACTACCCTGCCAAGTACAATTTTGCACCCCAAGGTTTGACCGTTTCTCTTCCCCTGGGTTAGGGTCCCAGACCCTGTGTTCTTGACTTGTTTGTGGGTCCCAGACTTGTATTACTTGCTGGTCTGATAACCTTAAGTCACTCGACTATCCAGGGGTACTCAGGTGTCTCACAATGTAATAGTGTCCCTTCATTTGGGTCAGGGTCCCACACCCTGTATTTCTGGCTTGCCTTCCCCTTGTGCGCTCTCCACCGCCTTTTCAGGACCACTACGCCTTCCCAGTGATGAGTGTACCTTCCTTCTTGGTGTGTGGTTATCCTGGGACTCTCCGGGCATCAGTAGGCATCTTTCGGAGCTTCCTGGAATCTCGTGGTGTGCTTTCTCTGTGCAGCGGTTCCACGACGGCAAGTTCACCATGGGTTGATCGGTTCTCCCTTCTCGCACCATCCCTCGATAATTACCGCCTGTATCTTCTCTCACTGAAGCAGGTAAGTGGCTCCCCCACTTCTGCTAGCCTTGGGGATCCTTGGCTTCCCCTCAGCATTCTGGTGTGCCTTGATATGATATGATATGGCATTTATAACGCACCTGTACACAAGTGTTTCTAGGTGCCAAAAGACAAGGGAGGGAAGACAGAGGGAAGACAAGAAAAATGATCCTACTTGGCCTTGTATCAGTTGGATCGTGCAAGTGCGACAATGAGAAATGCAGGGGCAAGGGAGAGGGGGAAGTGCAAGGGATAGGGTAGGGGTTAGTGCAACCAGGGCAGTTTGGCTCTGAGTACGTGCAGCCAGGGCAGCGCGGCTCTGGGTAAGTGCAAGGAGGCATAGGGGCTGTAGGGTTACAGTTACAGCCCCTAAGTGCACGGAAGGACAAGAGGCAGTGCAGGAGACTGGTCATGCAGGTGCCTGGTACCCAGTGAGACTCTGAGGGTACCAAGCAACCAGACAGAGCAGCAGACATGTAAGTTAGCAAGGAAGCGGGAGAGAGAAGGCAGAGGAAAAAAGGAGGGTCTTGAACTGCTTCTGGAACTTCAGGTGGTCCGGCTCAAGTCTGAGAGGTGCAGGGAGGCCGTTCCAGAAAGAGGCACCTACAGAGGAAAGATATCTACCCTCCACTCTGTGCCTGGAGAAACATCTGACCCTCACAGAGTTGGAGGTAGCTGAGTGAAGGACTCTAAGGAAGGTATTTTGGAAGATAAGAGTTGAATATAGCATGGGCCGAGGCCCAAGAAAGCTTGCAGCCACCGGGAGCCAGTGGAGTAATTTCAGGGCTGAAGGGATTCGGTCCCTGGGCTTGAGGCCAAATATAAGTCTTGCAGTCCTGTTCTGGATTAGTTGCAGGGGACGAAGACTAGAGGGAGGCAGTTTGAGAAAGAGGCTGTTGCAGTAGTCCGGCCTGGATAGAGCCAGTGCTCTGGAGACAATGAACTTCTGGGGAAATTGAGAAAAGGTGAATAACTGAGGTGCAGCTGCAAGTGGACCTTTTTGGTAAGGTTCGTGATGTGAGGAGAGAAGGAGAGAGAGGAGTTGAAGATGACACCAAGGTTTTTTGCCTCACAGGAAGGCGGGGGTAGAGGGCCCAAGGAGGGCAGCCAGAGTGAGAGAGGGAAAGCGTGAGCAGGGGTCCCAATGAGAAGGATATCCGTCTTACTGGCATTAAGGCAAAGATCCTTGGAGGTGCACCAGTCCTGAATCGCAGACAGGCAGTCAGGAATGAGGGAGGAGAGGAGGCTGAGGGAAGCCTGGTGGGCCAAAGGGGCCAGATAGATGTTGAAGAGCCAGGGCGAGAGGATGGAGTCCTTGGGGACACCACATGCGGAGAGAGAGATGGTGGAGAGAAATGACCCAAGTTGGATCTAGGAGGGACGGTCCAGGAGGAAGGAGGTCAGCCACACGAGGGCCTGATCCATGATGCCCAGGTTCACACAGTCGGTCAATCAGGGTGGCATGATTGACCATGTCGAAAGCCAAGGAAAGGTCAAGGAGGATGAGGACAGCAGGAGTGCTGGAGTCTAGATTAGAAAGCAGATCTTCACAGGTGTTCAAGAGAGCAGTTTCTGTGCCTCTGGCTGCTCTGAAGCCAGACTGATGGTAATGGAGACGACCAACAGATTCAGTGTGGAGAGCTGGGAGATGGCCATCTTTTCCAGGAGTTTGCCAAGGGAAGGAGTGATAGAAATCGGGCGATAGTTTGCCCTACAGGTAGGATGGGCAGAAGGCTTTTTTATCAGGGGGGCACAAGGGAGTGCTTGAGGAGAGAGGGGAAAGATCCAGTGGCAAAAGAGTGATTGCAGAAGTCGGCCAATGCTGGAGCCAGGGCAGCAATGTGGCCCTTGGTCGTTCTGGAAGAGCAGGGGAGTACCTGTTTGGACGACACTTTCATAGATCTGACTTGTATAGAAACATTGTCAGTTGTTGTTGGGGAAAAGGAGGAAAAAGGAAGAGGAGAGAGAGAGGTAGAGCGGGAGGAAGAGGAAAGTGAGGCCAGGATGTCCTGGGTCTCAGTGGTGAAATGAGAAGCCAGAGCCATACAAAGGGCGTGGGAAGGAACAGGAGAGGTATAATATGATATATGATATGGCATTTATAACGCGCCTATACACAAGTGTTTCAAGGCGCGACGAGGCAAGGGAGGGGAACCAAAGGGAAGACAGACATCGATCTTACTAGGCCAGGTGTCATTCAGATCGCGTAAGTGCATGGGAAGGGGGGGAAGGGAAGTGCGAGGGGCAAGGGAGAGGGGAAAGTTCAGTACATTGGATAGTAGAATAAATAAGATAAATAAAGGGCCAGCTGGTGGCAAGTGCATGGTAAGTGCAGACATAAGTGCTGGGAGTGGGACTGTAAGGATACAGAGACAGTCCCGCGGTGCAGGGGTTGCCAGGGAGGCAGTGCCGGTGGGCAAATGGCAGGGTCTGGGCATGAGATCAGTGAGAGTTGCCGGGTAATCAGTGCAGTTTCAGTCAGGAATTTAGCAGGGGAGAGGGGGAGAGAAAGCAGAAGCAAAGAGGAAGGTTTTGAGGTGCTTCCGGAACCAGAGATGGTTCTCCTCAAGTTTCAGGGAAGCAGGAAGGCTGTTCCAGAGGGAGGCCCCTGCCGCGGAGAGAGAGATCTACCCCCAACTCGTTGCTTGGAGAAGCGACTGACCCTGAGGGAGTTGGAGGCAGATGAGCAAAGAGCTCAAGAAGGAAGACATTTAGGAAGAGAGAGTTGAAGGTATTTCAGCCCCAGGCCTCAGAAGGCCTTGTGGACAATGCAGAGGGTTTTGAACTTAATCCTTGCAGCCACTGGGAGCCAGTGCAGAGATTTCAGTCCTGGAGAGATATGGTCTCTGGGCTTGAGGCCGAGGACAAGTCTCGCAGTCCTGTTCTGGATAGGTTGCAGAGGGCGGAGAGTAGAGGCAGGCAGATTTAGATAGAGGCTATTACAATAGTCCAGCCTAGAGAGAACCAGGGTTCTGGAGACAGTGAGCTTCTGGGGGAAGGAGAGGAAAGGAAGAATACCTTTGAGGAGGTGCAGCTGGTAGTGTAACCTCTTAGAGACGTCAGACATGTGAGGAGAGAAGGAGAGTGTGGAGTCGAAGATGACCCCGAGGTTTTTTACCTTGCAGGTGGGAGCAGTAAGAGGGCCAAGAGAGGCCAGTCAGAGAGCTGCAGGGAAGGAGGGAGTGGGTGTGCCGATGAGTAGAATCTCAGTCTTACTGGCATTAAGGCAGAGGTCATTGGTGGCACACCACTCCCGGATAGCAGACAGACAGTCAGAGATGAGGGAAGGAGGGGAGGAGGCCGAGGGTAGCCTGAAAATGAGATGGGTATCATCCGCATAGTACTGAAAGTTGGGGCAGAGAGCGGCGATGCAGTGGGCAAGGAGTGCCAGGTATTGGTTGAACAGCCAGGGATAGAGGTTAGATCCCTGGGGGACACCACAGGTAGAGAAAAAGATATCTGAGAGGAAGGACCCAAGTTGGACCTGGGAGGGTCGATTGGATTGGAAAGATGTCAGCGATGCCAGAGCCTGACCAGTGATACCCAGGGCGATCTTGAATAAGGACCCTCTTCTTGGAGTGGACAGAGAGTCTGTATTGCCTTTTGGGGAAGGCGGCCGGCCTGTTTGTCAGAGGATGCGCCCGAAGCCCTCTACTTCCTTTCAGCCACCCTGCACTTGCGTTTCTGGGTGACGAGGTCGGAGTCAAACAAAGTTGAACTTGGAGGTAGGCTTCAGGCTGATTCTCATGATAGGGGCAAGGATATCCAGAGTGTTGGAGATAGAAAGATGCAGGTTGGAGAGGGTTGTGTCAGGATGCGAGTCAGCCGCAGGAGTAGGATCAGCAGGAGGAGCAGGAGGAGCAAAGAAAGTAGAGGCAAAGGTGTCCACTGACACTCGCTTCATGGGCCGAATGACTGAGAAGGAGGGTGGCAGTGCTGGGGTAGGCTTTGCTTGAGGGACAAGAAGTTTCAGGTGAGAGGAGAGCAGAAAGTGGTCAGTCCAAGAGAGGAGCGGTGTGAGGTTTAGAGAGGGGGATGTCAGAGGAGATGAGAACATTCAAGGTGTGCCCAGCAGAGTGTGTCGGACCAGAGGGTAGAATGGAAAGGGAGAGAGTGTTGCAAAGGTAGCGGAAGAGGCCAGAGGAGGGATTAGAAGCATCCAGGTGAATGTTGAGGTCTCAGAGGAAGAGAAGTTGAGAGGTCGAGGCAAGGAGAGAAGAAGGGAGGTCACCCAATTCTGGGAGGAAGAGGGCGACCTGGTCTGATGGCCTGTAGATGGTGGCCAAAGTCAGAGAAAGGCCAGGAGACAGAGAGCCTGCAGACCAGGCATTCAATGGAGGAGTAGGCCTGTGTAGGAATGACAGAAGCAGGGACCCACTCCGGAAAGATCAGGGTCACTCCACCTCTGGGTTGGTTCTGGGCTCAGAAACTCAGAATAGATCTTCTAGCCCTCAGGGAAGAGAGTGTCGAAACTTGTGACAAAACTCGTGACAGAGCTGGCCATGAACCAGCTCTCAGTGAGAGCAAAGAAATCCAGGTCAAGGTCTTCGAGGAGGTGGCAGATGTCAAAGGAATGCTTGACAGCAGAGGGAGAGTTGTGAGTAGTGACGTTGAATAGCTTGCCACATTTGAAAGACCTCCGGGGTGATATACAGTAGTGAAGTACACTCAGCGGAGGAGGTGGTATAGGGACCAGAGCAGAGGAGGAGGTGGGTGCCAGAGAGGCGGCAGAGGAGGAAGGAGCTAGCAGAGGATCCAGAGAGGTGTTAGAAGGAGTAGCAGGAGAAGGTAGGAAGTTGATAAGCCATGGGAGATGCCTATCAAGAAGGAGGAGACTGGCCTGGACCATGCCAATACCATTATGATTGACATTGATGATGGCTTTGAAGGAGTGGAAGGAGGCCAAGAGGACCTCCCATCGGGTGCCACCATTAATGGGAGAGGAGGAGAAAGAAGAGAGAACAGAGAACATTTGAGGGGTCCATAGGTCTGGAGAGGGAACGACAAAGAGGATGTCAGTGAGAGTCTGTCTGGAGGAGGCGCTGATGTATGTATCCGCGATAGGAAGGTCAGGGTTGGAGTCCAGGATATCCCTGTGGAACTGTTTCCTTCCAGACTTAGTGAGAGGGCTAGGATAGGAGATAGAGTAGCAGGTGGAAAGGAGGAGGAAGTGAGAGAGAAAAGGGAGGGAGAGGAGCACAGCCCAGTGCTGTGCAACACAGGATGCCCAGAAGTGAGGGGGGAAATCGCACAGAAGGGAACACAGCAGAAGAAGCAACACACCACAAGGGGAACACAAGGAAACAGCGAGGACTAGAACAGGGGGGGGCAACAGAGATCAACCTAGAGGGGGGGACCAAGTGGTCACAGCAGTAATTAACGGTAATCGGCAGAGGTGGAAACCTAGAATTGGGAGAGAGCCTAGTGGAACAACAGAAACATAGTACTTAACAGCAACCAACAGTAAGTGTGGGAACCTAGTGAGTGTGAGAGCCTAGTGGAACAACAGAAACATAGTACTCAACAGCGATCAACAGTAGTCTGGGAACCTAGAAGTGGGAGAGAGCCTAGTGGAACAGTAGAAACATAGTACTTAACAGCAACCAACAGTAAGTGTGGGAACCTAGTGAGTGTGAGATCCTAGTGGAACAACAGAGAACAGTAACCAACAGAAACCAGAGAAGTAGGAACCTAGAGGGGGAAAACAGACCTAGAAAGCACAACCGTAACTACAGTAACCAACAGTAGAGTGGGAACGTACAGGGAGAAAACAGACCTAGAAAGCACAACAGTAAGTACAGTACAGTACAGTAACTACAACAGAAACTACAGTAACCAACAGTAGAGTGGGAATCTAGAAGGGGGGAAAACAGACCTAAAAAAGCGCATCAGTTAGCAGTGTGGAGGCAGAGCAGCCTCAGGACACAGCAGAGACTTACAAAACACAAAGTACAGCTAACCACACAAGGGGAAAGCCTAAGACTGCGCAGAGACAGAGCACGTTAAGCCAGGCGGGTAAGTAGAAGTACGTGCAAGGCCGGACACTCCTTCAGAGCCGTGCTAGCTCTCGAAAGCAGGTAAGGGGCTCCCCCACTCCTGACCGGCCTCGGGCTCCTTGGCTTCTCCTTAGGTTCCCGGTCTGCCTCCTTTCCTTCTGAGCTGTGCTGACTCTCGCGGTTCCTGCTAGGTGGATCGAATGGGCTTTGCAGTTCTTCTTCCTTTTTATGCATCTGAAATCTCTGTATTGGATGGAACGGGCATCTTGGTTCTGCGTCATATTATTTAGTCTTCCGTATATCTTCAATGTCTCTGTATTACCCTTTCTACTCCACTGGGTTAACTGAGATCATCATCGTCCCAGTATGTTCTACAAGATGGGGGTTTCTGTTTACAGAAACCAATAGAGGTGGGTGTAGGGTAGGAGGATGAGTGAGGTAAGGATTGGACATATAGGGGTGACGGGGAGGTGTAGGGGTTAGATGAATACCGCGTTCTCCCAAAGTCGTCACTGGCCCCATAAGGGGTTCCCCTTCCCATGAGTTCCACCTGCTGAGTATAACCACCAGGAGGACTATTGGGTAGCGCCTCACCTTCCTGGCCTCATGGGAAAGGGCTCCCCTATGGAAGCAGTGACCATACCCTGGGATTCGTCATATCACATACACACTTTACCCACAGCCATACACACTGTTCTGCCACACACACAAACTCACTTGACACACAATGACTGCATACACTGACCCCAGGCACATATTTCTACCCAGACAAGTCACATGAGATCTCAAGCCAATCCGAGGGGTGCTATTAGAAAGCAGCTCTATGTAATGGCCAGCTCCCATGACAGCAGTGAAGCACAGGTCACTAATGGGGAGGGTGGGTGTGTAGTGCTGAAGAGGGAGCCATGGGCTGTAAAGAGGATGGGCTTGTCCCTAGAAGAGTAAAGATCAGGCATATAGTAACAGGTGGAGAGCAGATGATCACTATAAAGCCTGGAAAGTATGGAAAACGGCAGTTCATTACAACTGGACAACAGAGGAACAGATACACTATAATACAGGAAGGATAACTCAGGGCAACATGCTTGTCTTAGAAGCAAGACAACTTTGAGCAGCATAGGTTTGATACACAGTCTGCGCTTAGAAGATGGATTCCGTGATGAAGCTGATATTAGGTTTTCTACCTAGAGAGAAGTGGAGCAAGCATCAGGAAATTGGGAAGGCGGAAAATTAGGCAAATCATAATACCCAGAAAAGGGAGAAAAGGGCAGTTTGCAAGACCTGGGAAGTGGAAGAAGGGAGTAGTTTTTTACCTGTAACTCCATTTCTCCAGCATTGGTATCTTTCATGGATTCACATGCTTAGAATATTCCCCGTCGTCAGGCTGGGAACCCTCGGTATATTTATTAAGACGTTTTCCATAGGAAAAAGGTTGACATTTTTTTGTCCTATCTACGTCTTTTTGGGCTGCTTACGCATGACCCAATAGGACGTAGGATAAATAGCCCCGCCCCTGCGGCTCCCTTCAGATTTTAACCCCCAAAGTAGTCGGGGCATCTAAAGTTTGCATTAAGGGGAGGCCGGCGGGCGCATGTGAATCCATGAAAGATACCAACGCTGGAGAAATTGAGTTACAGGTAAGAAACTACTCCCTTCTCCAGCATTGGATCGTTCATGGATTCACATGCTTAGAATAGATTATACAGCAGTACTCCTAATTTGGAGGTGTGCAATGCAAACCAATATTAACAGAGCCGCACATGCAGCTAGCAATACAAAACCCCCAATCATGGTACATTGACCGTAGTCCCAATCATGGCATATTAACCAGATAATACACCCCTCTGTGGGGCTTACCTTACTGAAACAGATGCCGCAGGACTACTCGTCCCATCCTCACATCCGCTGCATGCCGTTGCTCTAGGCAATAATGCCGAGTAAAAGTATGCGGCACCGACCAGGATGGCGCTTGACAGATGTCCACCAGTGGGATTCTGGACCACAGTGCCGCCGATGATGATGAGGTGGATCTTGTTGAATGAGCCTTAGGACCTCTCTCCAGAGGCTTCCCCGTTTTAGAGTGGCAGAAGGCAATAGTCGACGACACCCAGCGGGCTAGTCCTTGTTTCGAGGTCGGTCTTCCCTTCACCAAAGGCCCATAAGCCACAAACAGTTGTCTCGTACGCCTAAACTCTCGAGTATGACTGAGGTAAAACTTCAGAGCTCTTTTGAAATCCAACGTGTTGAGAGCTATTTCCATGAAAGAAGAGGCTGTCGCGAATAATGTTGGCAACACAATTGAAGAATGCTTGTGGAATGTAGTTGGGACTTTTGGTATGAAATGAGGATTGGTTGCCAATACCACTTTGTCCTTGAAAAACCGCAAGTATGGGGGATCAATGACCAGTGCTTGCAGTTCCGAAAGTCTTCTTGCTGAAGTAATAGCCACTAAAAAGGCCATTTTCCACGACAAAAACTTCAACGATGACGACGGCATAGGCTCAAAAGGAGCCTTCATTAGTGCGGACTGCACCAGGTTGAGACTGCAGTTGGGAGGAAACTTTTTGGCTGGAGGAAAAGTCCGAAATAAGCCTCTCAGGAAATGCTTGACCAGTCGATCGCTGAACAGAGTTGAATGTCTTTTATGAGTAAATCTTGAAATGGCTGCCAAATTAAGCTTTATGGAGAAGAAAGATAACCCTCTTTCCGCTAAGTGTAGCAAATATGGAAGAATCAGTTCTGACGCGATGTTTAGGGGATCCACACCCGGTTGATCCCTGCACCACACAGAATCTTTTCCACTTACATGCATATGAAGTGTTCGTGGACGGAGCTCGCACTCCCTGTAAAATTCGTCGACACTCAGAGGAAATGTTCAGGGCCCCAAACTCGGAGAAGTCAGGCTGAGGGCGTTCGGGTTGTGATGCCAAACTGCTCCCTTGTCTTGAGATAGAAGGTTTGGAATCTTCTGGAACCTCACTGGTTCTGTTATCGACAGCTGGAGTAGGGCCGAAAACCATGACTGTCCCGCCCAGTAAGGAGCCACTACAATTAGACGACATGGGTATTTTTGAATACATTGGAGGGTCCGTCGGATGAGTGGAAACTGAAGGAACGCATAAGCGAACCTGCCCGTCCATGGGAAGGAGAATGCCTCCCCCAGAGAGCCAGGTTGTGGCCATCTGCTCGCGTAATGTTTGCACTTCTTGTTCTATCGGGTTGCGAAAAGATACAGGGAAGGATGACCCCACTTCTTGAAGATGTTTGCCAGTTGTTGATCGTTTAACTCCCACTCGTGCAGTTGATTCATCTCCCTGCTGAGAGAGTCTGCTTTTACATTGTTTACCCCCGGAAGATGGTAAGCCATTATGCTTATATCCTGTTCGAGGGCCCAACGCCATATTTCCTGAGCTTCTCTCGAGAGTGTCCTGGAGCGAGTGCCCCCTTGCTTCCTGAGGTAGAACATTGTTGTTGTATTGTCCGTTAATATTCTTACAACTGATCCCCATATGCGTGGTAAAAAAGATTTTAGAGCCCAACGTCCCGCTCTTAACTCTAGCACGTTGATGTGAAGGGTCGACTCTGCTGAGGACCATTGACCTTGAACTTGCAGGGATCCCAGATGTGCTCCCCATCCCTTCAGCGATGCATCCGTTACCACCGTCGATTGAAAATCCGGTTCCTGCAGGGGCATCCCTCTCGTCAGATTGTCTGAGAGCTGCCACCACTGAAGTGCTCATAGAAGCTTGCTGCTGATGCTCAACTTTTCGAACCACAAGCCGTGACTTTGGGACCATCGGTCTGCCAGAGATTCCTGTATTGGTCTCATGAAGAGGCGACAGTTCACCAATGGGATACACACCGCCATGGCCCCTAGTAGTGACATGTATTTCCTGACAGACACTCTGGTGCCAGTTTTCCACTCCTTTGCTTTTTGTTTGAGTTTTTGAACTCTCTCCAAGGACAGCTTCACTAGCCCTGATTGAATTTGGAATTCCGCGGCCAGAAATATCAAGCTTCTTGATGGGA
Organism: Ambystoma mexicanum; assembly: GCA_002915635.3. Lineage (NCBI taxonomy): Eukaryota > Metazoa > Chordata > Amphibia > Caudata > Ambystomatidae > Ambystoma > Ambystoma mexicanum. The sequence goes on from CM010928.2 coordinate 813,820,231, forward strand.
GCCAAGGAGGATTTCTCGAAGTTGATTGCAAAGCCTAACCGCTGTAGAAGTTGCATGGTGGCCTCTAGACTTGCTTGTGTAATTCTCGGCGACGAGCCCCTTACCAGCCAATCGTCCAGGTAAGGATAAACATGATGACCTTTTCTTCGTAGCCATGCTATCACTGGAGCCAAGCATTTTGTAAACGTCCTGGGAGACGACTTTAGTCCGAACGGAAGTACTTTGAATTGGTAATGACTCTGACCGACTACGAACCTTAGAAACTCTGTGTCGTCGACGCATGGGTATGTGGAAGTATGCGTCTCGTAGGTCTAACAACGCCAGAAAATCTCCCGGCTGTATGGATTGGATGACCTCCTGAAGCGTAAGCATTTTGAACTTCAGGCTTTTCAGAGTATTGTTGAGATCCCGAAGGTCCAGAACGGGTCGCCACTTGCCGTTGGGTTTCTTGACCACGAAGTAACAGGAGTAAACTCCCTGACCTCTCTCGGCCACCGGAACAAATTCTATAGCCCTTTTTGCAGCATAAGCACGACTTCCTGTTGTAATGTGTGAAGATGGGGTTGCGCCGAATACACAGGTGGAATTTGTGACGGCGCCTTCTTGAACTGCAAAGAGTGGCCTAGTTTTACCGTGTCCAACACCCAACGGTCTGATGTTATTCTTTCCCACTCATCGACGCGAGGGGACACTTTGCCTCCCAGGACGTCCTGAAGCTCGTCATTGTTGGGACTTTGACTGCTTGCTTTTTGTGGACGACAAATATCCTCCTCTTCTCCTCGAAGCCTGGTAGTCTCAGCCTCTTTGCGTTGCTTGGACAGCACGCCTATAGCCTTGGGAGGAGTATGATGGCCTGCTGAAACTTCGGTCTCTGGATGCGGTAAATCGGGAATTCCCTGATGCTCCACGGAAGGGACGAAAAGACCGAAATGCTCTCCCGCTTTGTAGGGCTCCTAGCGACCTTGCGGTGTCCGTATCCTCTTTCATACCTTTTAAGGCCTCGTCCACCTTCTCCCCGAACAACTGCTCACCCTCTCATGGCATATCGAGCACCTTATACTGGACCTCCGGTCTAAAGTTAATACATTTCAGCCAGGCTTGCCTTCTCAAAACCACTTTATTTGCTTGAACCCGGATTCCGCCAAGTCCACAGCGATGTTGATCGAGTGGTTTGATGCCTCTTCCCCCTCACGGACCAGAAGCATGGCCGATTTTCTGTGCTCCTCAGGGAGGTGTTCCAGGATTGGGATGAAAACAATGCCACATCTCCCGGTTGTACCTTGCCATGATAGCAAGCGAGTTAGCTGCCTTAACTGTCGTTGTTCCTACCGACAAAACCTTCTTACCAAAAGTGTCTTGCCTTCTAGCCTCATTGTCCGGAGGTGTTGTACACTTATGCTGCGATCTGGCTTTTCTATCAGCTGCCGCCAACACTACCGACTCCGGGGAGGGCTGTGCAGTCAGACATTTAAGAGTAGAGTCCATGGCCTTGAACTTCTTTTCTTATCTGCCCTTGATTGCTGGTTCCAAAAATGGATGGTGCATGGTTCGCAAGCCTTCTTGCCAGACCTGGTCTAGAATGGGAACGGAAAAGACTGATTTCCTCCTCTTCCCCATATTGTCAAATAAGAAGCACTCCTTTTCTTCTTCAGGGGTCAGACCAAATTCAATACAGGCTTTGCCCATCATTGCGTGAAAAGAGCTGAGGTCATCTGGCGGCGACAGCTGAGCCGGGCTTCTAGGCGCTTCCACTTCTGCCTCCGATTCCCATGTAGGATCACTCGAAGGGGATGATGAAAAATCCGAAAAAGAGTCTCTAGGCCCTTGTTCGGACTCTGAATCTTGCAATTGCCCTTCTTCCGGGTGTGAACGAGGAGGCTCCTCGCTAACTGGACCGGAGGTTGGCATCCCCGTCGTCAACCGCGGAGAGGGACCTGGTTCGTCGTCGGCCGGCATCGCCGGTATCCCTGTAGGTGCACTTACGGGGGGTAGCCTTGCATCCAATTGGCTCACAAGAGACTGTAGTGTGGTCAACACCTGTAAGGATAATAGTGACTGAGGGTTTAACAAAGACTATGCAATGGGGAGACTTTGCCCTCCGAAATCATCGATGAGCCAATGCCCTGCAATCCCAGATCTGCTGGACCAACAATTTGTTCACGGTCTTACTCCGCTGATATCGAGAAAGCTGCCTCCTGCTGCAATAGGGTCTCTGGCAAAACCACATCGTACACCTCCGGTTGCCAAGCCCTTGGGGGATCCACCATCGACGACGGCAATGTGGAAGCCCTTTCAATCATCGCCGCTGGAGTCGACGAAGCCCCTGCAGGTATTGCCTGCGCCGGTGGTAATGATCCTGTCAACGACGGAACCCCTGTCGACGATGGTGGAGGATGTGACGCAGGTTCCTTAGGCGATCCTGCCTTTTTTGAGCTAGGCCTATGTTTCGTCGAGTCTCTACTCGAGGAAGACCTGTGATGGTCTCCTGAGGAGGAGGTCTTTAAGGGATCTTTCCCTTTTTTCGACGAAGATGAAGAAGAAGACTTCCCTTGATGGCGATCTTCTCCATGTTTCGAAGAGGATTCTTTCGTCGGGTGTTTCTCTGAGGAACGCTTCTCCGTAAAACGTGGCTTCTTCGCCGGAGGCTCTGCAGACACCGATCGGCAATGGACTAATGATGATTTAGGCCTCGATACCAGACTGTGCCGATCCTACCTCCGATGAAGGGCATGTCCCTTCATTTAGCCACGTCACCAGACCTTATTCTGATCTTTAAGCGTCTTCTGTGAGAAACCCTTACAAATCTCACAACTGTCTGCAGAGTGATGCGGGTGTAGACAGTACAGGCAACCCATGTGCCCATCTCCTTCATAGACTTTCTTCAGTCCGCACGTGGCACACAGGCGGAACAACGCCTTTCCAGACATTGTAAAAGAAAGACTTGTAAGAGTAGAATTCAACCTTGTACAGAGTAGAAAAAACACGAGGTGCTCCCGCTACTTTGGAAATGGTTGAAATCTGAAGGGAGCCGTGGGGCGGGGCTATTTATACCCTACGTCCTATTGAGTCATGCGTAAGCAGCCCAAAACAACGTAGATAGGACACACAAGTGTCGAAATTTTTCCTATGGAAAACGTCTTAATAAATATACCGAGGGTTCCTAGCCTGACGATGGGGAATATTCTAAGCATGTGAATCCATGAAACAACCAATGCTGGAGAAAAGGCAGATTTGAAGAAAGGAGAACATTACATTATAAGTCCGTGAAAGAGAAAGAAGGTTGAGTGAAAAGGGAAATGAAACCCAGAGTGGATTGAGAGAGGACTAACAAAGGGTGAGAAAGGAGGAGTGGAAAAAGAGCTCTGGAAATACAAAGAAGAAGAAGGAAGAGGACTCCAACCAGGAGAAGAAGGGGTCAGGCCACCAAGCTTACGCCCAGAGAAAAATTAGGTGAATGGAGCACCATATCTCCAACCATAGAGGGAAGAGCCTAAGGCTGTGCCCCATGAACAGGCAGAGATGATTATCTGGGAAACAACCAAAGAGGGGAAAAAGGCAGAAGTATTAGCCAAAGGCAAAGCCCCATTCCCCCTGAGAGAAAAGGCTCTGATCAAGAAATGGGCAAAGAAAGCAAGGATGGAGGGTCACCCCCAGAAAAAGGCAGAGAAGGTGAAGACAAGTTCCCGACCAAAGGGAAAACAGAAAAGAGGGCTAAAGCGCAGGCCATAACAAAAAGGTTTGGTGTTCTCTTTCAGGAATAAAGAGAAATCACTCAACAGGAGGGCAGAACAAGTAAGGGCATACAATCTAATCACAGAGTTTGAGAAAAGTCTGAATAAGGGGACAGGGAAAGAAAGGCCAGAGACTCTGATCAAGGAGAAAGAGAAAGAGCCAAACCATCCGAAGTGCATTCCAAAGTGGACTGTTGGGCTGGAGAGACTGACGAAATCGCCTGCTGTATTCCAGCTGCGACCGTGTAGTCGGCAAGAGGAAGCTTGCTACTCCGTCGCAACACGTTGGACTGTGAACACTGGACTCTGGACATTGGACTTTGAACCTGCCAAGTAATTGTTTTGGATACAGGCATTGAATAATTGTTTACTTTATTGTGGCGCTGCGGCTTTGCCGCGGCTCGTTGCTTGATCCTCTATCCCTCCTCCCTATTCTTACCTACGTCTTCTCTGCTTCCCTTCTAGTCACTCCCGGCACCGCCTTCAGCATGCCTTCTAGCCCGCCTCCCCTTGCTCCCGCCTCCGCTTCATCACTTACTATATCTGCACTGGTGCACGCGCATCCGAAGTGCATTCCAAAGTGGACTGTGGGGCTGGAAAGACTGAAGAAATCGCCTGCTGGATTCCAGTCGCGACCGTGTAGTCGGCAAGAGGAAGCTTGCTACTCCATCGCAACACGTTGGACTGTGAACACTGGACTCTGGACATTGGACTTTGAACCTGCCAAGTAATTGTTTTGGATACAGGCAATTAATAATTGTTTACTTTATTGTGGCGCCGCGGCTTCGTAGCGGCTCGTTGCTTGATCCCCTATCCCTCCTCCCTATTCTTACCTACGTCTTCTCTGCTTCCCTTCTAGTCACTCCCAGCACCGCCTTCAGCCCGCCTTCTAGCCTGCCTCCCCTTGCTCCACTTCCTATATGTGCACAGTGCCTTTTGGGGCCCTGGGCACGGACATCTTTGGGGCCCCCATCCGCAGAACCAAAGGAATCAAGTGATCAAGAATATCTGGTGGCACCCCCTCGTTCTGATCACAACCTATAGGCTGATATGCCGCCTTGCAGCATTCAAAATAAGCACGTTTACTCGCTTTAAGTCCCCTTACCCACTTCATTCTTGCTCTAATTAGAATAATAAACAGGTAGCATTTGAAGACCAGCATTAGCAGTCTACGAAGACGTTACATCAGTTCTAGTATAGATGCAGGATACTTTTTATCAATAGCATCCTGGAAGGTATGCAGCCTGCAGAATTATTGCAGAACCGTATGTAAAAGGTATATGTAACCCAGAATAGACAAGAGTGCTATATAAATGCCAAATAACATAGCATAACAGAGAACTCACATTAGCTGCCTCACAGAATGCAAAAGTGCTCAAGCATAGATAGAGGAGACCAATTGGAAGAAAGGCGAAATCTACACATACCATGGCATGAATAGTGGATGGAGATTAGAAGCTACCAGGAAGGTGTCTGTATCAGACTGAGATAAGAAGTGGGATATGGTTTTCAAATAGTGTTGCCATTAGAGATCAAAGGAACCAGTGCTGTGGTGTTCAATTTATCAATGCTCACTATTATAGTGGAACAAACACTGTAGCCTGTGAACCTATGAGTGAGGCCTTTATGAGTTTCATACCCTGCGAAGGAAATCACTCTGAAGGGCTTACAATTTTGAAAGGTTTAGGGACTGGCAGTTTTGAGAGGTTAGGCAATACAAGATTAAATGAGATGCCCAGGATCACACATTGGTTAAGGAGTGGATTTGTGCCAACTCTGCAATTTCTGCATTTGAACACTTTATTTTCCAGTTCTTATCATTAACTAAAACAATATTATTTTATAAAACTGACTTGGAAGTACACAAATCACATTAACAAACATGACCATTTATAAAAACAAAACATTGTAGAAGGGTGTTACGCAAAATGGGAATGATTCTAGCTTCACTCTCTCCATCATAAAGGGAAGTGTAGAAGTACCGGCATACCAATCGATGTGATTTAAAATATTTAATGGGGGTTTTTCTTTTGTATTTTAAAGCTTTAAATACTTCCAAAACAATGGCTTGTGACAATGTCATTTATAAGCGTGCATAAAAACATTGACTTTAACAAAAAAAAACATTTTTAGTGTCAAACTAGCAGACCTTAAAATATGCTTGCCCGAGGCCTGCAACATCTGGTCTGCTCTCTTCTGTCTAAGGCCTACATAAGAAGAAAGATCAAGTAATGGGCTAAATAATGCCACTGCTTGCAAGAAGGCAAATCTCACATAAGACAGCACAGTAATGTAAAAGATATTATATGATTTGACCAGGATCACTGTATCGTCTGCTGACAGAGCCAGGATACATGCATGAACACTTTTGTTCCAAAGTCGTGAATTTGGATACTTTTTCACCTCTTGGACTAACAGTTTATGCTCATCGTTGGAGGTGATTGCCTAGGTTTCGCAACACCCCATCTGAACAAACCAATGTCTAGACCTTCACCATACAGATGATATGTAAGTTCTTATAGCAACCCCTATCTGGTGCAGGTACATTGATGATAATAGCACCGGTTGTGCTATAAAACCAAGTACATATGCAGGTAGGTTTATAAACTTCAAACATAGGAAAGGCTCAGCCAGCTTTGCTGGAATGTGCTATTCTAATCTTGCATATGAACACATATCTCTGCAATGAGTGCTTGACACACTGAGCTAACTTCTAAACTATTGTGGCATTCAATTTATCAATATGCATTTCAACTTTAGCTATTGCACAGATACACATAATTCCCACAGGAAGGAAAGAATGCCACAGAGTTGTACCATTAGCAACGCACACACACTATGTATACCACAGTGAACACAGAAGGCATTACATGATGAGTTGATCAAGGCAGAATGTACTTGTCAAAACAGCCTGGCAATGGGCTTAGAACCTCAGCAGCATGCCATAAAATATCCTGACACGTGCTATTTAAGTCTGGTGAACCATGGAATCTTACTTCTTTAGATCATGCTCCCTTGTGGGGCCCCCTCCAAGGTGGGGGCCCTGGGCAAGTGCCCCTTTTGCCCTCCCATAAAAACGTCTCTGTATGTGCACTGATGTGCGCGCGCGCATCCGAAGTGCATTCCAAAGTGGACTGTTGGGCTGTTAGGCTGTGAGGCTGCTAGGGTGCTGGTAAGCGGTATAATTAACGTAAATCCATTATTTAGTCAGCTACCACATGTTAGTATGTACGGTCAGTCTTTATCGTTGACCTTAACTATATTGTTGAGAAGTGTGGTTTGATACTATTAGTATAGGTATATTTTGAGTGTGGACGGTAATTTCCCTGACAATGGTTGATGGTCTGCGCAGCGGGAAGAAACTAAATATAAAAAAACAAAAAACCACTGAGGTTGAACACGCTGGGGCCAATCCCACACCAGTAATATCTACCGTCCTCCCCATTCTTGAAGACGAAATTGAAGAAAATACCATAATCCATCACCCTCACTCAGACCTACCTCCCCCTGAAATGGCGAACCGCAACGCCCCCACAGTGAAAGAGGAGATCCAGCCGGTAGATACCGATCCAGATCACAGAGGAATAAATGCTCTGGCCATCTCCGAGGCAGGAACAAAGAACGGCATGTGTATCCCGCACGCAACCAAACAAAAGCTCTCTTCAAAGCTCCCTGATTGGGTTGTTGAAAGTCAAGAAAGCAATCCCTTTGCCTCTAAACAAGAAGAAAATGCCAAAATAGAAATTGAGACCCTTAATATTAGTTTGTCACAGAAGAAAGAGAAGCTTCTTATTCCTTGGGAATGCGAAACTCCTAACTTGGGAAAAAAAACCTGACTTTAAGAAATCGGTGGGGTCCCTTTCCATTAAAGAGGCGAACAAAATCTGACTAAGAGAAGGATGAAACCCCTTCCCCTGTACATATAGAAGATGTGAATGCTTTGTATATCGCAGCATTGACTGTTCTTGTAAAAGAGATGACCACCACTCTTGCCAACCAAATTAATCCAACTATAATAGAGGCTAAAGCACCTATGATTGAAAAGGAAAATGCTCCCCTGGATAGTCCTACGCTTACCGACCTTATTGACTTAAGTGGGGAGGGTTTTGAGTTGAATGAAATAAAGGAAAGGTTAATATACGAACAACATATCGCTGAGCCCACCACGATTCCGCAAACAAAAAAAACAAAGGAGAGCTATAGCTCGAATAGAAAATCAGAACATTTTTGACAAAAGAATGAAAGGAAAAGCGGAAAAAAAATAAAAAAAATAAAGCAACTTACAAAATAGACAAACACAACACACACATGAGGGACCTTTGCAATCTATCTGGCGGGGGATACTATCATAGGTCTAAACCAACTAAATGAAGAATCAAAAGCGCTGTTAAATCTACCTGAATCTAATCAGACGGACCAATCAACGAAAAAGAATTTACTTGAAAAGAAATCTGATTTAGAAAATAAAGAAACGAATGATCCCAAAGCAGGACAAACGTACAAGATCGTAAAAAAATCAAATACAAAATCTAAGAAAGGGGCTGTCAGCATGGATGAAGGAAAAGTTATTGAAAATATGGGATTCCATTCTGAAAAACAATCACCTAATCAAAAACAATCTGTACTCTCCAAAATGTACCCCTTGCTGGGTATAAAAAAGACAGAAAAAGTGATTATTGGTATAGATAATAAGCAAAGGACTTCAAGCCAGCTGCATGAATAAGAAAGGAAATGTTCAAAACACTGCCCCAATCGGCCACAAACCCCACATTGCTGATGCAAAAGTAAAAGTCACCAATGTTGAACCTGATGGCACGACTGATCACGAAGCCCAGTATGAATCGGAGCATATGTCTCGGTTAACAATGGGCCTCATTACAAGTAGCCCGGTAAAAACGGGTTAATTACCGGCATGGCCGTAAGAGCGGGTCCGTGCTCGTATGAACCCGCTAATAGCGGGTGATTACGAATGCGCAAGCACGCGCAAACCCCCATGCCAGTAATGGCAATACCGGCATGCCGCTAAAGGCCCTCCAACCCCCCGATAGAGGCATCACGGGACCCGCCGATACCGGCACCGCCTAGGAGCAACCCCTAAGTACCGGCCCGGTAATACCACCATGCCAATACCAGGTTTGCAAAACCGGACCCGGAAATAACGTCATCGCGCAGGAACGGGAAATGGGCTAGCGGCCATCTTTAAAAACACATTCCATTGCCACCCTCCCTAACCACCAGTCTTTTCATGTTGTGCTGTGTTGGAAAACCCTGAGGATGTCCAAGGCCACCCAGAAGATGACCCCCCGGCAGCGGAAACAGCGTTTCTCTGACGCAGAGCTCAATATGCTTGCGGACACTCTGGCTGCACATGCAGACATAATGAAAGCCAATCACATGAAGCGTGAAGCCCAGATGAGGAGAAAGGAAATCTGGCAGGAGGTTGCCCAGAAGGTGTTGGCCGTGGGGACCACCCCACGTACTGTGCGTGACTGCCACAAGAGGTGGGACAACCTCCGCTTGAGGGTGAGAAACATCCTGTCAAGCAACAGGAGGGCGGCCATGGTGACAGTTGGGGGTCCCCACACACCTGCTAAACTGATGCCCTGGGATGAGACAGCCAGCACATTTATCGATTCTGTGTCAATAGAGTGATTTGGAGAGATGGAGATGGGTGTGGCATCATCCCCAGAAAGAGGTGAGTGACCCTGCGCATCCCTGTAGGGGAAACCATGACGTAGCACAAGTGACGTGGAAGTGAGGCAAGGCAAAGCATGTCCCAACACCCACATCAACATATCCAAGTCAAGATTGCGGCCCAAACCGTGCCACACAGAAATGCATGCTGAGTGCCAATCCCATAACCAACACACGGGCAACATACCAGGACCGTGCCCATGTAACCCAACACACAAAACCCATATCAACGGCATGCCACCTGCCATGCATTGATTGCCAATATGCCCCCTCAGAACACCAAGCGCCACACACCTGTAAGACATGGATGCATGAATGTATGAATATTGAACAGCACAACAGTATGTCGCTGGCATGTGACGCCATCACTGATGACCTGCATCTCTTCTAACCCTGAGGCACCGATGAGAAAGATGCCAGTCAGGAGCAGAGCGCAAGGGCATCTACATCACGCCATAGGAGAAGGGCCACCGCCTCCACCACCCCCCAGCCAGATAAACAGGCCAGACCCACAGGCAGTGTGCCTGAACGGGTGGAAAGCCAGCAAACAACACCTGCTGCCAGTGTGGCCCACACACATCAGGACCAGCAGCACACACCCACAACAGATGGAGGGGTGTCCCTTCCTGCACCACCAACCACCGCGGACGTTGTGGATGCCAATGTGGACCCCGAGGTGTCTACTACACCCACCCCAAGCCCCCTGCACAGCCCCCACCCCCTTTTGGAGGCCTACAGCAGTGACGATCCCTGCCTCCATGACTCCGACCTCAGGGATTCGGACGTGTGCCACTTCGAGGAAGACAGCACCCAGGATGTAGGCCCTGTGCATGCACCATCCATCACTCCAGCTACCACCACTCCAGCTCCTACCACTCCAGCTCCCACCAACACCTTGGAGGCATGCCTGTCGAGGGTGGAGGCACGACAGGAGTCAATGCTCGAACTCATGCGGCAGTATATTGCAGATGGGGAGGACACTAGGAGGGCCATTGCTACTGCAATTGCGGGGACCACAACTGCCATTGGGGAGACCACAGCGGCCATTGCTGCGAACACTGCTGCCGTGAATGCTTCGGCTATCCTCATGAGGGACTGTCTGGGGGCAGTCACTCAAGTCCTAACTTCCATCCTGCTCCATATGCAGCGGCCACGCCTTGGAGCAGGCGTGGAACCTGCCTCGGACACATCCACTGCTACAACACCTGCATCCTCTGTTCCCTGCAAGCCCTGTGCGAATGACCCGGAGGAGTTCATGGCACTCGGAGATGCCACCCCCAGACAACAAAAAGGCCAGGAAGTAGAGTGCCCAGACAATGGGAGTGGGGCACATGGTTGTGGGTGAAGGGAACCATTTCTTGGAGTACATTTGGGGATATTTGGGGTTTGTAGGGTGGGTTGGGGAGTTCACTGGGGGTTGGGAGGGGGGGTTTGTGCACATTTCTCCCTGTTTGAAAAAATACACCTGTTGTGTCCCAAAAAAAATCAATGGCTGGACATTGTTCATTTTGTGCATATCCATTTAATGTGTGATGGTGTTCAGTGGCCACCTCTCAACAATCCAAGTGTGCATGTCCACATGGAGCCAGTGTGTCACTGACACATGTCTATCATAGTCCCTGTGGTTCAGAAGTATTCGTGAATAAGTGCTTGCCGTACAGCATGGCCATCCTGTGCATCACGTACTGACAGGGGGGCTACTTCACCTCCGTCTCCATCCTCATCATCCTCACCCGGGGCATGCATGTCAATGTCAGGTGGCAGTGGTACATTTCTCCGGACACACATGTTGTGCAGCATGACACAGGCCATGGTGATCTTTGCCACCTTCTCAGGCCTATATAGGAGTGCCCCACCAGACCTACTTAGGCAGCGGAAACGCGCCTTCAACAGGCCAAAGGTCTGCTCAATCACAACACGGGTGTGGGTATGCATACGATTGTACTCCTCTTCATGGCTGTTCTGCGGGTTCCGCACAGGGGTAAGTAGCCACGGCCTCAAGGGATATCCTTCATCACCTGTGAGCAAATACAAATAGGTGTGTGTCACTTTGAGCTGCCACCTTCAGGAAGCACAGTCATGGCGGCAGCTATTTGGTGTGGACATGCACATGTCCCTGTACGTATGCAAAATTGTCACCTAGATGCATTCTATACTGTTATGAGGTGTGGTAGTCTGGATGACGTTCAATAGATGATGCAGGGTGTAATCATGCATGCTGAGGCGGATGTACTGTGGTAGTACGACAATGTTTAGCCTCCCATTCAAGCAGTTAATTCTACACTATGCATGGTCACACTAACCACATTGGCACAGTTGCCATCCTGTACAGTCATGCATTGCTTGCCATCACCATGGTGGCCTGGTTGTGCCTCTTACTTGTTGTCATCGATATGCATTATTTGTTTAATTTGTGCCAGTGATGTGTCATGTTCCGTTTGGGAGGTTCAGGTCTGGAGTGTTTAACTCTGCATGCATTCTCCAATCACTGACAGTGCGACCCAGGTGGAGTATGCACCCCCCCTTTCCCAACCAGGTGGAGTATACATCCCCCCCTTTCACAACCAGGTGGAGTATGCATTCCTACACATCAGTACCCCAAAGCACTGCCATGGGCCAGTTGTGCAACTCACCAAGCAGCCAGGCCCGTGGTCCAGCATGTCGCTCCATGTGACGGGGTAGCGTGGAGTTGCGCAGTACCATGGCATCATGTGTTGATCCGGGAAATCGGGCGCAGCAATGTGTGATCTTGCTGGAGTCACATACCATTTGCACATTGATGGAGTGGTATTGCTTGCGATTGTGGTACACCACCTCTATGGCATGGGGGACTACCAATTCCACATGGGTGCAGTCCAGGGCACCAACACAATTAGGCATGCCTGCCAGTGCATGCAAGCCTACTTTGGTGTCGGCTATCTCCTGGCCCGTCCGTGGTAGGGATATGTGGGTGCTTGCGTGCTTCAGGAGGGCATCCAGCACTTGGTTCAACATGCGTGAAAATAGTGGTTGTGAAATGCCATGCAGCTGGCCCACTGTGTGTTGATAGGTGCCTGTGGCCAGGAAGTGGAGCACAGACACCACCTTTAGTAGCGGGGGGATGGCAGTTCGTATTTCTATGAGGCTGGCAATGTCGCTGTGTATCATGTCCACTATGGTGGTGATGGTGTCCCGGTCCAACCGGTACAGGGTGTGGATCTGCTCAGGGGTTAGGTTGAATGGGCTGGGTCTGGTGCGAGGGATTGGTGGCTGCCTACGATGCACTGCTGGCTGCGCTGGTGGTAATTGCTGGGCCTGTCTCACCCTCCTTCTCCTCCTGCGTCTCCTCTGTGCTGCCTGTTGCTGCTAGAGTTGTTGTTGTAGTTGGTGTTGTTGCTGTAGTTGTAGCAGTATTGGCATGTCCTCCAGCACCATGATTGCAACAGCTAGTGGTAGCATTTTGGTGTTGGAAGGGGTGTGGTGTGTGGGTGTGCTCATTTTATACTGGCCCAGCCTCCATCGACTCTACCTGTGGGGATTGTGTGCACCTATGGCAGTTGGCTTGTTTCCTGATTGCTGTTTGCGGAGGGTCCGCGATGCCTGTATGGCCGGCATCGTGCAGCCCGTGATTACCGGCTTCGCGGTGCCTGTATTTGCATGTCTGTGTGGGTTGGGATGTCCTCCCATTACCGGCATGCCGGTATTTGCTCTCAGAAGGTGTACGCGCCCATGCCGCTATTAGAGGCACCGTTATTTAGGGTGCCGCTAATAGCGGGTTGCCGGGTCATAATACACCGGAGCAGCGATGCCGGTAATCCTTTACCAGCATCGTTTTTGCTTTTGCTTACTGGCAACCTCGTAATGAGGCCCAATGAATTGTAATGCTTCGAATTCGGCGCCGCCGCGTACTCCAGTATTTGCCAACTTTAATGATCTAAAAACTGCCATAGTGATGGGGTGGGAAAGTGACTCAAAGCGATATGGGAAGGCCCGTTAGAATCGTGCTTTTTTGTTGTCAGTCTTACAGGAGATCCCAGCACTTCATATCATAAGATCTAACGATATTGACTGGGTGAAACTGGCATCTGTGAATAACAGAATGATTTGCAAATTTATTTCTCCTTTTATTTTGAAATTAATTTGGGAGTACAGAGAGGATCTAGCCTCCATTGGTTTACTATCTAGTATATTTTCCTCCCTTGACGATGCAATCAGTTTTTGGAGACCATGCCCCCTTCTGATGAGATTCCGCCTATTAGTTCCATCCAAGGTGACTCTTCAAACTTTGACACAAATACGATGAAACAATTTATGGCTTTTGTGTCAGCATTAAAAGAGATGCCATGGAAGGATCCTAAATCGGAGCAAACGCAAAATCAACCCAACGTGATGACTCATAGCCTGGCTAAATTTCCCATTATCTCGTGGAATTCATGCGGCTTAAACAACTTCAAAAAATGGTATAGTCTCAATTACCATCAAAGACCCGAAATTATCTTTTTACAAGAAACGATGAATCAGACAAACTTTACCATTGAGGGCATTCAAGTAGCATGTCGGGGACCTTTGGGAAGACCATCGGGTGGTCTTGCAATCTTGATCAACACTGCCTGCAAGTGTTCTACAGAAATGATCAGCAGATCCTATTCTTTATTGGCTATTGTACTAATAGATGACGAGGATCTTTCCATCATTCTCTTACTAACAGGCATCTATTGGAATAAATACAACACTCCAATTGATGACATTTTAGATGAACTGAATAACGTGATTGAAAAGCTACTGATATTATATCCATCTGTTAGAATAATTGCTGGAGGTGATTTAAACTATTATTGTTATGAAGAAAGTTTCCACCTGAGAACCATATGGAATAATCATTCGACGTCCTCAAAGAAAAATGGGCAATTGTGGAATACATTTTTTCTTGATTGGGATATGCAAACCCCTATCTTTCCACTGGAAACATATCTATACTTGGGCAAGAGGAGGTTGTAATTCCCTAATCGACTATTTTTTTGTCTCTTCTAGGCTTTATTGGTATGTTGATTCTCTATTGATAATTGATCCGACCTTAAGGGATCATATGATCGTTACATTGACTTTGAACATCGCTATTGCCCGTTTTTCCAAAGAGTTAATCCTATCGTTGTTAGAACCTGACAGCCAATCTCTAACTGTGAGATGGAACACTAGAGTTTGCAGCACTTTTATAAACCATTTGGAATAGGATACTGATATCATCACCAACATTGTCTCTGGAGGTATTTCGCTCCTACAAAGAGAAAATAAGAACGCTCTCAGAATAAAATTTCATTTGCAGAAACTAAGGATGAACGTAAAAAGAAAGATCAAGTTCTATCTATCATGCTACAATTTAATCTCCAAGTAGCGACCTGAAAGCTCAAAAAACTGGAGATTAGAAGATTAAATAAAGCAACTGTACCCACAGAAAGTGAAAAGAACTAATAAAAATGATTAGACAAAGTTTATAGAAATAAGTTAAAATGGATGAAAGGTAAATTGCATTATGAAGATAATCAAAAAATTATTTATCACTTGTTAAAACATGACTCAAGGCAAATTTGGTCCACTCTGCGCACTATTACCTCCGATTTGGCTAATGCGATAGAATCAGTGATTGCAGCAGAAGTTAGGGTCTCGTACATAAAAGCTAAATGCCAAATCGCTTTTCTTTGCTTAAAGGGGGTGAACCCAAGTTGCCAATGAGGGCACAAGCCATGTGGACTATTCGGGATATCATCAAGGCCATACGGAAATGAAAACACTCTAAAGCTCCTGGCCCCGATGGCCTACCAGCCCGTGTATACAAATCAAACCGGGTATTTTGGGATCACATCCTAAAGATCAGCTTTGATACTATCTTACAGACTGGTACAATTCCTCCATCTTGGACATCAGCTCTTGTTATCCCCATATACAAAAAGGGTCCCCCTGATTCTCCCTCTAACTATCGTCCGATAGCGTTAACTGATGCTTCTTCGAAAATCTTTTCTCTACTTTTGTTACATCAGTTGCAAACGCATATCAGCGACCATAATCTACTGTCACCCTATCAAGTAGGCTTTAGGAAACAAATTGGGTGCCCGTTGAATGCCACCATTCTATGTCACCTTCAAGCCAAACGTCGACCTCCAAAAGCAGTCCGGTAAACATGGCTAGCCTGGACTTGACCGCAGCATTTGACTGTGTAATTCGTGAGTTATTGTGGAATAAAATGCTAGTCATGGGCATCCCCTCACAGTTGGTTGCTCTAATTGCACTGCTACACAAAAATACCAACTAGCGTATTCGTCTAAATAAGGAAGGCGCACTTACTAACCCCATTACCACCAAAAGGGGGGTAAAACAGGGCTGCAAGTAAAACAGGGCTGCAACATGGCAGCAGTGTTATTTAATTTATACCTTCTGGGTTTGGACGATCAATGGCAGAGCGGAGAGTGTTTTCCTGCCAAACTTGGTTCTTTTAAGTTGGATTGGATGGGTTTTGCCGATGACCTGCTATTCTTTGACAGAACCCCCTTCGGCCTGCAAAGAAAACTAGATCAATTTGCAGAATTCGCACATGTACATAACCTATCACCTAACCCTGCCAAATCCTACATATCAATTTTTTCAGATGGCAAACTCAAGCCGTACCGCTTTTCCTGGACTCTGAACGGAATCAAAGTGGAGTATGCAGTCACGATCCGATACCTAGGTTATCCTCTTACAGATTCATACTCTGCGAAAATGTGGAAACATTTTCTAAACCAAAAGGTTAAAATTTTATCTTCACAAATGAAAATGATATTCCACAAAGACTGCATGTTTTCTCTACTTCCCCTGATCCAATTTTACCTACTAAAAGTAGAACCCATCATACTTTACTCCCTGGACATTTGCAGTTATGAGCTTGATGACTTTCTAGACATACTACAGGGAAAACTCTAGAAAAATGCATTGGGTATGGCCTCTTCCATTCCCAATGTAATGATATGTCACAAGCTAAACCTGTTACCTCTTTCAGCTAAATACAATTGGAGAAGCATTACTAATTATATCAAAATGCTGAATCCACCCAAAAATACTCTATATATCGAGCTGAATAAAACACTGGGTGATTCGAGCATCAGATCACTAAACAGAACAACGCTAAAATTTAAGAAAATTATAACTGCAATCAATGAAACTCCGGAATCCATGAGTATGTGGCTCACCAGCCAAAAAAAAAATATCAAAGATTTCATTGGTGCAGTATGTTGGATGTAATGGGGACTTATCCATCGTTTGAGGAATACAATCTTTTCCGGAGTAAATGGGGGACCAGGCAAAAATATCTCATTCAGTTTCCCTCGGCAAAAGCAAGGAAAATCTATATGCGTTTTAGTTTAAACCAATTTCTAACACATTTCCGAACAAAACACTGCTATGGTAGTCAAAGAACCATGGGATCAGGAATTTGTCGCTTCTGTGAAGACGACAAAGTAACTGAAACATTGAAACATCTTGTAATTTTTTGTACCTATTTTGAAGAATCTCGAATTCGTACGTTTGAGAATTATTTCTCAAACAAATCATATATTGCAAGGGAATCTCTATGGAAACGTTGTATGGAAGGTTATAGTCAAAAACTCATACTTAAATTAATTGATCTTGTAATCGTAGAGGTAAAACTGGGTGAAGAACAGCGTAGTGTGAAATGTAGAGAAGGATAAGAAAGTAAAACCACCTAAGGCACCTTACCACCATCTTTATGTGGTCTGGAAGGCCATATTAACTTCAGAGCTATCTAAAGGAGTTAATTTACTTTATTGTAACTTGTCAGTGATGTGTTACCTGAAGTGGTGAGAATCTGACTATGAATTGAAAGCCAATCCACAAATTGTACTCAATCATTATTTTGATATTGTATTCAGAAGTTATTTACCTAAATGACATAGCTAATTTATGAGGTATTATGCAGTAAAATGTCAGGATTTATCCGGATTGTATTTCAGGATGATTCTATATTAATTTTCAACTTTCATGAGGTTTCGAAAGAGTTATATATGATTGTTGTAGCTGGATTATTTTAAATATTTTACTTTTTGTAAATTGTATGAAAATCAATTGTAAAGGTTTTTAATTAAATAAACCAAACAAAAAAAAAAAGAATTGACAGAAAGAAAGGACTGGGCAACTGATGCAGGAGAAATAAGAAGCAGGAATAACATGTTACCTGGGAGCTAACCAACAGCACAGACAATCCAGAAGAGACACTTGGGAATGGACCAGAAGAAGGAACAATATATTGGATACTAATATACAGCGCTTGGAGAACACTCTAAAACCTCCCACCATTCTGAACCTAAAAGTAACTGCGCAACTTGTGACATATGTTGTCATCATGGGATGGACCCACCCGAGTTCTGTGGAACTATAAAACTCAGCCAAGTCACCCCAATGCAGATTACACACCAGAGTATGGGTTCCCACATAAGATAATTATGGAGCCAGTTCAAGGAAACACCCCAGAAACAGGGTGGAATGTATGAACATTCGAGGCTAGACTAAGAGGCCCGATTCATGGAATCGGACGCAGAAATGGCGCAATGTCTGCGCGCGAAGAAGGACCCTCCGCGAGCCATAGTGCAGAAAATAAATTACGCACCCGGCGTATTCATTGATTCAAAGGCGCATTACTAGCTATCGCGCAAGTAAAAACAAGCTGCGTGAGGAACACCCCCACAAACACCAAAAAGCAAGCTAATGGCCAAACCACGTCCACCCCCGAACCACGGTTTATAGTCATTGCATCGAATTCCTACCATCGACATACCATTCCATCTGAAAAAATGCATAAAAGAAATTGCATCAAATGCATTTAAAAAAAAAAATGTTTAATGGGGGGTCCTCCCAACCCCCTTTTTTTAACCTTGGAAACCCATTAGAATTAAACTAAACCCTTTACCTTTAAAATAAATCCATTCAATGCTTTTTTTTTTCAATGCAATTTTTTAGATGGTAAGGCATTCAATGGTATTGCATTCAATGCAATGACCAGATACCCTGAACCACCATCTAGTACCCCTGTGAGAAGGTGCGCCCTCCCCTGCAAGCCCAGGCTGCACCCCACAGAAAACACAAGCCCTCCCTTGCAAGCCCAGGCTGCGCACCTGCGAAAACGCAGGCCCTCCCTCACAAAGCCAGACTGCACCCCAGCAAAATTGCACACCTCAACTTGCAAGCCCAGGCTGCACCCCAGTGCAATTGTGGGACCTCCCTCGCAAGCCTAGGCTGCACCCCTGTGAAAATGCGGGCCTTCCCCCGCAAGCCCAGGTTCCACCGCTGCGAAAAAGCGGGCCCTCGCTTGCAAAGCCAGACTGCACCAAAGCGAAATCACACACCTCGCCTCGCAAGCTCAAGCTGCACCTCAGCAAAAACACAGGCCCTTCCTCGCAAGCCCAGGCTGCACCCCTGTGAATTTGCGTGCCCTCCCTCGCAAGCCGATGCTGCACCCCTGCGTAAACGCTCGCCTCGCAAGCCCAGGCTGCAACCTCCAGACAGCCCCCCTCACCTGTGACACCCCCCAGACTAGCCCCTCCAGACTGGACACGACCCTCCAGCCCCCCTCACCAGTGACACCCCCATGCATCCCCATCCAGTCTGGACTCCCCCCCCAGGCAGCCAGCTCCATCTGGACACCCACCCAGACAGCCCCCTCCAGACAGGACACCCCCCAGGCAGCCCACTCCAGAATGGACACCGCCCCCCCAGACCCCTTCACCTGTGACACCCCCCCAGGCAGCCACCTCCAGACTGGACACCCCCATCCCAGCAGCCCCCTCCAGACTAGACAGCCCCCAAGCATCCCCCTCTAGACAGGACATCCCCCCCAGGCAGCCGCCTCCAGCCTGGACAACCCCCCAAGCAGCCCCCTCCAGTCTGGACATGCCCCCAGACAGCCCCCTAGAGACTGGATAGCACTCCCTAGCACTCCTCACCTGTGACACCCCCAGGCAGCCCCCTCCAGTCTGGACAACCCCCCCCCCCAGTCAGCCCCCTGACAGTCTCCCACAATACCAGTGCAATGCATGTCTGCAGCTTACCTGAACCTCCATGGTCTGCCAGCACCCTGAAGTGGAACACCAATATGTCCACAGCAAAGACGATCAACAGGAAGCACCGGAGATCCATCCAGGACTGCAGCATCTGCTGACATACCCTTCAAGACTTTAACCAGCCCGCATGTGCATGTTGGCCATGGCACATTGTCAAGGCATTAAAGCACACTAACTGAATGTGTGCCCAAGACAGAAGTAAACCTACTAATAAATATGAAATATACACAAAGGCCTTCATTCCGAGATTGGAGGTAAGTTCCGTCCACCGTGCATGGCGCAAATAGCGTGTCCGAGCTGGCAATAAACCGCTAAAAGCGCACTATTATGAGTTTGCGGGCACAAGCTTTGCGCCATGCCGGTAATGAACGTAGAGGCATGCCGCAAAAATGGCCGAAAAAAAACCCCCTCCCGGCATGAACCGCACCGTAGCTAACACTACCGCCTTAGAGTAACGCGGCATTAGCGTTGACTGGAAATAGCAGTCACCGTTATTTACGGTCACCGTTAAAATGCGGAACCGGAAACAGCATCATCGCATAGGAACTGGAAGGAGCACGGCGGCCATCTTTAAAAACACAATCCATTGCCATCCTCACCAGACAGGATCCCTGCCACACTTTCGACATACCGGAAAGATACCATCATCAACAAGGAATGCCCAAAGCGCCAAAAAAGGGAGCTGCCCGCCTCTGAAAGGAGCGGTTCAGCCCTGACGAACCCCAAATGCTGGTGGATACCCTCCACGAGCATGCTGACACTGTTTTCAGCAATGACATGCAGAGGGTGGCGTTGATCAGAAAAAAAGACATCTGGGCTCTAGTGGCGCCGAAGGTGAGCGCCGTGGGCAACACCTCCCGCACCACAAAGGATTGCAGAAAAAGGTGGGACGACCTGCGGCTGAGGGTGCGGAGCATCCTCTTGCTAATAGAAGCCAGGCCTTGGAGACAGGAGGAGGCCCAGGTTCGCCATGAAACTAATGCCGGTGGAGGAGAATGTGCGGGCATGATAGGGCCCGAAGCCATCGAAGGGTTTGGAGAAATGGCAGTGCGGGGAAACGTCATTCGCTGATGGAGGCGAGTGTCACAAAGTCAATACTGCCAACGCAATGTTATGAAAGTCACTGCTAAATTCTGGCCAAGGCGTCACGGCA
>CM010928.2:813840910-813890527 GCA_002915635.3 Ambystoma mexicanum
CCATCACTCCACACAATCACATCAAACTACATGCCACTGTCACAACCAATCAATGTGTATATGCTATACACACATGCATCAATTGCACATGCACATGTGAGCATGCCATAGCAACAAACACATACACATATCATGCACACACATCAACTCAGTGGGCCCAAGCTGTGCCATGACCAATCACATCAGAGGCCTGTGAACTGCAATGCCTCAACGTGACTAAGCCAAGCATCTAAATGCACGTGTTGCATCCAGGCGTGAGTGATGCACAGTCACACATTTCCATTTTGGGCAAATGCACATGAGCATCATGCATGCACGTGACATGGGCAACATTACCTCAACTGGCACACTTGCCATCCTGGAACGTCTCAGACACAAGTAACATTGCATGTGCATGGTCTGCAAGAGAGCACTACAACACACAATGCAAGTAAGAGTACATTTAAAATCCAAAGATGTCTCAATGCACACATGGAGAGCAATGTCTGGGGCATGCCTGCAGACATCCGTCTCAGAAGCATACTTGCTGCAAGCCTAAGGGGTCACTGCCAACATGCTGTACATGCACAACACACATGCACCATAGAGCAGTGCACCACATGGCTACTCACCAGTCGACTCCAGACGTTGGCTGTAATTTGCAGACCTGGGTGTGCAGCGCTAGGTAAAACCTCTCCAGTGACCTGCATGTTGTTCCCCGACATCGGCACATGCGTGCACAGTGTCCTCCGCCAGTGGTACCACCGCCCTGGAATGAATCACATGGCACTTGCCGTGCGGTCCTGGATTTAAGATCCTCCCAGACGGCTTGTGCACTGTCTTGAAGGTTCAGACTGCCACCCCTCCGCGTTGATGGCATTCCGTGATCCCATTCCCAGATCTGCTGAATCCTTCCTTGCGCACATTGCACACAGGTCGAAGAGGGCATCATAATGTCCAGGACCTTTGCCACCAGGATGTCAACTTCCCTGGCGCTGAAGTTGACAGCCCCCTGCCTTGCTGCCAGGGGGTTGCTGCTCTGTTCTGAGGATGATTGTGCTGACATGGCAACCCCTGAGGCAGTTGTGGGTGGGCAAGGTGGTCCTGGAGCTGGGCTGTGGAGCGGTGGTGGTGGAATGGCACGGTGGGAGTCCAATGAAGCAGCTGAGGTGGTCACAGGGCCGGAGACAGGAGCACATGCAATGGCTCGACAGCAGGCACTCCAAACACAGTGCAGGTGGGCAACAGGCACACACAGTGTACAGGCAGCAGCAGATGGCCAAGCTGGAGGCAGCACAGGGCAGGTGGAGGCAGGTAAAATGGCATGGAGGCAGGATGGTGGGTCTCTGTCTCGCAATGATGGCAGACGTGAACAGAGTGAAGGGCCTTTGCGCATAAAAAAATGCAAAAAGCGTGGACATGTGATATCAGAGGAAAGGCCCTCAGAGCGTAATTTACGTGACACGGGCTGCACGCAGGCGTCGAGCACGCCATATTCGGGGATGCATAAGTACATTTAGAAGCAGCTCTGAACGTGAGTGCGAAGGGGAGGAGATGGACGAGTGGAGTACTGCGTATTTTGGGTTGCTATGCATTCCGCTCACTTCAGGGAACGTACAAACTTCTTATTTTGGTGGGGGTTTTCCTCTGTGCATACGTGCATCTACTTTTGATTTTTGTGAGGCTAACAGCAAGTCGTGTATGTATTTTTTTCAACTCTGGGTGCCCCTGTGTATCGCGTAACACTATTTTTACCTTTCTGGTAGCTTCCCGGGGTTCGTGTATGCATTTTTTGTGTTTCTGGGTGCCACTGCGTATCTCGTACTGCTTTTTTCTTATTTCGGAAGCTATCCTGGTATCGCGTACGCATTAATTTTTATTTTGGGGTGCCTGTGCGTTACGCATACCATATTTTCGACACCTGTGGTACAATTGAGCCTTCTATCACGTAGACTGCACTCACTCAAATTGCCCAGGACAATTACTTGGTGTGCCTTCCATATTTCCGTTACACATGGAACATGAGTGGAAAGGCTCCAAGAGGGAAAGGGGGTAGACGGGGCTGAGGTCAGGGACGTGCTGTGGAAGCAGCTGTCCCAGCCGCAGGGGTTTCGGGACGTGCTGTAGAAGCAGCTGTCCCAGCCCCAGGGGTTCCGGGATGTGCTAGGAAGCAGCTGTCCCAGACCCAGGGGTTCCGGGACGTGCTGTGGAAGCAGCTGTACCAGACCGAAAGGCTAAGGGACATGCTTTGGAAGCAGCTGTCGCAGCCCGAAATGCTAAGGGACATGAAGTGGAGGCAGCTGACCCAGCCTAAGGGGGTAATGCCATGCCCCAGGCCACTTGTGGTCTGGCATATGGACCGCAGAGTGGCCCCAGCCACACAGGGGTGGCACCAACACCTCGTGGCAAGAAGGCAAAGCTTGCACAGCAGGAACAGGCTCAACCCCATGACACGGCACAGGACACAGGCACGTGGGGGAAGAACAACTTCCACGATGAACTCAAGATCATCATGGACTACGTGACCATTCACCACCGTGACATGTGCCAGCATCCGGGAGCACACATACACCAGCTCAGCGTATGGTTCATTGGCAGCATGTCATGGATGAGATCAACGCCTTACAGTTTGAGAAGTGCACTGCTTCACAGGTAGTGAAGCGCTGGAATGATCTCACCCATCACACCAAGTCCAAGCTGGGTGCGATCCAAGCCTCTCCTCTAAGAACTGGAGGGGGGGGGGTCACCAAAGGAGGAGCTGACCAAGCATGAAGAGGCTATGAGCCAATTCATTCTACTGGAGCTGGTGCAAGGCATGGGAGGCCTGGAAAATTATGAGGACACTTCCGGTGAGTGCCCAATATTGTGCATCCTGAGTATGTGAAGTAAAGCATCACCACAATGTATAATTGTGGTGCACATCTGGCTGCATTGGAATGACTGCCCTGGGTGAACCATGTCATGTGGTGTTCTGACTCCTGTCCAATGTACACAAGAGTGGATAAAAACCATGTGTTGTACATCAGTTGAACATGTCCGTGTGACAGTACTCATCCCCCACTAGCATACCCCACCAACATCTGCCACATGATACCACAAAGTGCACAGTTGTTTGCTGCATCCTTGATGCGAGTGACTCTGGTCTGCTATACAAGTGCATGTGTCCGAAATCTGAGTTACGCTTCATGCCCTGCAGGCTATAGAATCTCTTTTCACACATGTACATATGTTCTTCCATGCTACATAGAACATCCAAGATGACACCCAACATGCCTTATGGCGTGCCCTGAGGGAGTGTGCATATCTCTAGACTGCACAGCCCCGCTGCCCCAATGGCAATGACTCATGAGGCAAATGGTTGTGAGGCCTGCTCCCTGTCACCCTCCCACACTCAGCACACACTCCATGGGTCCATGCCCCTCTCCCTCTTGTGGGTCACAGTACCGTGTCCCTATCTACAACTCCATTGACTTACTCTCTCCACTTCACGGGCCTTGCCTAGGTGGTACTCTTACTGCCATAAGTCAACTGGGACTGTTTCCTTTTTCACAGACTTACAGCATGTTCCCATTGTGTATAGTCCCTGTACCAAGACAACACTGGAGTGGCATGTGATGGATGCAGACTTGGATGTGGATATGTGTGTCTGCCTGTTGCCATGTGATGTAATTGCATCTCACAGAGCCACGTGTCCATGCCCATTTCACTGGTATTAGTCAACAGTCTGCTGTGCCATGGACCATAATGTGCTTCTTAACAAACCTGTTGGTTGGTATTGTGTCCACTGGCAGCATGGCGCTGATCAGGGAATTGTGTTGCCAGTCTGCATATGCCATGCTCAGATAGCTTGTTGCCCATAGTGTGCGGATGCTGTATTACTTATGGCGACATGCCCTGCATTTTGTTGCATGGCAGCAATGTGATACACATGTTTACTATAGACATGTTGCACATGACTCCATATGCCTTTTTCTGTCCATGTGCAGGTGATGAGGCCCCAGATGCAGAGGAGGACAGGATGAAGAAGAGTCTGTGGTGCTTCAGACCACCAGTGGAGGAGATGGCGTGGCAGGCCGTGAGAACCCACTGGTGCTACAGACCATCCTGAGCCATGCTGCAGACACTTCTGACTCTTTGGACTCAACTGGCTCTGATACTAATCCGGATGTGGAGTGTTCAATGCTGGCAGAGGTGAGTGCATGAATGGGTGAAGCAATTGGGGCCTGTGAGTATGCAGGGGATCAGATACCTTCACAAGGCCAGTCAGTGGTGGCACGCCCATCTGTGGTGGTTACGGATTCAAGGCCACGCTCCCATGTATTTGTTTCTGGTCCTGTGACAGATGTCCACGGGAGTATTGCCATCCAGCAGCCAAGGACAGGGGCATCACAGCAAGGGCCATGCTCTCTTGGATCAGGCAGGTGTGGGGCACGTGTGCATTCTGGGCAGACAGAGTGGGAGCAGCAGATGTTGCATTCCGCACACCGGCAGGGTGCTTCCTTTAAGAGTTTGGCTGAGGGCATGGATAGGGTGGACATTTCCATGATCCCCCCAGCAACACAGGTGGAGCAACAGCTGCAGGTCATGTGGTCCACATGCCGCTCCCACAGGCTGCACATGGAGGCCAACATCAGGGCCGACGGGCAGATATGCTGTGTCTGCAGGCATCCCTACTTGTAGAGGGTCAGGCACATGGAGATGCCCTGCGGCCTTGGCCCACAGATCTGCAATCCATGAGGGACATGCAGCCAGCAGAAGACTGTTCCGCCAGGAGATGTTAGCATTGAGGCAGACAATCTCGGAGGAGCTCCGTGCAACCCGTGAGGTTGTGCATAGTGACCTCCAAACCCTCAGTCTGCTGGTGCATTCATCAGTGTCACTCCTGGCAGCTGCAACTGAGGACCAGGCCAGGGCACTGCGTGGTGAGCCTCCAGCACCACTTTCCACCTTCAGATTCAATGCAGCATGGGGGTGCCAGCACAGACATGCCTCCTGGTCCAACGTAGCTGTGGAGTCTGTGAGCCGATAGAGGGGAATCTTTAATTATTTTTATTTTTTTGGGACATCCACCCATGTGGATGTTGACATGCCACCCTGCCTCACCCCCCTCCTGGGTGGACCCCGTCCCCCAGTCTATGATGGACATTTTTTATTTTTGTTTTTTAATTTTTGATACTTTTGTAGACCCCAAGCCCGGATGATGGCATGTTATTTTTGAGATGCCCTTTCCAGGTTTTCTTTTTATTTTTTTTAATTTTTTTTACCTTCAATTGTGAAGTTGCCCTCTCAAGGTCATGACGTTTTGCAGTGGTGGACATGCAGGCATGCATAGTGAGGTAAACGTGCATGTTTTCATGGTGGTGCACAGGATGGCAAGTTCAGGTGACTATGGGTTTAGTGTATCCTTGCACATGTGTGCTGTGTGAAAGGTACTTCACTATGCCTGTTGTAATGTCTTCTCCCATGTTGTTTCAGTAATCCATAATGTGGCAGTGACTGCTGTCCTGGGGAAGACACCCTGCACCCTTTGACGTCCATGCTCCCCATGCCCTCCAGCAGGCACTGGCACTCCTGTCACTAATTCGGAGACACAGTTCCTGGCGATGGTGATGTAGGATTCACACCATGCCGGCGCAGTCAGCGGGTAAGCATGAGCACTGTCTTGCTTGTTGAGCGTGCATCATTGTTCCCCATGTTTGCTGCAGGTGTAACTTTAATAAAATGTGCTTTGCATGCTAGGATGTTTTTTTAAGTGGTATTCATGTCACTGTGTTACCTCCCTCGGTCAACTCATCTATGCTCGCACCTACTGTGGTGTAGTGCATGTCATTGGCCATTTCCAATCCAGGCAGTGTACTCTTTAATGTGCGTTTAATTTGGCCCTCCCTCTCAACGTCACTCTCTCTCCCTCTCTCTGTTGTGCTACTCTGCACTCATAGGCAGATCACAATCAATGTCCTGTCACCCTTTTGCACCCTGTGGTGCTTCTGCAGTGGGTGCTCTCTGCATATTTTCAGGATCCATTCATGTGTTGTCATTGATGTGCATGTTCTTTCTGTTCTTACTAGGCATGTCATTGCATTTAGGGGATGCGTCTCTGATGGGTTACATCGTATGAAAGGCAGGTAATTGAAGGGCATTTGCAGACGCTTGTGTGGTGGTTGACTTGGAGTCTTGCACTGTGTGTGATCACTTTTGATTGACTTGTCTTGTGGGGCACTAGTACTACTTCACGGGTGCATTTTTCACACGGTGTGGTTCTGGTGATAGGTCTGAGCATGGTGTTGTTTCTATGGATTAGTGGGGCCACTGGTTTCATATTCAAAATTGTGGGAGTTCCAACTGTGTGGGCCCATCTTGCATGGTTGGGAGTGGGTCCCAGGGCCGGCTGCTTGTGGCCTGTGACAGGTGTTCATGGTTGTGCTGGTGTGTGTCTCATTGCACTTTGACCATGTGTACTGAGTGACACTTCACATCCCTTGCAATGTTTGTGGGGTAATGGTTCAAGGGCACATTTGGCCTCTCTTAGGGGTCCACAATTATGGTGTTCAGCCCCAGTTACGAGCCACTACCATGGAGCCATTGATGCACCTTTTTGGGATGCTATGTTGTGCGGTGTTGGTGTTTTCACATGCATGCTGCACCATGGTGTTTGCAGCTTCAAGTTGACAGCAGCTGGGTGCATGGTACTGCTGCATTCAACAGAATGCACAATTGGAACAATTGGATGCTGTCTCAATGAAGTCTGCATTGACCTTGCACTTTTTTTTTTTTTAACCATTTTTATTTTTCAATGGAGACAATCACTAACATATGATCGTTACACCTTGTTGTTATAAAGCATAGGCCAACTTTCCATTCAGGGTTAACGTCACCCGTTGTTGCGTAGATTGTCTCCAATTTCATCATCCCTCCCTCCTCCCCACTGTCCCTTTACAACTTTTGTAACAGTTTTGAAGAGGTAAAAATATTTTAGCTTTCAACAAATGTGCAAGAGTATAACTTTTGATATTATGAGTCCACATTATAATTTTGTTGTCTGTTACTATACAATATATCTCCCAGTTTTATCGTTTCATTCTTAATTTCCTTCCCCACTCCCTTCCCCGCTACTCCTTTTGGAAGGGGGGCCAAGTGGATAAGCGTCTCTGCAGTGTCTAATTCTTTCCTACATAAGTTCTTGGGTGTAGATGTTACACAGTTAATTCCCTCTTCCCCTTTATTTTTCCCTCATTGTTCTCTTTTCTTTTCGTCGTGCTGATTCTCTATCTCTTTCTCTGTTCTGATGTTAAGTGATCGATATATCTGAGGGTTCGTGGTTTGTAGAAGTGGGCTTCCCTGTCTCCAACAAAGTCTCTGAAGGGGGACCATATGGATAGGTATCTCTGATATGTTTCTGTTCTTATGGCAGTTACCTTCTCCATTGCCATTACTCCCCATAGTTTCATCCACCACCATGGTGTCGTCGGTCCTTCTAGTGTTTTCCACCTTTGCGCTAATGTTATTCGTGCTGTTGATAGTAAGTGTGTTATTAGCGTGGATATATGCCCCGATGCTGCATATATTCCCTTTGCCTCCACTCCCAGCAGGACCACCTTAGGTGATAGTGGTAAGTCTCTGCCAGTAATGTCTTTGATGTGTCCCAGTATCTCCTTCCAGTAGGTAATTGCTTTGGGGCATGTCCACCACATGTGGAATAGATCTCCTCTCCCTCCACATTGTCTCCAACAGTTTGGGGGATATTCTGGATTTATTTTGTGTAGTCTGTGGGGGGACATGTACCATCTGTAGCATAATTTATATGCAGCTTCTTTAATTGCTGTACATTTGGAGGATCTGTGAGCTCTTGTCCATATTTGGTCCCACTCTCTTTCCGTTATTGGTTCTCCTACATCTTTTTCCCAATTCTCTTTATATTTTAGGTTGTCCGTTGGTTGTGCTCCATCGAGCAGTCTGTAGATTCTAGAAATCCCCTTCTTTGGTTCACCTTCTTGCATTGTTAGTTCCAAGCCTGTTAGGGTTCTCGTTCCCGCTCTTTTCACTGAGGGATGGGAGATCCAGTGTCGTACTTGCGTGTACCTGAACCTTTCATTTTCCCCTAGATCGAATTTCTTTTTGCATTCTAGGAATGGGATTGGGTCGGTGTTTTGGTACATGTCCTGCAGTGTCAAGTTGTCCGCGCCTTTCCAGCCTTTCCAGAAACTCTTCTTCAGGCCTGGGGTGAAGTCGATGTTATGTGCTATTGGAGATAGTGGACCCAGTCCTCGTTTGATCTTTTTCATTTGCATGGCTTTGTCCCAGCTACTCAGGGCTGTTTTAGTAGCTCCTAGTAATTTTCCTTCTGCTTCGCGGGCCTTGGGGCTCAGTGCTAGGAGCGCTTTTATCGTGATCTGTGTGGATGCTTGTTCTATGGCTCTCCATCCTTTGGTGTCTTCTGGGTTAGCCCACTGGAGAATGGGGGCCAAGTGCGCTGCCATGATGTATCTGCCTAGGTCTGGGACCCCCAGGCCTCCCAGGCGCGGGGGACGGGTCAGTATGCGTCTCTGTATTCTGGGTCTCTTTTTCGCCCATATGAATTTAAATACTGCGTTTTGCAGTTCTTTTATTATCTGTGATGGGATCGTCGTGGGTATTGAACTCGTCACGTATAGAAGGCGGGGGAGAAGGGTCATCTTTACCGCTGCTATTCTGGCGAACCACGATAATTCCTGATTATCCCATCTCAGCAGGTCCGCCTTTAGTTGTTTCCAGAGAGAGGGGATGTTTGATTTATATAAGTCCTCGAATTTCTTTGTCAGGTGAACTCCCAAGTATTCTAGCGTGTTTTCCTCCCATCTCAGGGGGAATCTTTGCTTCATGCAGTTTATTGTAGTTGCATATTCAGTTATGTTTAGTGCCTTTGATTTATTGTAGTTGATTGAAAATCCAGATATGGTGGCAAATTCTTCCAGTGTCTCCACGGCTTTCGGTAGTGTATTCGTAGTATCTCCCATATAGAGCATCACATGTGCTATTTTCTGCGGGGTCTCCTTGATTTGCACTCCTTTTATGTCGGGGTTTCCTCTGTATCTTGCTGCTAGCGGTTCCATAGCCACTGCAAATATTAGTGGAGATAGGGGGCAGCCCTGGCGCGTACCCCTCCGTATCTCCACTTGTTTTGAGTCGCAGGCATTTATCCGAAATGATGTAGATGGGCGTTGAAAATTTGCCAGGATCATCCTGCTGAATAGTGTTCCGCATCCGAATTTCTCCAGGACCATCTGTAGGTATTCCCAGTCCAAGCTGTCGAAAGCCCGTGAGGTGTCCAGGGCAGCTATTGCAAATTTCTGGTTTGTCCGTCTCCCCCATTCGATCACATCTATGGCTCTTCTGACGTTATCTTTGGTGTGTCGTCCCCTGACAAAACCCGCTTGGTCCTCGTGAATGATATCTGGGAGGATCTGCGATAGCCTATTCGCTAATATCTTTGTGTATAGCTTTGTATCCGTGTTTAGGAGTGCTATCGGGCGGTAACTTGAGCATTCGGTGGGATCTTTGTTAGGTTTCAGCGCAAGGATCGTGGAGGATCTTGCCATATCTGAGGAGATCGATCCAGTGTCTCTAATTGTGTTGAAGAGTCGGGTGAGGGGTCCCAGTAGAGTTGCATTCGGAATATTTTGTAGTAGGCATTTCCGAAGCCGTCTGGACCCGGGGTCTTGTTCCTTGGTAGTGAAGAGATAGCCTCATTGATTTCTTGAGCTGTGAATGGCCTCCCCAGGATTTCTGCGTCCTTGTCTGAGATTTGGGGTAGGTTAGTAGCCAGTAAGTATGATTTTTGGTCTGTCACGTTTAGGTTTGTTCCCTGTAGTAGATCTTCATGGAATCGGACCATTATTTCTCTTTTCTCTTCCTCTTTTGTGATCTTATCTCCTTTTCCATTTCTTAAGGCAACTATATAGTTACGGGATTTCTGTTTGTTTAATTTGGCCGCTAGAAATTTATTTGCCTTGCCGCCGTGGACGTAGTATGATTGTTTCGTGTTCAGCAACGTCTGTGCCACCGCGTCCGCAGTGTGACTTTCTAGTTGGGCACGAACCTTCTTTAGCTCTCGCCAGGATTTCTGCGTTTGTCGGGCCTTGTGATTTTTCTCTGCGTCTTTTAGGGCTAGTTCCATCCTCCGGGTTAGTATCGCTCGTTCTACAGTATACTGCTGCTTGGGCCATGAATTCTCCCCGGATTACGGCCTTCCCCGCATCCCAGACTGTTGTCCAGTCAACCTCGCCGCTGTCGTTCTCTTTGAAATAGTTTATGGTTTCCTCCATGTGTGCTCTAAGCGCTAGGTCGCGCAGGATCAGTTCGTTGAGTCTCAACGGTGGGCGTTGCTTAATTTCCCCTCTGTCCATTTCCAGGCTAACTAGTACTGGGGCGTGGTCTGTAATATATTGTGTTCCAATTTCCACCTTAGTCACTTGGGGGATTAGAGTTGCCGACACCAGGATCATGTCTATTCTGGAGTATCCTCTGTGTACCCCAGAATAATGAGTGTATTCTCTCGTGTCTCCTTGGAAGAAGCGCCAGGTCTCGATTACTTCTAGCTCTCTGAGGAACTTTCCCAGCGCCTGTCTGTTTCTCTGGTCGGCTGCCGCAAGGGCCAGGGTTTTGTCGAGGTTACGGTCCATTATGCAGTTGAAATCCCCTCCTATGATTGTTTGGCCTTCACACCAGCCCCCTATTTTCAGTAGGAGATCAGTGATGTATCGGTCTTGTTTGTCGTTAGGAGCGTATATCGCCAGGATTGTGTAGGTCTTCCCTTTTATAGTTCCTTTGATTCCCAGGTATCTCCCTTCATTATCACTAATCTGTTGATTTCGGAAGTTCAGTCCCTTAGCCAGCAGTATTGCGACCCCTTTTGTTTTCGAGGCGAAGTATTGTTGTGGGAATGCCTTGTTACGCATTCTTTTTTCATCCGTTTTCAAGAGGTGGGTTTCTTGAAGGAGCGCTACCTTTGCAGGCATCTTCTCGAGCCTGTTGAGAATCGCACGTCGTTTCCCGGGGGAGTTCAGCCCTTGTACATTTAGCGATACGATCAGTGTATCTGCCATTTTTGTATGTAATATGTTTGTTGCTTCTGTCTTTTGGTGTGTTTTCTTTCGGGTTAGTTTGAGGTGGCCCACCTGCTGTGGTCAGGTGTTTCCTCGGTTTCTCTTCCAGTTGCTTCTTTATTTAGTGTCTTCTTCAGGGTGTTTCGTTCGTGATATTTGAAGGGGCCTGCCAGTTTCTTTTCTCTGTTAGGTCTTTTTTTCCTCTCGGATGACCATTCCCATTGGTTATTTTGGTTGCTGGGTGCGCTATTTTGTGGGCTAGTTTCGGTTTGGCTTTGTTCTTCCTCAATTTGTAGTAATGAAAGGCCTTCTTCGCATGTACTGATCCTTCTTTGTTTCTCTTTCCAGGGGAAGGCTAGTCCAAAGGGGAATGTCCATCTGTATGCGATTTGTTTGGCTTGTAGTGCTTTTGTGATCGGTTGCATAAGCTTCCTTTTATGTAGGGTGATCAACGCTAGATCCTGGTACAGTTGGATTCGCCCTCCATTGATTGTTAGTTCTTTGTGGGTATGTGCGGCTCTCAAGATGTCTTCTTCCAGACTATAGGAGGTCATGGCAATAAGAACATCTCTAGGTCTCACTCCTGGCTCATTCCTTTTGGGGCCCACTCGGTGGATTCTGTCAAATTCAAATCTCTCTGGGGGGTGGGGGGGGCGTCGTTCAGGATGCTGCTGAAGCAGTGTTGCATGGTGTCCCGTAGATCTTTATCCTGGATCGTCTCTGGGAGGCCCTTGACCCGGATGTTGGATCTTCGTGAGCGATTTTCCAAGTCTTCGGTTTGGATCTCTAGGTTATTTGTAGCTCTGGCGACTTGGTCCAGTAGGCTATTGTATTGCTTTGCTTCCTCTGCCATATGTGAGAGTCCATTTTCGAGTGTGTCCACTCTGCCTCCAAGTTCGTCTATTTCTTGTCGTACCTCTTTCAGGGATGTTTCAGCTCTTCTTTCATTGTTTCTAGTTGGGTCTGGAGTGTGTTTGTTATCCTGGATTCCATGCCCCTAAGGCAGTCAAGTAGTTCTTCCTTATTTATAGCCATATCGGAATTGTTAGGCGTTGTTGGTTCTCCCTGGTCCGGAGGTTCTTGGGGGGCACTTTGTTGTGTTGTGCTCCAGCAGCTTTCTAGCAGACGACTTTGGTTTTTCGCCGGTGTCTTGGTTCTTGTGTGGGGGGTTTTCCCTTTAATCCCGGGCATCAGGTTCTCTCTCCGTTGAGACTCCGTGTGGGCCTCTTGACACTTGTTTTCGTGGATCTCTGCTAGGGATAGCTCCGTCCGATTAGGTTTTCCTAGCGGTATTCCGTGTGGTTGGGTATGATAGTGTCCCCAAACACCAAGCTGGGGCTGATCAGCGGGGTGCAAAGGGCACCAATCACAAAGTGTGGGGTACCCCCAGATAGTCACGTTTTTAATGGCAGGGGAGAAGGGGCGGGGGGGCCCCGGGCGCGCTCCCGCGTCGGCCCGAGGTGGTGGCAGGGCCCAGTTGGGGGGGTCCGTACCCTCCCGGGTGTTGTTGGTCTCAAGAAGGGGGCGCTCTCCCAGCCTGCACCCCCGCTCCCTACCTCTCCCCGGTGTTGGCGCTGGTCGGGAGCATCTCTGTCACTGCTGCCGGGCGTTTTAAGGCCTGCTGGGTGTAATTCCCTTGCACTGCGTGGACTGCACTGGTGGCCTCAAGAGTCCCATATACTGCTGGGGCAGCAGCCACCCCTCTCCTCACCTTTCTCCTTGGGGTTCTGTGTGTAGGGGGTGTCTGGGCGCGCTCCAGCATCGGCCCAGATGGTGATAAGCCCCCTTATGAGCGTCCCAGGACAGGAGCGGGTCCGCGATATGTCACTAGGTGGATGGGGTCGGGGGGGCTCCGGTGCGGGGCTCTCTGGCTTCACTACGGTGTAGATGGTGCGCCTAGTCCGGGGCAGTGCACCCATGCGAAGGCTGGCGGTTTATCAGATGCCAGCACCCTGCGCAGACTGACGCACTTGGCCGTGGGTTGGACTGTGGCTCTGTTTTGTGCAGCGGTGCGTGGTTCGGGGGGCCTTTATCCCTGGTGCAGTGGCTAGGGAACCATCAGTGTCGCCCTTCCTTTGGTTGTCTGGGTGGGCCGGGGCGTTCTTGTTGGGTTAGCGTTCCGCTAATGTCAGGGTTATGCAACTGCTGTGGGGCGCAGTGGGGCTGGGTGTGCCACTTACTTGTGAGCCCAGGCCGCCGCTGCTGCGTACTTGAGTCCGTGGATGTTGGCAGGACTCTTCGTTGTGCCCTTAGCCCTGTCCGGCTCCGGGGGCACACCTCGTGCGCTCACTATGTGGCAACTTGGTAAACAGTAGTAGTGCAGG
This sequence comes from Ambystoma mexicanum, assembly GCA_002915635.3. Lineage (NCBI taxonomy): Eukaryota > Metazoa > Chordata > Amphibia > Caudata > Ambystomatidae > Ambystoma > Ambystoma mexicanum. The sequence continues at coordinate 813,854,295 of CM010928.2, forward strand.
CCCCGGGGGGCACTCTCCTGGGGATATTATGTCAGCTGGGGGGGAGAGGCAGGGGTCCGTGTAGGCAGGCAAGAGGGGGCATGCAGGGCTGATCAGGCGGCCCCCCAGCTCCTCATCTGAAGTCTCGCCGGCCCGGGTCCGGATGGTGCGTGGGAAGGAGCAGCTCGCTGCGCCGCAGGGACCCGCCACAGGAGGCAGTCTCCGGATCTTCTCGCAGCGCGGGATTAAACAAGGCTGCGGGCCGCCCACGGCTCGTTGCCCCCGGTGTCAGCCCCGGGCCGTGTAGAGCAGATGGGCCGCAGATGACAGGCCCTCTGAGCAGGGGGGGGTCCAGCCCGCATCAGTCGGCACAGCCGGGGTCCCAGGCGCAGTCAGAGGGCAGACACCACACCTGCCTCATCAGAGGAGGTCTGGCCCCCGTAGCCTCCAGCAGGCACACAGGCAGAGGTAGGAAGAGTCTGCTGAGAGCACCGCAGTAAGCCGTGCTTCGGGCCACTTCGGTAGAGGAGCTCCGGACGGGGGCACTTCACGGGATAAGCTCCAGGGGCCGAGAGGAGGCGGATAGACCAGCGCCTCCCAGGGCGCACGTCACACACGCGATGGGCCCTCTCCCCAGCCCGGCAGGTTCACTTTCATTTTCGCGCGGTCCCTGGCACCAAACTTTCAGACTAAGTTTACTCGGGATTCCCGAGTCCGATTTCTGTCGGGTTTTTTCTTGCACAGAGCCGGGGTGTTCCGACACACAATCCTCCAACTTTTCACCCTGGGGGGGCCGCGGTGTGGGGGCTCAGATCACCACACAGACCCACAGGGACGGAGCTCACACGGAGTAGATCACCATCCGTGCGCCCCCTTGCACTTTTAATTTACATTCTACGTTTAACATGCATTTATCTTTGCTTGCAGTATCACATAGCTTTTTCTTGTCTCGTTATGACTTCCATGGCAGTTGCCTCGGTGGCCAGCCTTCCAGTCTGACATCGGCCACTGTGAATTGATGCCTCAAGCATGATCCTGCCCGGAGTGCAAGGGGTGAGTATTAGCGTAATGACCTTCTTGTGCTTTGCATCATGGACTGCCATGACTGTATTCACTGCACTGTCCCAATACTATGCAGGTGATGGCATGCCTTGTCATGTCATTGATAGTCTTCCAGGGGGGTCTCTTTTTTGGGGGCTCAATTATCTGCATATGTGATGTCTTCTCATTTTCATGCAGCATGTTGACTGATGCGTGCATTGTGTATGTGCCATCGTCTTGGTAATGGGGATATCTGACATGCACATTTGCTGCATGTCATTCAGGGGGACAGGCAGTGTGGGGGTTGTTGTTGTTTGTCAGTGTGTGTGTTTTGTGTGTTTGATTTGCTGGCAGTGTGCAGGTGTTGCTACATGTGGGCTGGGACACATGTTGATGGTTGTCTTGTGAGGAGTTGTTTGCCTGTGTTGTATGTCCCTGAGGGGGGCCCGTGGGTCTTGAGTTTTTGGGTGCATGGATGTGTTGGCTGCACTCGGTTTCATTTTGTTCATGGTCTGCAGATCCTTTCATCAGGGAATGACGGCTCTTTCATGGGATGCAATTCGACTGTCGACTGCATGTCAAGCAGACAGGTAAGATGTGCATTTATCTTGATCGTTATGGAATGGCTACATTAGTTGCTGCATGTCTGGATGTGGCCATTATGGTGTGTCGCCCTCTTTGTCACAATTGTAAATTACCTCTTGTCAATTTGTGCTTTTGGGATGGGGTTTATTTTGGTCACATTGCCAGATTGTGTCACATGTGTATCGTTACTGCACTGCTTTTCTACACCCCACAATAGGGACATATTTGGACGCGTCATGCACATTCTAGGACATGTGTGCAGCAATATGTAATTTTGCTTGTTGTATTTTGTGTCCATGTTAATTTTTTAGGGCATGTATGGCTTGCAGCTCAGACATTATGTTTCAGGATTTATCAATGCTTACACACTTGACAGGTATGTTAGCTAGTCATATGGGATGTTTTTGGTGCCAAAGGGGTGATTTCATTAAATGGTTGGCATGGTGGTAGTGGTGTCCTCCCTCTTCAATGTGGTTCTTTTGGAAACACAAAATGAAATGTTTTTTTGGTTCTAAGGGATGCACACAAACTTTCACTTCCAAGGGCACTTTCTCGGGGTGGTTTTGTGGGCACAGTGGATTGGCCTGTTGTCATTATTGAATGGCACCTGGGAATTTGCGGGATCGTGTGAACTCCACAGTGGAAGGATTTTAGGTGAAAGAAGATTGCACAAGCTGGGTATGTGCAGCCTCTCCACGTGCCCTTTGCCCAGCCATACACAAGCGGTGTGTGTGTGGATGGTTTGCCACCACCTTGTCCACCAAGACGCCACGCCGTGTTGCAACATTGTGAAGGACACATGCTGCCACAGTGATCCTGCAGACTACTGGTGGTGCATATAGCAACACACCACCAGAGTGGTCAAGGAAGCGGAAACGTGACTTGAGCACTTTGAATGTGCGCTTCACTATGCCCCGAGTCGCAATATGGGCAGTGTTGTACCTTACCTGGCAGGTGTGTTGGGGTTGCATATGGGCATCATCATGTATGTGGTCAAAGGGTAGGCACTGTCCCCTGTAGAGGTGAGAATGGTAGGCATTCACATTTGCTGACAGTGTCTATGGGTCTGTGTGCAACATGCATGCATGTGCATGGCCATTCATACTCACCAATGAGCCATGTGTTGCCATGCTTCCCAGCTTTCAAGGCTATGTGTCGCGGGGACATCCTGAAGATGTAACTTTCATGTGTGCTACCAAGATAGTTGGCATACATTTCAGTAATGATGTCCTTTGCATCACACACAACCTGAACATTGATGGAGTGCCAATGTTTCCGGTTTAGATGTGCTCTGTTGCTCGACGTAGAGCATCATGGGTGCAATCAATGGCACCTAGCACTTTTTGGAAGTGTGCCACCCCATACAAATCCTGGACCACTGCTTGCCTTTCTGCCGGTGTTCTGGGCATATAGATATATTCCGGCGGACAGAAGGACATACAGTTATGATTTCCAACACCTTGTGTGAGCAGTGAGACTGCGTGGCCTGGGAGATGCCACCTACTTTGGCGGTGGTCCTCTAGAATGAGCCAGTGGCCAGAAAATGAAGAGCAGTGAGCACCTTTTGCAAGGGGCTTAGTGCTTGGAAGCGCATGGTGGGTGATGTGAGGTCTTCTTCCCACTCCAGTGACCTGGTCTAGGATGATATGAGGGAAACCTATACCTGCCAAAGACCTGGTCATTAGGCATCCCAAAAAGGCTGGTCCTTGGGAGGAAGATCCGAGCCCTGGCCATCCTCCTCCTCCTGTGGTGTCCCTAGATGATCGCTGCAACAAATGGTGCACACATCGTGGCTGTATCCGTGCGTTTGTTGAGCATGCATGCTTTTAATGCATTTGTTAGTATGCACATTGACGTTTACACCTGCTATCACGTGGCGTAGGTGTTTCTGGATATTTTGGTTTTGTGCGTGTATGGGCAGTGCGATTGTTTGGCGTGGAACGTCCCTCGTAACACCCACATTTCCGCTTGGTCTTTCTCATTCCACGTGTTCCACCCCCTTTTTAGCTGGCAGCGCAGGCCCAGCAGGCCCTTCTCTCAGAGTCACGCGCAAGCGTTCATCGGTTTGCAGTGACATGGTGGACCGGCGCGGATTTCTCACAAGTCCGGGTAAGTCCTGCGCATTGTTTTCCATGAATCGACAAACAGGGACTTGCACACGATTTCGCGCGCAACTCCTGTTTTATCTGTGCAGATTATTCCATTAATTGGGCCGAAAATCATTGTGTTGCAGGCCTCACATTTATTTTTACCATACTCTGTAAATCCTGATTTCAGGATGAGAAACTGCTGGGGGTCAATAGCTATGACATGATTTGTACTTTTTGGCAGCAAAAAAACTACTTAGAAGATTAAGGGGAACTCATCTTTGTTGTGTTTTCTAGTTCTGAGATATGATACTTTATCTGACTCAGTTTTGATTTTAATACTGTATGAAATGTACTACTTCTATGGCGTTGATGAAATAAAGAATTGCATTGCAAATGTCATTTTATTCACTCTATACATTGTTATTTCTCGGCTTTCAAAATCCCTATTCCCAGAAAAACCTCCCACCTTGTTCCTCGCCAAAAAGTATTTGTTTCAGAAGGATTACATTTACACCCCCATTGTTGGGAATAAAGAGCAGGTAAGACAATGGCTATTCTGGCCATAATTGTCCCTGGTACGCCCAGACAGAGACCTAGAGAAATACAGGAATATAAGGCAAGCTCTTTCATCCAACAAATTACCTCCTTTGAATGGAAAGTTTCCAATAATAATGAGGAACTATATCTGGAAACCTGAACCTCCCCCACATGATAATACATCCCCAGAAACATCACAACCTTATCCACCTTTGCCAAGGAACCTCAGCCTCTCTCGCTATTCGATTCCTCTGGCAACCATGGTTCTCACAGAGATGGCATATGTATTATACACCTATGGACAGGGCTGAGTTATGAGTAGATCGGGAGATTTCAAGGACCTCATGAAAAAGGTGACCCTTCCAAAAAGTCTGTATGTTCTCCAGGAGCTTGACGATTATGGGAGCATAATAGCAGAAGACACTGAAACCCGAAGAGAAGATAGGGTGGATCCTCATCAGAATAGACCCCAAGAAGTGGGAAAATACACAATGCTAATAAGATAACTGAAAGAGTCCCCATCATTATTCCTGAATAGAATGAGGGAAGGGTAAGCCACATTGAAAGGGGTGAGGATATGCCAAAGTGACCTAGCAGTCATTGTCATATGGATCTAGTAATGATATCCACCCTTCCGAAAAGCCAGTCATAATTGGGTAAACAATATCCCCTGAATGAAGAGCCCATGTCTGTGGCCTATGAACTGGTAGAAATGGTCAACCAAGCCTGCTGTGCCTACAGACCCAAGCTAATATCTATTGAGAATGCCCAATAAGGCTGAAACATATCTGGGGTTCTGGGGTTGCTTGTGGTCTCACATAGAGGAGAAATTACCCACCGATCCGTAGTGAGACCAAACCTGATTTGCAGGTGGTCTTTGCATTTCTGTAGTGGCATACAGACTGAAAAAGAAAGGATAGTCCAGAGCATTGCCCATGGTTAAGATGAGTTTAAATCTTTCAGTTTATGGTTGCCATGTTGCGAACACTAGATAGATTTTGGGCACAAAATGTACGCATTACATGCCACTTATCATTCTTTTTTTTACCATTTTTTTCTTTTCCTTTTTGTTTCCATTCCGGGAATTATATAGAAGACAGTTTGCGAAAAGAATAGACTCAGTTTACGCATTGTGTTTCACTCATTGTTATTCAACAGGTTCCATTCAATTGGGAAGATGCCATTTGAGTTATTTCTTTGCATTCTGGGAATGCTAGTCCATAATCTATGATTGGAAAATCTAGAAGTATAAGTCCCAGAACACAAAATAAATGATGGGACGAACATCCTTCAAATTAAATGGGGAATATATGGTCATTTTACTCAGGCTTTTCTCATCTCGAAAGGCAATCAATATTGCTAGGAGTTGAGCTTTGGGTGCTTCTGCTCGCACTACTCGGGAGGAATTCTGAGGATGTTGTATGCCTAGGATGAGGGAAGTCTGGTGGAAGAAACAGCATGCCTAACTTTGTAAACAAATGGTGGTGAGGAAATTTGTCATTATACTGCAACATTACAAACTAGATGAGTCTTCTTTTACTGTTGAATCTTCTTGCACCTCCTCTGCCACTAATGGGACTCTGAACTCCTCAGCCTTTCTATAAGACAGTTCTTCTCCAATACATGTCTCTGCTGTCATCCTTCTCCTGCATTATTCAAGGTGCACCCTTTGTGACCTTTCTTCCTACCTTGCCTGTATTCCCTTTCTGTTCCACCCAGCATGCTATTGTCATTCACATTTGTCTAAATCACCCTCATAATGGAGCAATACATGGTATAACATGAATTGGTCATGCATAAGAGAGAAGGCAGGGAGTTGGAAAGGAAGTGGAGAATACCTAGGAGTAATAGGAGTAAGGATGATAATATGGCATGTCTTAGACAAACAAGAGACTATTGACAAACAATAAGGAGTGTATTAGATCCTTCACCCTCTTCCTTCCTCAACCATCTCCCTTTCGTCTTATTATAATCCAGAACATGGCATATTGTTCTAGAATCCAGTGAGAAGATCATGACTGAGACCCAAATACAATCTTCTACACCAATAGAATTCATGAATCCCCCCAAAAATAGAGAACACTGTGCAACCTCTAAAGATCTCTCTAACCCTGACCAAATGAACAAAAAAGTGAACCCTACCCAGAATCTTATCAATTATATGTAATGACAAAAATAAGGGAAATCTTTTCTAGCCACACCAGGACTAAACACACAATCCTTATTGAATGTTGCCCAACTACAGGCTCAGACCTTTCATAGACAGTAAACAAAACGAAAGTCCCAACCACGCTTTGAACTACTTGCCAATCTTTGGTAATCAAAGACTAAATTCACATCCTGGCACTTTGACAAATGTCCATGTGCTAGGGGAAATCTCCCAATTCGTGTGATTGCATGTGCTCTAGTAAATGCATTCTAAACAGTCTCACTTTCAGACAGTGCTTTGTGTTTTACAAACTAGTGTTGGTGGGTTTGTACCCAGATAGACCTGCTGGCCATTGGTTGCATTATTGAACTTACCAACATCCACATGTAAGAGATGCCCTGTATACCTGCTGCTGGGCATGAGCAATTGGCAGGCTAACTAAAACTTTGTAAACACGATTTTGGTTACCAAATCTGCCACAAAACAGGTAGACATTTACAATTTGAAGCGATCATTCATGCTTACCTTAGGAAAAAGCCCTTTCACGTATGCCTAACTCACATATATTCAACATCACTTCTACTTTTCACATATACTTTACCTATGACTCAAAGTAACGCTGATGTACTTTCACTTTCTTTTATGCTGTCATCATGTGAGAGTGCCCTCAAGCAAACACTCATTGCATACTGTGGGATCATAAGTGATAATTCATTAAAAAAAACTCTCTAAGATTGCTGTCCTCCCAAGGTTCCACGTGTGGTTCTCCCTTACTTGCCAAGTATTACCATAATTTCCCTGTTTACTCACAGCATTTGGCACGTGAAGGTGCTGCTGCATGCCTGGTCACTCAGATAGGTCTCACATGGCAATGTCTGGAACGTCATTGTAGTACCTGCTGTGACAATCCTGTAGACATCGCCACTTCTCCCCAAGAGGGAGCCCTTTTCCATGAGGCCAGGAAGGTGAGGTTGTTACCCGATAGTTTCCCTGGGAGTGGTGTAATGTGGGAGGTTTTAATGGGGAGGGACTCCCCATCTGGGGATAGAGACGAAGTTCTAATGTACAGCCCAGGTAAGAACCTCCCGTTCCCACACACTCTGTCTCCTCTTTCTTCTCCTAACCTTGGTGTGGACAAAAGGTCTATGTATTGATATAGATCCGAAGATCTTGGTGTCCTGGAAAGTACAAAGATGAAGAAAGCAAAAGGAACCCAAGTAATCCATGTACTGGGATGAGTTGGCCCCGTGGAGCCTTAAAGATCAAGTCCGAGAAAGAGATGAAGGACTTATACAAGGGGCCCAGACAATGCTGGCAATATTGTATACATATCTACAAGGGACTAAGAAGGATGTCAAGATAGTCCCGAAGCAACAGCCGGTGTGGAAGTTGTCAAGCATGGAGATTGTGGAACGGCGAAGACTGGAGAGGAGAAGATGCTGGCGGGAAGCAGAAGGAGGCTCTCCAGAACCCGACGTTGATTCGTCCAACAGTCTGCAGGCGAGGCAGTGGTACTATCTCTGGGAGTAGAGGGACCGTGCGGTTTCTCGCAAGTGCCGATTCTGCAAGGAGCTGTGTCATGCAGAGCAGACAGCTGCAGATGCCTGGAGCAATCAACTGAGCAAAGCAGACGGGCGACAGATTCCTGTTCCTGGAAGAGCCGCCTTGGTACGAGAAGGTACCGGAGGGTAACGGGAGTTACGAGCAGGCGGACCGGGGTGCAGGGAGTCCAGGAGGGTCTATGGAGGTCATCGCAGGGGTCGCTGGGCTCAAAGGAAGACCTAACAGGGTCTGGGACAGAGAGAAGTGGTCAAGGACCTATTACAAAAACGCCATCACAAGTCATCTTCCTCGTGGCCGTCCTTGGCAAGAGAGTGAGCCAAGGGGGCCAGGTACAAGAAAAACGCTGCAAGGGTTGAGTACCCACACTAGAGTTTGCATCACAAGTCATCTTCCTCGTGGCAGTCCTTGGCAGGAGTGTGAACTAAGGGCGGCCAGATAAAAGAAGAGAACCAAGGGTCGAGGACCCAATACAACACAATCTATACAGCCAGTAGGACTGGTGCAAAGGAGCATCCAGGGGAAGGGAGTCATTCTGGTGAAAGTAGTGAACTACAATTTGGGACCTATACATTTGATAACAGTATCCAGGGGAACATTCCCCCTGGAACACAACTGGAAGAAGAAACCTTTTTGTTTCCTTTATAACTTTGGAACCAATTACCAGGAGAAGGGCGTCATTCTCCTGGAGGTGGAACTTTGGGCTGTTACTTTTTAGTTCAGAGTGTAAGCGGCAGACGTAGGATTTGACACAGGACGAGTGCTCTTTAAGTTACAGCCATTCTGACAACCCCTTAAGTATTTTAGCTGAGGCAGGGAAACCCCTCTTAGAGTTATGGAAAGTTATGTTTCTTTCTCTTTTCCTTTTGCTTAAATTAAAAGTCCATAACTCCAATCGTGCCTCCTTTGTGTCAGTCTCATCCTTCTGCACCCTTACACTGCCAAGAGAGAAGGCAAGTTAGTAAATATGTTTGAGTAGCTGTGCAACATGTGGCAGTGTCTGTTAAAGCCTATGCAATGCCAATACAGAAGAATACAATACTGGGTTTGATTTGGATATTAGCATGTTACACTGGGAGTGGCTGCCACAAATCTGTGCTTATCTCGACCCACTAAGTACACAGCCCAGCACTTAATATAAGTCAAACTCGAGCAGATGTTATGTTAGATAACATGGGTGTCTCTAAATGAAAAACAACCTGAAATTAACTTAAGGAGCGACGATTAGCATGCCACAAAATGACGCAAAAAATAAATAAATAATTCTTACCATTCCTTTGACAGGTACAAAATAAAAGCATTCTGCTAATTTGGCATGTAACATGTTAGATTGTGGTTTCTTTAAAAATGCACGTTGTTCCACATTTAAATCAGTTACATTTTGCTCTATAGCATCATCATTATATTGTTTGTTGGCCTATGCCAGTGCTCTCTTAAAACTACACATCTCCTACATCTAAATTTCATCGAATTTCATATAAAATAACGTACCTGTGCACTTTGGTTCTGGATACCATCCGCCTGGCGTACATTCTACCGTCTCCACAAGGTTATTTAGGGAAGCCCTGTATCCATCCTCACATGCATATTGCATTTTTTCCCTTGAACTGAAAATCTTCTTCTGGGGCTTGTAGTTTTTAATAGAACCAGTTGAAATTGTACAGGTTCCTGAAATACATATATTGAAATGAATACAATTTAATGCATCCGTAATGTCTCTTTGTTATCTTCTTAATAAGCCATTAAAGTACAGACATTCGGTTGTAATAAAATGAATCTTGTTCTCACACTAATTGTGTCCAATATGTAAAGACCAGCTATGAAAATACAAAACCAATTAAAACAAGCAATGACAAGTCTAAATCATAGGCTGATACATACACATTGTATAAGCAGTGACATCGTACTCACAATGAACTCACTCCATTTTCTAGCTATTGCCATTTTATGGCCAGATAGTGCCATCATTTGTCACATACTGGCATATTGTTCACTGGTATTAACATTTTAGGACAGAGATTTCTGTTATATTCTATTATATTCCAACTAATCCGTATAAAGTCTGTGTATTCGCACCATTTCAGAGTTTTTTTCATGTAACAAATTGGATTTTGCTCCTCAGGAGTACAAGGATGAGTAGGGGTAAAATAACCCGCTCAGCTCTGAAACTTCTATAAACCAAAACCAAACATAAACATAAAGGTAAAACAGGGACAGTTAAGAGATATACCTTGTTTGCCTTTTCTGGTAACGTGGACCGAGGGAAGGCTATGATCGTAAGAGGAGTGTGAATGTGATTCAGTAGTGATCCAAACAACACTAACAGTCCAAAAAAAGGTAATGTCAAATCAAGGTTCTATAAAAATATATATACTTTCATTAAACGCATCTGCAATAGAATGAAATATAAATCATTGTACAAAACCCCACCCTCGAGAAAGACAAACAGGAAGGAACAGACTGGAGAAAGGAGCATGGACACAGGGTGAAAGGGAAGTACCAACCCGGAAAGGAAAGGTCTTAGGTGAAAGGAGATTCTGAGGTGACCTAACCAGTCTCTAGGGTCTCAGTGGACCAAGAGGGCAGTTTGTGGTCAAGAGTACCTGGATTCGGTTCTTGGGTGGGTTGACAATGTCAAACCCGTTGTTGAACGTTGATGCGAGCAGATCAAGCTCAGTTCAGGCATGTTGGAATGCATGGGCCCAACCACCAAGTGGGCATCACGTATGGGCGGATGTGGTAGCTCTGTAATGTTGAAGGGGGACTCTCAGCGATGCAGGTTGGAGGAGGACCCCGTATCTCTTCACAGATGGGTCAGGGTGAGTGTCATTGGCAGCTGGTATGGGTTGATGTGTGATGCTCCAGCATTTTGAGTTGGCGGCCGACGGTGACTGAAGTGGTGATCTTGGGGGTGTCGATGTGCAGGTCGGTAAGGCGGTCATTCAATGGCTAGCTAGGTTGAGCCTTGGTTGTGCCCTGAGAGTGGGTAGGGGCAGGGCTCTTTCTGCCTTGGATGGTTCTATCTGCACCTCAGGCTGTGGGCTGTTGAAAGTACATTTTCCCAAAGCAAGTCCAGTGAGTTCTTCTCTGGTGCATCAGAGCGAATCTAGAGAGTGTTTTGAGAGGATATCTGAGAGGATCTCTAAGAGGATCTGAAGAATTATTATAATCATTATAATTGTTCTTTTATAACGCGCTTAATACCAGAGCGTCATTTCTAAGCGTGGGATCGGGATTCAAACCTGTGTTGCTCTGCGGTGTCTTGCTTCCAAGACAAACGTGTTGCGCCTTAGCTATCCTACCTCACCAAGGGGTGGCAGACCCATTCTTTTAAAGGCAACAGTCCCCAGGTGATTGGACTAAAACTAGCCTGCCTTAGTGGTCCAATCCCTGCCGTGAAACGGAGTGGACTTTGACCTTCTAATGTCACATCCAAGGTGCTTTGCTCCAGAGGAACTGGAGGGAACAGGAAAGAGAAATAGAGACAGAGAGAAACAAAGTGGTGGAAGTCTCCTTCCATTGACCAGAGCACTCCTGCCTACTCTAATGCCACCCTACCCTTCTCACTAACAACAAAGGCACTTGGAGAAGCAGCACCCTTGTGTGAGGCTACTCCCTTTGAATTGGTGTGCTCCCTTGATGCCTGGGCCCAGGACAGCTGCCTACTCAGCGGCTGTCTCTGACAAAGGTGTTACCTGTCCTCACAAAGAGATCAAAGAAGAGGCGTGGTCCTTCAGGCTCCTGTCCTGCCATTTGGCAGTCTCCACCCAGCTGACCAGAATACACATCACCTTCCTTTTCGCATGGAGTTGTCGACAAGAGGAATCTGGGTAGCAGATTACCCTTTTGGAGATGGAATTACTTGCATCATTTAATGCATTAATTCAAATTTTAAAAAAAAGCCTCACAGTTCATGAAATGATCAAAATCCCATGCACTCACTATTGGCAGGTATTGCCTCCAGCACCCAAGATACTAGCATTCGATGCCCAGATACTCAGACAATTTTTAAGGATATGTTGTTAGCATAGCAGTGCCAGGTTCCACAGTATCCAGTTGGCAGATCTGTGCAGGATTCCATTAAAAGTAAAATGAAGCCCTGCACAATAAGTAGGGAAGCAGTGTTGTGACACAAGATAAAATCAATTCCCAAAACATATTTATAGAAAACATTAATTTAATGTTAGAACCCAAATTCCTGTGCAAACTGAGTGGGAATTCTATCACATTCAATTTGACACAGAAATATTTTTGATATTATCAGCAAATCTCAATTCATTACACAATCACATTCTTCAAAAGAGATACATTGCATTCAAGAACAAAGTTCATCAAAAAAGAAAAATTCCTTCAAATGACAAGTTAAGAGTGTATCCCAAAGAGAAATAAATATCCCCTGGAGGTGTTGATTTTGACATATGGGGCCTCATTCCGAGATTGGTGGTAGTCATGGTGCTATTTGCGCCATGACTGCCTCCAATAACGGGTCCGGCACCAGTGTTGTTCAATGGGGATTTACCGGTGCAGTCCGACCCTGGTGGGACCGGTAAGTCCCCATTGAACAAACCATTCCCCATTCCCATTTGACCCCTTATAGGGCTCAATGGGAAGGGGCAATTGGAATGGGGAGGGCGCTAATAACGGGTTCGCGACTTGCAAGCCCGTTATTAGCGCCCTGGTCCCTTAGCGGGACCCGTAAGGGACGTGTGGTCAGACCACACGTTCCTTACGGTACCCGCCAAGGGACCTTGGAATAGGGCGGTAAGGGATTACCGGCACCGGTCGCCTTACCGGTGCCCGGTATCCCTTACCACCCAGGTCGCAATGACCCCCTTTTTGAGTCTTTTTGTTAAGAATTGTCAGGATTATCCAAATAGACCATCACTTTATGCATTTCATCTCTTTCATAATGTTTTTAAAGATGATTACCCTGACATGCTACAAATTCAACATAGATAGTGAATTAATCAGATATTATGCTATCAGCCTCTATGTAAAATATTTGCAAGTTTCTTTTCCCCAGAAAGTAACCTCATTGCTCATTCACTAATGCAACAAAGTTACTGGGTCGAATACCTGATATTTGCCTTCCAAATCTGTTTAAGCAAAAATAAAAATACTCAAAATTAGTCTCAAGAAACAAAATCTCTTTATCTACAACTGAACCATTTTGGATAAGTGATGTAATCCAGATTGCCTGAAATCAATGTATCACTCAGTTGGGTTTTTAGTGATGCTTATCAGAATCCTGAGAATGTAGAACATATACGTGTGCCTCTGTAAGACTTGAGGGAATTATATTGCAAGTAACCATCTGTGAAAAGTAATAACATATCAGCATCAGTAAACAGGTTAAGGCAAGTCCCTGATACACACACACCAGAATTAATACAACCCCTCTAGGCAAAGAAGCCAAGAGATAGCTTGCAAGGATAACAAGGTTTAATTGTACAGAATACAAAATATCAGAAAAGGACTCTGCTGCTCGAGAACTTTCTGACTCCAGAAGGATTGTCGTAATACCAACTGTTGGAGTGCTCTGGATGACGAATATCTTCAACTGTGTCTAGGCCTAAACCATGGTATGTGTCATATTTGGCTTTACGTGCTTCATTTTTTATCCTCTTATGGCGTAGCACGTGCCTTTTTGCTACCCTACTTCTGCTGTTTGTAATATTTACAGTAATGCTTGCATTACACAAATTGACAAAAGCATGTATTGTAAAAATATGTTTCTTAAAGGAGGTTTATAGTTCTTTCATATATGAAAAGATGAATTATTAATAACATATAAACAGTGATGTAACACCATGAAACATTTTGACTGATAAAAACGTATTAAATTGACAGAAAAAACTTTGTTAAAGGAATGTTACGGTTAAGATGCATCCTACCCTTGGGACTCCTCTGCTCCAGTAGTTAGCCAGTGGCGTCCCACCTTGGTATCCCTTGGCATGTCCCTCCTGGGTTCTCATGAGCACTTGCCCATTCATACTGCCCCTAACTATTTATGCACTTTTCTCACTGCACAATGCATATGGGCATTTATAGGAGCATTGTGTACAATTCTTTGGGATAAGTGAGGGAAATGCAGATGCAAAATATTTGTGGAAGACTGTTAAGGGGCAGTTGGTGTGTGGAATCTTAGTATGGTCATATGGTTATATGTACAGTTTTGGAAGTGATTGGTGGGTGGATGTGTTACTTTTTGAAAGCAGGCATTGAGGGAGTGTTACAAATATAAAATTAAAAAGGTTAGAGGGGCTGCCCTGTGCGATGGTGTGCATGTGCCATCCGGATCTTTAAATGATCCATGGCCTGGAAAATTGTTTCTGTCCTTTTATATTTTTCTCTAGTATACAATGGTCCATTAGCACTCTGGGTGGGGGCGCCAGCTTATCAGGTGGCTATGAACGCAGGCTTGAACTGTCGGTACAAGCCTGCGTTCCAAGCCGCCTGATGGCTGGCTGTCCCTGACCCCATCTCCCTCTCCCACACTTTTTTCACCTCCCAGTTCCTCTTCTTACCTTATTTCGGCGGCAGCGGGTCCTGCTGCCGCATTCGCTCCTCTTCGCCTCCTGCAGGCCGCCATGGAAAGGGAAGAGGGGCTTTGTATGGAGCCAGCCTTCCCTTATCATGGCGACCATCTTGGAAAAGGATTTTCCTTCCAATAGCGTGATGCTGCATGTGTACCATTGTAGGAAGGAAAATCCTTTTTTATTTATCATCCCAGGTTACCGTTTTGGCAACCTGGAGTGTTAATGGCCTTCATCCCCTGGTGCAGGGGCTGGAACGGGGGATAACAGTCCAGAGTCCTTGTTATCCATCATAGCTTAACTTGGGTGATAACTTGAGTTGCTGGGCCGTTATCCCCCATTACAGCCCCTGGAACGGGGATGAATGGCACATTATTCCCATTAGCATAACACAAAATGCTAATGTAAATGTTGGAGAATCTTATTGAGTCTATCTACTTTTTTGAGAATTGTAAAGTAGATGGAGTCTATAAGATTATTTTTTTTAGTTCTATTTAACTGTGAAAGGTGGTTCCTAAAGATTTTTTTTTTTTCATGAGGCCAGAAAGTAAGACGGAGAGGGAAATGAGGAAAGAGGCACCAACTACTAAAATGGAGGGGAAGGTGAAGAGGGGAAGATGTTGCGCATGTGTTATTTCTAAGGTAGGGGGCAGTGTTTCTCATGCTCCTTGATTACAGCTTCAAAAGCACTTCGAAATTGCTCACCCCTGCAGAGTATGAGTGTTGCAGTATATACAGACTATTGTTGTCTTTGAAAAATATGGATCAACAGCTTCTTTTATCGCTTGCAAGGTAGCTGGTGGGATTTTGTGTCCCATAGAAGTAGGCTGTGCCGTTATGGTATTGTTTGAGGAAGATGATGTGGAGGAAGACACCCTACTAATAATATAACCTTTCTGAGAGCATTGCAGTGTTTGGATTTGGTGTGGCGGCGCATGGAGGTGGTCCCATAGGAGTACTGTCCAGGTAGTCTGTGACTGAGAACAACGTTGCACTAAGTGCATTTTACTTTGGTACCTTTAGCCTTTGGTACATTCCCAACAGTGGTAAAGGACTGCCACACCCATGATTCTCTCTGGGTGCTAGAGGTAGACACTTCCTGTACCTCATCTTATTGGTCCTCTTCATTGTCTTTGGAAGTACAGCGCTTTTTTTTTGTGGTGTAGGTCCTCCAGATTGTGGTAGTGGTGGCTTTTGGGGAGGGGGAATGGTAGTAGCTGATGCCATTTTTAAGGTAAATAACAGTTTTGCTAACATTCTTCCAAGTATGTGCTCTGTGCTAGATTGTTAATGGATAATGAGTAAGAAAAGGTTTAGAAGCTGTGGATGGGTAAATTCTGAGCTTGAAAGTTCAGCAGAAAATGCAGTTTTTGTGATGACATTTGACATTTGTGATGTCATCTTTCATGTCCGTTAGTCTTAGCAGTGCACGGCGGTGGCATGAGTTATGGTTGCTTAGCTTACCATAACTGACGAATATCTGAGGTTTTTCGGTACTTGTAACAATAACGTCCCTTTAACAAAGTTTTTTCATTGAATTTCATAGGTGTTAATTAGTGCAACTTAACCATAATGTCCATTTAGCAAGGAGTTTTCCGTGTGTGTGTGTGTGTATAATATAATATATTATATATATATACATATATATATATATATACACACTGCACTAGCAAAACCTATGAAATTCAATGGAAAAACATTGTTACAGGGACGTTATGGTAACAGGTAAAACCGAGAAAAAAAAAAATGAAATTCTGCAGTTACGGTAAACTAAGCCACCATAACTCGCGCCAACAGTGTACACTGCAAGGACTAACACCCATGACATCAAAGATGCCATCACAAATCTCAGTGATGACAGCACTGATGACATCACATGTGCATTTAGTTTTCATGGAAAGCCTCCACAAGGGATTGTTATTGTAATGGTGGCAGAAAACTATCAAAGATCATTAGAAGAACGATCATGAGATAAGTAGGTTCATTCACGCAATGCATTGCTATATACACACACATTGTATTACAGACTTCCTTGCAGTACATGAACCAACTCATGTGGACACGTAGCCATTGTCTGCGCCATACCCCATAGAAGTGTAATCTTGAAAATCTTCCCATGTTACATAGTGACTTCATGAATGCTTTCGTTTTAGAGTTTCGGGTACTGTAAAACTTGTAACAGGTAGGTACCATTGCCTTAATAACGACATAATTGCACTATTGCACAAAAAACAAAGACACCACAATGCATACAAATATGAGCATATACAGGGAAAATACAGTAGGCAAAAAAGGAGCAGTATTACCAGAAAGTGTTCATACCATAACTGATTACCTTCATGCACAGAAATGATTGCTGTGCTTTATGCTTTCTTCTTCCCCTATATGTATATGTATCATATGATGTGAGTAATCTGTTGGATTTCAATCAGGCAATACACCCTGGTCTCAGCCTAGTATGCAGTGCACAAATGAAATACTTATTTTATTATGTCTATAGGTTCAATATTCTGAGTGATATACCACTCATATCATACCCCTTCTCAAAATACCCCCAGGTGGAATGAAGAACAGTGAACAGAATTTAAATACCACCTTCCCTCCCCAAACAAGAGAGAAAGATGGTTTGGAAATCTTACACTTTTAAAATGACATTTGAAAATGGCTTAGCAAAACAATGAAGTGTGCAAAAATCCTTAAATCAATATAAATTCCTATGGGAGCAACATGGGAAAGATGCTAACACTCATAAGCTATAGTATGAGCAAAAGTAAATACTTTGGATCTTAATGGAAGTTTGGAAATAATGGAAAACAATCACACGTGTAAATCTTTACAGAAATGCAAATTCCTGCCTAAAATTCACTAAACAGTTTTTACGAAAAGCGGGTGAAATACACTGTTTTGGGGTGCGTTTTTTAGGTTGGGGTGTAGCTAATTGAGGGAGTAATGCAATGTTGAATGAGAGGCGTTTTTAGGAAAATAGAGCAGAGAAAAACATAAAATCGGTTTTAAAATGACAGGTTAATTTTACTTAAACTAGATTTAATGGCTAAGAAAAAGAGAAGGCCACCCGTGAATCTCCACAGTTACACGGCCGGCCGTTGTAACCCTTCATCTGGTGGATACCCTATTTTCTTTATGGAAATTACTTTATTTAATCGAAATCACTAATGGCTTAGGTTCTAGTAAAACAAAAATGAAGAGAAAATCGGCGCTAACACTAGGAATCACAGACAGGGTTGCAAGAATGGTTGTGACAATATTACAGGTTCTTACGGTAAAGATAGGATGGTTTAGGGACTGGGATAGGGCAAGGCAAGATATGCTATGGTTTACTATGATTCCTATTAATACTTACAGTCCACTTTAATTTAAAATTTTGGACCGTCAAGGGTTCTGGTCATCACACTGATCGGGTCTAACAAAGGACAGCAGGGCACATCTGGTGGAATAGGGTCAGCTGGGTGGTTCTGGTCACCTGGACTTGCACCTCGGACTGGAGACTGCTCTGGACTGCACTGGTTCCTGGACACCGGAGATCAGTGGGATGGCGAGTTTGGAGCAGGCAAGCATTTAGTGGTAGCAAGCCAGCTGGATCAAAATGCTTCCTTAAGTTTTGGGATTGCTTCTGGATTTCGGCCTCGCTGAAAAGGAGTTCAGCAATGCAGAGGCCTTGGCTTTGCAAAGAAATCTGGAATCAGGAACAAAGATGAAGAAATCGGGAACAAAGATGGAGGATTCAGGAACAGGGCGCCATGCAGAAATCAGGATGGAGTCAGGAATCAGTCTGTGTGTGTTGTGAGGTTCCATTATTTATCATGCCAAATGATATCACTAAAGTTAATGGTAGGGGCAGACTTGCAACCCACACCCACAATGCTATGATTGGGCAAAAGCATAATCTCTGCCTTGCTTTTCGCTGATTGGATGACAGAAAAAGGATGTCATGTTTATTTATGTATTTATGCCCTCTAAGAAAATCAGATACATAAGTTACATATTTTGTGGGTCACATTCCAATCCAACTCCCAAGTCGGTGGGACCTGGTTTAGTCTTTCTGTTGAATTTTGGCCATTTTAACCATGAAATGTTTGGCCTAACATTTCCCAATTCTGTACATATATGCGCAATTACCCCTAGAATATGTGTACACAACGTTATGTTTGCAACATTAATAGTTTCTGCGCAATTGGTCATTCTTTATAACTTATGTTCCTTACGCAGTAAGAAATTTTACTACGTTTTCAAATGAATAGCATAAATTCAGATTTAGATGTATGCTCTTTTCACATCTTTTCTCATTCTTGCTGCCAAGTTAAATGTGTTGAAGTTCAGGGGCAAAATAAGCATTTTAAACCCAAAAGTCACATGTCTGTTTTTTTCTTTCTTTCAACTGTAAGCAAATGTCAAATCCTTTGAAGTTGAATGAGGGGCCTCTCCCTTGAGAGTGGAGCTCCCTGCCCCTCCCACTGGAAGGGTGAGTGTCTAAGCCTGCTATTGTCTTTGCCTGGGGCAAAGACGAACGTCTAATGAAGTCCCTTTGTCATGAGTATCCAAGGCCTCCCAGCAGCAATGAGCCTTCCCTGTGCCAGCAGTGGAGGTGTCAACCTTTCTCAGGGCTAAGAACTGTTAGAGCAGGTTTTTTTTTATATAGTTGATTAACTCAGACTGGGTTTAGCTTTAAGTTTGACCTTTTAAATCTTTCCTTTAAACATATCAAATTAAACAGTTTATAAGTGGATTTTTAACATTAGCAAATCCTGTGACATTCTTAAATAATTAAGCCTTTACACAAGAACATACTTTAAAAACAGGCAATTTTGCTCTTCATTCATGAAAAAACACATTAAAGTTATTTCTTTAAATCCGGTTTTCATCTGCAGCAAATACACATTTTAGTCAGCACTAGTTCTCCCCTTGAGTGCTGGAGTTGTTTGCAGCATGACTAAATGTATACAGCATTTGTTCATAGTCTTTCTCTGGACAGCTGTTTCCTGATACTTGTTGCAAAGAAATAGCAGTGTTTTTCCTGTGGAAAATGAAAACAAGGGTTCCTGGGTTGCTTTTTCATAGATACATTTTGTAGGAGCTGTCATTCCAATGAGGCCCGGTTCCTCTGAGCCACACTGGATGATCCTGGGCATTGCAGGGCCCTTTAATCTCAATGATTGAGTAGAAATGAATGGATCTGGCACCAAAACCAGCACTTTTTAAGATTAGGAAAATGTAATTTTAAAAAGGCATTTTCGGGTTTTCATCACAATGATGTTGTTTCATTCACTTTTCTCCATGTTGACTGTGGCAGAGCCCACTGGCATGCTCCTGCAGTGAGTACTCTGTTTTCACCCCCCATGAACTGTGTGTGGCAGGGTGTGCAGCCTTTTTCTGATTATGCCACAAACGCAGTTTTAAAGATTTTGGCGCGCACAGGAGTCAGCGCGGTCATTTTGGGCTGTTTCCTTCACCATTTCAGTTAAGTGATGTAGTGAGGCACATTGGAATGGGTCAAAATATCCCACAGAACCCAGAGGAAAGTAGTGCAAGAACATATGAGAAGGGTGCCGTACACAGAGATAGAACCTTTTGATTGGTTACTTCCTGACTGGTAGTGAAAAAAAGCACCTGGCCAATGAGATTTGTGATGGCATCTTTGATGTCATGGGTGTTAGTCCTTGCAGTGCACACTAGTGGCGCGAGTTAAGTTTGCTTAGCTTACCATAACTGGTGAATTTCTGGGTTTTTTCGGTTTTACCTGCATAACGTCCCTTTAACAATGTTTTTCCATTGAATTTCATAGGTTTTTGCTAGTGCAACTTAACCATAACGTCCCTTTAACAATGTTTTTTGTTAGTGAATTTCATAGGTTTTTAGTAGGGCACTGTAACAAGAACGTTGCTTTAGCATAGTGTTTTCTGTCAAGAAGATAGCTGCTTGGTACTGCAACGGAACCATAATGTCCTGTTAACAACAGTTTGTTACTGATTCCTTGACTGCCCTCATGATAAAGGTGTGGAAAGGTCAAATTGTGTGGTGTATGTATCCATTTGCGCTACCCCTTCCTTTACCGAATAGGGTTGGTGTATTTTAGCAATTACAGATTAACATGGTAAATGTTGGTGAGTGTTTCAGTAGTTTCTCTTTTTGTGTTAATGTTGCATGGTGAATCTTTGCCGCACAGTACTGGGCGAGATGACTACAGATGAGCAATATGGACGTTTCCTAGGGAGACTGCATCTGTTGGCGTATGTGCAAGCACGCTGCAAGTATCTGTAGGACTCCATTAGTGTCCGCATGTCCCCATCTTCTAATGCACTTTTAAGAAGTTGTGGAAGCACACGTATATTTGTTCCACACCTATACCCATGCATAGGTCATTCACTGTGTGCTGGTAACACCACCCCTGTCGCCAGCCCTACGGATTCATACATTAGGCTACCGCATTTCAAGTACTCCTGCCGACTACGTGGGTGGCTCTGCAAACCTACCAATGCGTGGCTAAAGCACACCTGACTGTATGGTAAATGTCGCATTGATGTGCTGCTTGCCTTTCCATGACCCGTGAAATAGACACATTGTGTCTGCACTGATAAGTGTGACGGAAAGTGTCAAGAGGTCACTTGTGGGTCGTACAGTTGAAGAAAACATGTAACTGCAGGTGGGACAGTTTGTTGTCATTCTGCAAAATGGCAAAGTTGGTTCAGCTTGCTCACGCACATACTAGTGCATGAAAAGGCAAGTAGGCAAACAGTGCAATATGCAGAGTGCAAACAATGTCCGTGAACGCTGCTTTACAGAGGGAAGGTACTTGGAAGTGCGTGGGAAGGGTGCGGCCGGGAGCATAACAATGACTGGCCCCTATGTAGGTGAGCGCCACCCAATAATTCCTTCTCTCGACACGTCCCCTATGGTATCCATGCAGGTGCTGCCCCTTCTGTACCGGGCCTTTCCTGCCGTTCCTTCTGTGGCGTGTGTCAGAAGACCATAATAAATTGAAATGAACTTGGAAAGGAAAAAGGGAAATAAAAAAAGAAAAAATTCAGAGATGAACAATAGAATTGCCAATGAACAGATGCAGGGCGGGAGGCGCGGCACTGTGCAAAACACTGTAGTTCGGTTGGAAAGGGAGTCGCTGTAGAAAGTGGTTTCTTTACATGTTGCACAGCCTTTTAAAGACTGTCAGTGCACAACACATACTACAAAAATGTTTACACTACTTTCAAGAATGTCACCAAGGCAATTTGGATGGGGTGTGCAGAAATCGGGATGGCAGGCATAGTAAAATGAACGTTATAGCTGGGGAAAACTGTTTGTGCTGTGAAACGTCATTTTCCCATGTGTGAAGTAGGCCATTGGCACATGTCGTACAAAGGCACAAATACACTTCTTTGCAATGTACCACGCTTTCTTCATTTGCGTACCAAAAGAAAAAATGACTCAGCCACATCAGTGTCTGCATAATGCGATAGAAAGTTATGCAAAAGATTGAAAGCAAACGCATTACCTGTGCAAGTGCCGCCTTCATCGCAAACGGTACTGAAACATGTTTAACATGCTGTGCAATTTTCCCTCCACAATAACAACAATAATGTCGGCATGACTGTGTGCCACCAAAGTGTCACACAGACAAACTAAAATCTGTCAATGTATTGTAGGTGCTCCATAGCACTACACATCCACATGATAGATTCCAAAATGAGCAGCCACTGCACAGTGTTTTACATTCACTTTAATCGATGTATTTCGAAGTCCCATAGAACCCGCCCGCTGTGGCTCCTGAAACACACAGCCATAACAGCACCTCTGCATTTCTGTCCACAAATACACCGTGTACCACAGTCTCTGCGTACACACCACACCCAAAAACCTTATTGACTAATCCCGTCGCGGCTACAGGCCCATTTCTATGGCCGCCATCTGCAGAAGGGGCGTATCTAACACGTGCCACCCTGCAACTATCGCGATATTCGCTGACCTTTCGTGCTGTGCGTGGGAGTCGGGGAATAACTTTCAACCAGGGTAGGGGACGTCATTAGTTGTGGCGGCTCTTAAAAGAGCTTTATTTATTTTTTATTTTTAAGGTGCTTCCATAGAAACTCATTTTTTGCAGTTTTTAGAAGTATTTCTGTGTTTTCTACGGCAGCTCACATTTTTTACAATAGGGTCTTCACTGCAGCCTGTAGATTGTGAAAGAAAATGTCATTGCCACTGGTCGACAAAGCCATGCCATTTCCTTTGAAAAGGTGTATATAGTGAGAACAAATGTTGTGATTCTCACAAGAGAACATCCCAGCACCGGTCATTCCAAAAAATTAAAAACCATCGAATGGCACACCATCGAATTATTTTTATCGAAATGCCATTCCATTGAATGGCCATTTCGTTGAATAAAATTTGATGGTTCCATCGACATGTAATGGTAAGTATTAGGGCAGGGGTTTGGGCCAGGGTTAGGGTTGGGGCTAGGGTTAGTTTAGGGGTTAAGTTAGGGTTAGAGTTGGGGCTAAGGTTAGTGTTGGGGCTAGGGTTAGTTTAAGTGTTAAAATAGGGTTAGGGTTGGGGTTTGGGTTAGTTTAAGGGTTACATTAGGGTTAGGGTTGGGGCATGGGCTAGGGTTAGGTTTGGGGGTGGCATGGAGAATGGGGGGGCTTTTGGGGGTGAATCCCCCCAATATACTCAAAAACCTAAAAACATTACAAGGTGCTGGCCAGAGCTGACATTTCAGCACTGGACAGGTCCATGTAATGTTTTTATGTTACAAAAAAAGCATTGGAATGCTACTTTTAACATGTAAAAGTGCATTTCCATTGAAACCAGTCCATGTCTATTGTCAATGGAGTGGTTTCAAGGGAAATGCATTTTTGCATGTTAAATATAGGTTTTCAATGCTTCCCCCCCCCCCCGATACTTTGTTTTTGATGGTTTAGTGATTCGATGCTTTTAATTTGATGGAATCACTATAAACCCCCAGCAGCACTCAATTAATATGAAACTGGGTAGGGGATTTGGTCTTCCATCGTAGATGTATGAAGGTTTTTGTTGTCTTTTTTTACGTGCGTGCAAGCATCTTTTTTTGTTTTTTGTCTTCATATGCGTTTCTGTTTGCCTCTCCTCACATTTCTACCACATTGTGGTCAATGCTTCTTGCACAGTGTAAAAGAAAATGGCATTGCCAATGGCGCTCAAATAAATGCCATTTCTACGGAACCACTGCATATTTTGCGACCTCATGATCTCATAGTGCGTGGAGAACATGCCAGCAGTCTGCATAAATTCACGCATAATTCTGTTTATAGCACACCTTCCGACCTCTGGCTGGGGACAAATTACACCGTCATGGACCCATACTCCTCTTGGTTTTATGCATGAAAAAACGCACGTGGCAGTAGGAAATATCTGCATCACTGTGGTCAGCAACCTCTTCAGGTGATGGAATAATGATCCACACAACACAAACCAAATGTAGACTTCCATAGTGAACCACAACAAAGTCAACGTGTGTGTGGAACGGCACATATCTGCAAAGGCGAACCATCCCGCCGAAACTGCAGTCACCCTGACAGGCCCAGAAAGTGTCCACTCCTTCCAACCCGAAATTACCAGCAACGCCTCTTTACACACAACACCTGTGCAGATGACGCACAAAGGTATCACCGACGATAAGCACTGTGCGTCTCTCCATCTCCACCACCCTCACGACAGTATTGGGATGAAATACTACTGCCCCTTCCTGTGAACCACAATTCCATTTCCTTTTCCACCCTGCTCATAATGGCAGGATGTGGCACGTGCGCTTTTTCCCCGTCTACAGTGAGGGCCACGGCCCAGTAAAGCACGCACAATTCGTCTTCCTTTTGGACAGTCATTTTTGCAACACTCGCCCATTGGGTGCTGTCAAATTTTCAAACACGCATGCATGCAGCAATTACATACAAAGCCTCTGCATTGCACACTCATTTCTGTACACCACTCCATATTTACCATTAAACACTCTCAGTACACGTTCCATTTGATTGCAAAGCCCTTCCACCAGAAACTTCTGCTAAAGAATGCACGATTGCAGCATCCACAAAGATCTTAAGATGCACCCAGCACACCGTTGCGCCATTGCACACAACAGTGCAGCCCTTTCCACATCCACCACAATACTATACATCCAAGCAAGCGACCATGTGTGCACCTAACATTATGCACAAACGTAACATACATAGCGGCACTTCTACCTAACTCCCCCACACCATAAAACACCCATTCACGAAAACATCTCACACTTAGCAGAATCTACAAACATACCACAGCCTGCACCACACCTACGCACTGCCATTCACAAAGTATTGTGTCACTGGCAACCTATGCACAACAGCTTCACAACATTGGGCCTACTTCAATAAATCTGCACACAGCAGAGTAACCAACCACATATAAACTGCACTTCAACCATACCCTCTTCCATACTCACATTACATACACACTGCCCCCTGTGGCCACACTGCACAACTGCACCATCTCCTGCCGCACACCAAATACTGTAGCATGTTGTAGTTATGACCACAACCATGAAACGCACAGTACAAGCTTTGCAACTCACTTGTGGTGCTGTAGTACATCGACAATGTGCTCCACATCCATTCTCCAAAGATCACCATCCTGTGCCTGATGCACTGTCATTCCTGCAATGGGTGCTCTCCTTGCACACATTCTCTGCACCGTAATGCAACCATGCATGTAAACATGTCACCAACTACCACTATGCACATACGCACCATTGGCACCAGCACTCCTAACCAACATCCACACCGCAATGAATATGCACAGTGTTACCATAATGTATAAACATTACACTGTTTCCGGCACCCCTACACCCTTTCATTCACATACTATTGTCTTAACCTACTTTCACTCAGAAAGTATTGTGTCACTGCCAACTTAACCACAAAATGTTTACAACATTGCCCATACTGCAAGCATTGTGCACACAGCACACTATCCAAGCACATATAAGCTGCCCTTCAACCATACCCTCTACCATACTGACAGTATGCAAACACTGCATCCAGTGCCCACACTGTCTTTTCACTGCAGCATCTCCAACCACAGCGCACCGCCATGGAGCTATGCAGCAATAAATTGCAAGTTACCATAATGTACAAACAAAACACTCTCTCCTGCACCCCTGTGCACTTTCAATCACATACTATTGGTGTACCCACTTCCATTCACAAAGTATTGTGCCACTGCCAACCTACCCACATTCTGTTTGCAACACTGGCCTATGACGGCTGAAATGTGCTCCACAACCATTCCTTACATGTCACCACCCTCTAACTGATCCAGTCAAAACTGCCGTGGGTGTCCTCAAGTCCTAGGCTCTTGAGTGCATGGCCGAAGGCTATAGGTCTTGAACACACCCACAGCAACGTAATGCCACCATGCATGTCACCAACTACGACAATCCACATACACACCACTGCCACCAGCACTCCTACCAAACCTGCACACCGCTATGGAGCTAGGCAGCAACAAATTGCAACAGTTAACATAACACCCATGTGGCAGCTAACAGTGTGCACAAACGTAACATACGTAGGTAGTGGCACTTCACCCCAACTCCCCCACACCATAAAACACCCATTCACGAAAACAGGTCGCATTTAGCAGAATCCACAAACATACCACAGCCTCCACCACTCCTACCCACAGCCATTCACAAAGTATTGTGTCACGAACCACAACATTTTCACAACATTGGGCCTACTTCAACAAATCTGCACACAGCATAGGCCTTGAACACACCCATAGCAACGTAATGCCACCATACATGTCACCATGTCGCCAACTACGCCAATCCACATACACACTACTGCCACCAGCACTCCTACCCTACCAGTGAACCGCCATGGAGCTATGCAGCAACAAATTGCAAAAGTTACCATAATGTACAAACAAAACACTATCTCCTGCACCCCTGTGCAATTTCAATCACATACTATGGGCGTACCCACTTCCATTCACAAAGTATTGTGCCACTGCCAACCTACCCACATTCTGTTTGCAACACTGGCCTATGACATCTGAAATGTGCTCCACAACCATTCCTTACATGTCACCACCCTCTAACTGATGCAGAGTCACACATGTAATACTGCTGTGGCTGTCCTCAAGTCCCAGGCTCTTGAGTGCATGGCCTACGGCCTTCGGCTATGAACCCAATAGTCTAGGCCTTGAACACACCCACAGCATTGTAATGGCACCATGCATGTCACCATGTCACCAACTACGACAATCCACATAGACACCACTGCCACCAGCACTCCTACCCAACCTGCGCACCGCCATGGAGCTATACAGCAACAAATTGCAACAGTAAACATAATGTACCAACAAAATACTCTGTTCTGCACCCCTGTGCATTTTCATTCACATACTATGGGCGTACCCACTTCCATTCATAAAGTACTGTTTCACTGCCAACCTACCCACATTCTGTTCGCGACACTGGCCCTACTGCAACCAATCTGCACACACCACACTATGCAAGCACCACCATCTACCAGATGCAGAGTCAAACATGTGTTCCTGCAGTGGGTGTGTTGAAGCCCTACGCTCTTGAGTGTATGCCCTACAGCCTGTGGCCTACAGCCTTCGGCCATACACCCAATAGTCTAATCCTTCCACAGACCCACCGCAACTTCATTCACCCATGCATGCCACCATGTGCCCAACTACTGCATTCCATCTGCAGCGCACAGCCACCCGCGCTCCCACCCAACCTATGTCATGTGCAATTCACTCCCAATCTGCAATTGATCTGGCACCACTCACCACGAAAAGAGGTCGCTGCTAACAGTTTGCAGCAGAAGCTATGGGGCCGCTACGACAGCTGCCTCCATTCACCACACAAATTACTCGCCTCTCTAGGTACCCGTGAATTGGCACAATACGCGCAAATACTGCAGCCACTCCTCCGTCTTCTTCCACCTATGTACATATGTCACATGAACCACTTCTCACTCCCCCACCCATTCCCTCCCTTATTGCCGCCAACACATTGCGTACTGTACATTTTCCAAACCTTTCCTCCGCCGCACTGTCCTCCGATACACCATGGCGGCTTTCCCAAAAAATGTTGACGCACAGCACGCTTCCCTCCAGCCAACCAGCGGCCGCGTCCAAACTTCTCCGACAGCACGCCGTACCGCGAGCCAATGACGCTTCTGTCCGTGGAGTGAACAGGGAAATAGGTCAGCGGAGCGGACCCAGATATCACATTTTTTGGGACGTGCATTTCAGTTCTTTGCAACAAAAGTACTGGTCGGATGTCCTCCAAACACACAAAAGCCTGCTTTCTAACCCAAGCCCCCGCTCCTGCCGCAAATTTGGTGAAGATCCGTCCAGCCGTTCGGCCTGTAGCTGTGTGCAAAGTTTTTCCCCATTCAGTCTATGGAAAAAAAATGTTGGGACACCCCCTATAACTTTGCCCCCTCCCCGCACGATACCTCATGCCAACTTGGCAAAAAAATTCAGAGCCGGCCATATACTTTTTTTTCAAAGTTTGGTGACGATTCCTCCAGGGGTAGCAAAGTTAGAAGCTGCCGAAAAAGTGATCTTCCTATGAGTTAGCAACTTAACCATAATATATGTATGACAAAATAAGTGTGAATACACAGACTGGCAATTGACACACCTCATGGTGTGGTGGGCTATGTCACATGTACAATAGGTATTATGGTTGGAAGTCAGTAACATGTTAGTAAGTACAGGAGGTAGTGGTACAGTTACAGCAGTATGCTGTTCAAACAATTGCAGTGGTGAGCATGGCTTGAACAAGTAAATCCACAGGCCAAAGGCTTGAAGACGTGCCCCACTTGCGGCATGAAGTTAGGCAGAGTGGGCATGCAAGGCGCAGCAAGCAGGATGGGCAGCAGAAGTGAAGTAAGTCATACATAACATGCCAGAGAAGCGCTGCACCTCGTGTCAGGGGGCGCATCAGCAGTTCAAAAGTTAGCAGTTTAAAGTTAATTAGCTGTAGTGAATGAGGGATTAGTCATGGATATGATAAACATGGACCAGCTTCTGGGTGAACACAGAGGTAGACAAATGAGACAGCGCTGAGCATCAAAGGGAGCGAGAATGATAAAGGCAAACTGTAGAGACATACACAATTAATGTAAGACAGGATCTGGCCTTACACAGCAGCCTTTCTCAGCAGACAACGTCGGCTTCGCCTGCCGGCTTTGCATGTTCCCTGGAACTTGGCTACAGGCTAGCCAACCAGGAGTGTTGGTCTTAGGCACTCCTCCAGCGCGCACAAAGCAGTGCTTTCTGTCGGGGAAGGCGGTGGCCATCTTCAGAGGGGGCCTCAGTCTCCTGATTCAAACAGGCTGAAAGATGGTGGGTAGGGGCAGCGTGGTGCAGGGCACTGCTAAGGACATACAGGATCTGGCCTTACATGGCAGCCTTCCTCAAGGACATTCTTTTTAGATAACAGTGCAGTTAAAAATAGGAAAATATACCAGCCAGCAAGTAATCAAAAATTGCAAACTTTCCAAACAAAACAAATTAAATTCCACATCCTAATTCAAATTCAATATTCCATCCCCTGGATGTGAGGACTAATCAATCATTTCTTAATCCAAATATTTTTACATTGAACGAACATTCCTCGCAGATACCCTTCTTGATTTGGCATCTAGCTTTCTTTTAAAAATTAAAAAATTGTAAGTTGTGCAATTGAAACATGATCTTTTGCCAAATTTGCTGCCACAGGCGATTTCAGAGAAATTATTAGTAATACTTATTTTTCAGATTGAGAGGTGTCATATCAATGTAATAGATGCCAAAAGAGCAATTCTGGCTAAAAATTACATTTGCATAATCCTTATGATGAATAGGTTTACCAGTAAAGGGTTGTTATAGTACATGACATCTAACAAAGTAGAAAGTAGATCGACTGAACAAGTCCAATCCATGAAAACATTCTCTATAATAAACTATATCAGTCCATTTTACAAAACATCATCATTCAATTGCACAATTAAAATGTGTGATTTTAGAAGTTGTCAAGATGCCAAGGCGAGAGTGTGACATGCAAAGAACGTTGGTAGAATATGACAATTTTTGGATTTAAAAATGATCGGCCTTTATACCAAGGGCGAAAGGGATTAATATTGAATTAGGATTATTTATTTCATGCATTAAATGCGAAATGTTTATACTTTTTTCACTCTCTGTAGAATGTACATTTTGCTCAATTTAACTGTACACTATATGAATAATGATTTTGAAATATAAGCCTCATTCATACTTTGGACTAAGTACAAGAACGAAAACCACTCCAATATCATTATGTTTCAACATATGGTTTATATTTGTTTATAATTGGCTTTGAAAGTAAAATGTAATAGTGGGACTTCAGACGCAAGTTGTTTTTTTACCAAAGTGTGTTTGTTCAAGACTAAACTGATGTGTATTTTTTCCTTATATTTGATGTAATTTTGTAATTAAATTATCAGATGTGTGATCACTATCATCACACCATAACAGGAAGTAGTCACGTTTCAAGCTATGGTTTAAACAATGAGATTGGATTTGGACATATAGACCATTTTTGCTTGATATGCACAAAATCTCCATGGATGTTTTTTGAGGCAGTGTTTGCAGTAATTGTGAACTATTTTCCACTCTACAATGCTGTAAATTAGGGGACACAACACAGTGCTTGCATTCATGTGATGTGGATATATCGTCAATAAGGGTAATGTGAATTCAACCTGGGTTTAATCGGGCAACATGCAACAAACAAGGGAATATCTATGCACTCTGATTACGTTCTCAGCTACAACGTTAGGATGAGTTCATTGTAATGGTATTTTAGGGAACCTTTTGACTTCCCTGTTTAGCAGATTAAACTGCTTTATACTTGGCACAGGTTTTAAAGAGGCACAAGTGCACATTCTAAATTCTCTGGATTCTGATTGGAATCACAAATAACTAAAGTGAGTCATTAATCAACTTGTGGTAATCTGTATTACATCCTGTATCTGCAATGATATTGATGTAGATAGATAGATCACATTTATTAAGACTGATATAGGGTATTTGTATGTTTATTTACAGAGATTTGTGAGCCAATTCTTGGGTATCCTACACATAATTTTGTCCCAGTAGCAAATGGACATAGGTTTCCTGGTGAGTGATATTTAATTGTTTTATGTAGAGGAACATAGTAAGTACATTTATCAGATATTATGTTGTGTTCTATTTGTAGGACAACAGGGAAATATTCTTCAGAGCAACGATTATTAAGATCAAAGTGTGTAGCGAGGAAATACCATTTGCATAATCCTGTCAATTTAAATTAAAAGACCCTCCCTGACAATCATCACCTATGTTGAGGGTGAATATTCCTCATTCAGTTGAAGGAGTTGTCTGTGTTTATGCAAATATGTTTTTGAATTCAATGCATCTCTTTTGAAGAATATTGATTTTGTTAACAATTGAATTGAAGCTATTAACAACAATATTATATTAATGTGTGCAATGTATTATGTAACAGAATTCTCAAATAGGATTTTGCGAATTCTGGCTCTATAATTGAATGCACTATTTCAAAAGATGCGTTTGAGGAATCTTGTGTCCCCCATTGTGTGTGGAGCACAGTTCAAATACTAATTTACAGGACAATGGGGCTCATTATGAGGTGAGTATATAATAAAAGTGGTGGTAACGGAATTATCGTCATTTTATCATACCCCAGAATCATGAGTTGGTGCTAATTCCTCTGGCTGAATTAGCACTGGTGGAATTAGCCCTGGCAGAATTACAGCCAACATATGGCGGAATTAGCGCCGGTGCTAATTCCACCAGCGGAATTACTGCAGAGATACACAACTGTATTTCTGTCACATTAAAAGTTGAAATAACACCAAAATACTGCCAAAAATTGACAGTAATTCTGCCAAAATCACAGTGCAGTTACCTCCACCCGGCAGGTGGAGGTAAATGCAACCAATTGATGTAAATGAAGCTACAGGTGGACACAATCCACTCTGGAAGGGTACATAAGGTGCACACCTTCCCCAAATACACTTTCCAACACCATGTTGCCAGTAGCTGTTGTGGATTTTGGACATTGAGCTGCAGAGGCTGGAAGAGCAACACAGGGTACAAGGTGCAGAGATCAGTAGGAGACGCCATGTAAGGCGAGCGCCCATACCCCGGTTCCGGCCCTCACCCTCGATCTTGACGGACAACCAGCAAATCATCTTGTACTGGCTGAACAGGGAGACCATAGCTGAGCTGCTCACCCTAATCCAGGATGACATTGAGAGCAGGATCAACATCAGTACAGCCTTACCCGAGGTGCTGAAGCTTGTGTCGGTCCTGCATTTCTTTGAAACTGGTACCTTCCAGCGCACCTTGGGCATGCTGCATGGCATGTCCCAGCCCCATTTTCCAACGTGTTTGTGCAGGTGCTGGAAATACTCTTGTTCCATGTCTCACATTTTAATGCAGCAGCCCACATGCCCAATGTGATTGCTGCTCTGGAGAGCTCCCACGTAGTGTTAGTGCCCCCCCCCCAGGCATCTGAAAATGTATATCGCAACCGGAAGCAGTATCACTCCCTCAATGTCCAGGTCACCTGCGATCCTAACCTCCTCAGAACAACCTGCTGTGTCAGCTTCCCTGGTTTCACCCACGATGCCATGGTCCTGCAGAACAGCACACTGCCTGGATACATGGAGAGGCACAGGGGCAATGGACGTGGATATTGGGTGAGTACCATTGCCATATCTCTCTCTCACACACACACACACACACACACACACACACACCCACACACCCCCCCCCCAGTTCAACGCTGCACCAATGGAATGCAATACTGGCAGACGGAATGCCATGTACTCAGGTAACCGTGTATTTGTAGCCATCATGCAATAAACACAGACAACACACACCTGCAAAGGTACAACTAATCACCCATTAGGGCACATGCATGAGAGCAATGCACAGGCCCAAAGTAATTAGTGCTGGCTGTGAGCTGTGTGCATGGTGTCACACGGCAAAGTCAATGTAGCCCCAAAGTGAATGACTCCACCTTCAAATACTTTGATAGTAAATCATGTCATGCGACAATACTCGTAAAATGCATGCACAGAGTGTCTATCAACATGCCATCATAAAAGGCGACACATCCACAATTCTCTGTGGCTGACACCTATGACATTTGCCTGTGCAGGTGACTCTGGAAAACCCAAGCTACCATGGCTGATACCACCAGTGTGGAATACGCAGATGCCACAGGAGGTGGCCTACAACAAGGGACACGTCAAGACCAGACTCTGCACCGAACTGTCCTTTAACCTGTGAAAGACTTGAAATTAACTGGGTGGGTTTTTATCGAGTCGAGCTATCTCCCAATGTCTTGTAGGTGAACCAATTCATTCACTGGCAATACTTGTATAGGGTTCTAGCATGGTTGAAGCCAATGGCCTAAGCCCTAGGTCATATTTATACAATACACAGGTAAGACTCCACTCCATGCGCTCCTTAACTCCCAAATAAATTAAACAAGAGACTGGATTTAATACGTTGGTTGTAAGTACCAAAATGAGTCCAAGTCCCTACTCATGAATAAGTACACACAAACGTTGCTCAATCAACAATACATATATTTTGTTTAATCATTAAACAAAGAATGCTGACATGTCTTTCGACCTCCACAAGGTCTTAATTAGGGCTTAGTGTTTGGTCTACAGAATTGTAATGCCCAAATATTGTTTCAACATAATGGGCGTTCCCCACAACACAGCAAACTAAAAACAAAAGACAAGCAAACCCATAAATTAACATCAAAGTCATTACACAATATGTCATAACAAGGGGAGAGGGAAAAGAACAAACCAGGGGAAGGATAACAAGTAGGAAGAGAGAAAAAGAAAAAAAATATATATATATATATATAAAGACTTCATTAGTCTACTGTCACTAATGCATCTAGGGTTGCATCTAGGGTTGCACATGGTTATCAGACTCTTAGTGCATGCCTAGTAGGTTGTGCCAACTGTGCTCAACACCATCCATCAAACATTGCTATAATTAATACATTACTGATATCCAAACTAGTTCCACCACCTAATAACACCTTCTGCATGTTAAACAAAGGGCTGAAATAAAAACACCAACAGCGAAAAACGGTTAACTTTGACAAAAGACCCCACAACCGAGTCCAAAATGCGGGTTGAAACTCTATATGAGGCATATATTATGGGTGAGAGGTCAAGGAAATCCTTTCATAATCACCCAAGGATGGCAGTCCATTTGAGCGTTCATTGATCGGTCTGGATTTTGTTAAATATGTTTGTTTGGTATACTCAGTTATACTCTAACAGCATAAAGAATGCCTGTGAATATATACAAACTTCAACTGTGTGTGCTTCCTGATGGCTCTAATAACTGTATTAGAAGAAAAAAAAAACATACCTGCTGGTGTCTGATTGTGTCTTCCAAAAAATAAGAAAAGGACTTTTTAGAGCAAATAAAGAGAATAAGAAAAGGCAATTTCAAAAATCGAGCCAAACATGTCAGATTTCAGGATCCTCCTATCACAAATACTATAACAAGTCAAACACATTGAGAGGAAAAAGAGGGAGAGAGGGAGAGATTGGGGAGTTAGAAGAAACAGACCCCAAAAGAAGGATCACGAGATCCTTGTCCCAGAGACAACAGAGACCGAGATAGTGAATAACAGTATTGAATTTATCTACCAAATGTTATAACATAGGGAGAGAGAAAAAACCAGGGGAAGGGGAATAAGTGGGAAGAGAGAAAAATAAATATATATATAAATACCTCATTAGTCTACTGTCAGTAATGCATCTAGGGTTGCAAATGGTTTTCAGACTCTTAGTGCATGCTTAGTAAGTTGTGCCAACTGTGCTCAACACCTTCCATCAAACATTGCTGTAGTTAATACATTAGTGATATCCAAACTAATAACACCTTCTGTGTGTTAAACAAAAGACTGAAATACACCACAAATGCCAAAAAACGGTTAACTTTGACAAAAGACCCCACAACCAAGTCCAAAATGTGGGTTGAAACTCTATATGTTGGTGCTAGACACCATTCAAACAAAAGTGGCCGTATGGTTGAGAGGCTAAGGAGATCCTTTCATAATCACCCAAGAATGGCAGCCCATCTGAACGTTGATTGATCCGGCTGGATTATGCTAAATATGTTTGTCTGGTAGACACTCTAAAAGCATAAAGAATGCCTGTGAATATATACAAACTTCAACTGTGTGCTTCCTGATGGCTCTAATACCTGTATCAGAAACAAACATACCTGTTGGTGTCTGGTTGTGTCCCCAATAAAATTATTTCACAACCTCATATTTGTGTGTGGCTCCATGACTCTCTTTCATGGATGACTCAAATGGCAATTGTTCACAAAAATATTCAAAATTCAACAAAAAAAAAAACGCATCTGTATTTTTATCAAGTCTCAGAAAATCTCACAGTCGCTTTCATTACCTGTGACAATGTATGATGAAAATTGACTGTAGTCTTGAATTTCAATACTAGATTTGGCAGCAATCCGACGTGTACAAGTGTTACTGACTCAAATATACCTAGGAATAACACAAAAACACAAGCCTCGCTCATCATGCTAGTCCAAAACCACTCTTAAGCACCAACAACGCTGAATATGCAAAAACCAGATAACTTTGTAGAAAGAAAGTCCCGCGTTAAGTTTACTCAAGCCTTGTCTCTAATAGTGTCATTATAACAGTCTTTCTGTCAATGCCAAATGGGTAATCCCCACTTACACATAATAGAAAGTCCACACTTCCAAAACTGTTGTGTGTACCTACGAGTAGCCACATGGTGGAGAGCTCATGGCGCGCATGGTGTAACTGCACGTGATCCAAAGCAAAGAATCACAGACGCTGTGTGCATGCAACTGGTCCCCGCACGCGTCTTCCTGTTGCCGCAGGTGGGGCCGTATTTACTTAACAAGCGTAACGTGCGAAGTCCAGCGCAGCGTCACGTGATACAAAACTCCTCCCTTTTCCCACAAAATAACAACAAATTCAAAACCCAACTTTTCATCAGAACTGTTAATAACCAAACAAAGTGTCTCAGTTTGAATGACCACCCACGGTTCAAGTACCCACATCGTAGTCCTGTAGGTATGCCGGCTGGCGCCTTCACTCTAGGTTGGGGTATCAACGCTCCTCCTATGCACATGGCGCATCTCCTACCTATTCGCCAGACCCATTGGGCCCCGGCCCACCTAATCTCTCTGGGGGTGTCCTCCACTCCTGGTAGTTGTCATCCTCTTCTGCGGTTGTCTGTGTTTGAGGTGGAATGGTCACGTCACCCCCTTGTCGTTGTGGTTCTAACAGTTTTACGAAAGAAGTTGGAGTTGCGTGTTACGTGTCCCCATTTGTCTGCAGCAATCACTTTGAACCCATGCACTCTAACCACTTTCCGGGGTGTGGGTTCATGAATGAGCAACATCTTTCCTGCCGGGTTTCAGTTTCACACCAGGACTATGTCTCCTATGGCAAAGTTATGGTCTTGTAGCCCTCAGCGCATGTTTTCCCGCTCGGTCAGTCTTTCTCTATGCATGCGGGTGGCCTCATTGTCTATGGTCCCAGTGTTCTCCCTTCCATCTCGGGGAGGAAAGTGCGAGGGCACCGCTGAAAAAGGGCCTCAGCCAGTGCTACTCCGGTCTAACAATGGGGGGTGG
>CM010928.2:813890547-813907729 GCA_002915635.3 Ambystoma mexicanum
AAGAATGCCCTCCAAACATTCATGCCCACGAGTAGGATACCCCTTGTGCTCCAGGAACCCTGTTGAGCAACCTCTGTGCTTTCCAGGTGATACTAAATGTATTTAAAGCCAGAAGTCTAAAAGCTAATCGCTTAATTGCAGCTGGAAATTAGCTCCTGGCGTGATCAAAATGTCTTAACCAAGTGAGACATCATCCCCTTCCTTTATAAGCAATATGTGTGCTCTTGCGTTTCTTCATCCACTGAATTAGTGTTAGAAACAAAGGCAAGAGTTGTGTCTCTTGTGTAGGCATTAGGAAGGCAGTTGCCAGCCTCTGGCATAATATGCCCATGTTCTTCCAATATTGGCTAACTGTTGCCCTCTTACGGCCAGGTAGAACCATCATGGCAGTGACTGGCAAATGCCTTTCCCCTGCAGACAGAAAAGTGGAAATAAGAGGCCAATTCAAGACACGGAACAAATGGAAGTTAAGACAGACTGCAGCTGCCTTTGCTGTGTTAGGGAGAATATGCTGAGTGTTCAAGCAAGGAGGTATGTATTAAGCAAGCAAGCAGTGAGACAAGGGAGAGGCAAAGAAAGTCCAGAGGGGCTCTTTGAATAATGTAACAGGGCAGAGGGCCCATGCTCTGCCGTCCTAGAAACATATGAGAGAATCAAATAGATTAGGCTTTGCAGCAAATGTTAAATAAGAAAGGAACAGAGTCGAGCTCTGCATTCAGAATAACAAAGGCAAAGAAAGGCTAGGCTCTGAATCCAGCATGAGATGGAATAAGAGGGACCAGACTCATTGTGAGAGGCTGGCCCGGCCCACATACAACCCTCCTAATAGGGATCCCCCGGGTCCGACGCAGCGGACCTGGGGAGTGCTTATAAGGGGGTGGGCTTGCGATCGCTCATCCTCCTTGTTTGGCTGTAGCTCCCCCCCCCCGGAGGACAGTCAAAGCAGCAACATCACACACCTGGTCCTTCTACTCCCATAACAGGGCTTACTCAGAGGTACAAACAAGATTTCCTCTTTCTTTGAAACCCCCATCTTTCCATTCCAAGAGACACACACACGTCTCCTTGCCCCACACAAAAAAAGTAGCAACTTGCAGTTGGCAGAAAGGGCTTCAACTCCTATATTTGGCAGGAGTCCACTTACAGGTGATCTGCCTCTTAACGAGCTGGCGTCCTAACTGTGGCCCACTGGAAGTAATTGTTATTTTCTCTCTCTTACCATGAGCTCATAGTCAGATGAAAAATCCAGAAATGCAACATACAAAGACATGTTCTTTGCTTCTGTATCCTTTAATTTTCTTCTGTTTTCTTTTCTTCTTGTCTCTTGTTTTATACAGTGATATTTGTAATTTAATACGTACTGCTATTTTAATTCTAATTTTGTGAAAAGTCGAGTTCTTTGACTAAAACACAATGGCCCTCATTACGACCCTGGCGGAATCCGAAAAACGATGGCGGAAATGCAATCCCGCCATCGAATACCGGCCGTTGCGATTATGACCCGTCACCGTAAAGTACGATGCCATCAGCGACACCGTAGTGAACGCCAACGCTAACTGCACCAAGGACGCGCACGCGCGCCCTGCAAAACCGTAATTACCGCCATGGCGCAACGGTACGCGAATGCCGACCCCAGCGGACATCCACATAACGCCACCAAGCATGGCGGAAAGTACCATTCCGCCATGGCGAGAACTACGGCATCGCGAACCAACCGTAAATGGCCCTACTGAGTGCCTGTACCCACTACCTGGCCACATAGCACACTCCCGTAGGCGCAATGTAGTCACACCATGCAACCAGTGAAATGAACAAGTCCCCCATCGCATGCCACCAGTGGAAACCATCATGCAAAGCAGCAACCTGAGGGAGACCCGCACCAGCCCTGTACACTTGCCAGTCGCCAAACCAACCATCAGCACAAGCACGTACCACACAACAGTACCCAGAAGCCGGAACCCAATGCAGATCACCTCACAATACATCGCGCCACAAATCGGAACATGCCACATTACCAGCAAAGAATAACGCCACACGGGCAACATCTGAACATAGATTTAATGCACATCAAAATCACCAAGCCCATACAGCCATCCGAACATAAACTCCCAACTGATCATCATTACTGTGGGCTGCATCCGCAATAAATGACCAGCTGCCCCTTGTGTGACGCCCTGTACCCTCATGGCACACATGGGCTACATCAACGTCCAAAAAGGCAACACGGAAGCGCCCAGGACCGCAGGGCCGTCCCATGAAGCAGGCACTAGTCCAGCTGGAAGGTAGGTATGCTGCTCCTAGCCACTAGTACTGCGTAAGGACATGTGGCCCATTGGCGATCGTCCCATAAGATCGTAATGGTGCTCCACTGATTAACCCGTAGCTGCAGGTGTCGACTGAAGAAGCCATCTGCAGGAGTGGCGTACAGATGGCAGCGGCAGAAGGGGAGGAGAAACCTGTCACCCGAATGAAAAAGGAAATGGCATGGGCATCCGAACTCCATACGAATAACTCACTACATGCAACACACTAAACCTACAACCACATGCATGCTAGCCCACCCAAAAGGACCAATTCCACCCGAAAATCACTTGCGAAACATAACGACACCAATCGAGGTGAATACACTATCACAAACGAGTGTCTGTGTGCATGCGCCTGTCAGAACAGGATCCATCAGATGGGATTATCAACGTGCATAGACACAAGTGACTGAAGGCGCGTCGAGACAGGGAGGGCTCAACAAGGGCAGACAGACGATGGTCCCACTATGGCAGCCTTGCATCACATAGCGCAGGGGAAGGGGATAGATTCCAAATAGCCATGTACATGGCAGACTCCCAATTAAATCATCTGTCCATGCATCCATCCATCCATCATTCCCTCATCCCGGTATGTAAACGCCAGAATATCTACTCACATGACATTAGTAATTTCCATTGAGTCTGTGCGTAATGCAGCCTGCAAAATCCACTGTGCTCCTGCCCGGATTCCAAGTGTAGTGAAGTTACATGTATCTGGGAACGTCCTGCCTAATCGTCCACTACGCTATTGCGCATCCCATACAATTCATATCTATCATTGCATACCCGTCATGGGCCCTGTCCCAAGGACATTCAACAATGGAACGTTATATTCCCAGTCAGACCTGTGGGCGTCTCCACGCCGCTAGTTGAAACCCGAAAGCGCTGTCCTTCGAATTCCTAATTTGCAACATCACGTTGATTAGGCATCTGTGTACGCTCATATTCACAAATACATCTATGTAGTGCGGCTGTGTGTGAAAATGGCAACTGGCCTCAATCAGTAATGGGACACCCCGCACGTCGGTGAAGGTCGGTACAGTGCAGCATGAGGGTCCACCGTTGATCGAGCACTACATTCCACTGACCCTTCACAAGTCTGCTCGCGAATGCTAATATAGTATGTGGAACAATGGGACCATAGCAGAATCAACTAATGAAGCAATATGCCACTGCCACCTGGATTGAAAACATGAATGCTAATGCAAGATGCCATGCGTCGGATTGCAGCGTTGTGTGCGGGACGTGCTCGCACGAAAGGCATCGCAGCTGACACAGGTGGAATGAATCACCACAGGTGAAGGCAATACAGCCTGAACACACATAAATTGCACACCCAACCCCCTCCCCCAACCACTCCCACTCCAGAATGCTACCGGCAGGACTAGCGATGTTGGGCCTGGGGGACCTAATTGCACTGCAACTACTCCAACTGCAGGAAGAAGACGAACGCCAACTACTACAACAACCGGCCGCACAGAGGAGACGCAGGAGGAGGAGGAGGCGGAGGAGGGCAAGGCAGGGCCAGCAAGCCCCACCAGCACAGCCACCACCACCACCACGCAGGCAGCCCGCAATCCCACGCCTCCGAGCCAATCCGTTCAACCTCACAGCTGAGCAGATCCACACCCTCTACCGCTTGGACCGGGACACCATAGCCGCCATTGTCAACATGACACACGCCGACCTTGTCAGCATGATAGATAGCCCAACCGCCATCCCACCCCTACTGAAGGTG
This sequence comes from Ambystoma mexicanum, assembly GCA_002915635.3. Lineage (NCBI taxonomy): Eukaryota > Metazoa > Chordata > Amphibia > Caudata > Ambystomatidae > Ambystoma > Ambystoma mexicanum. The sequence continues at coordinate 813,894,589 of CM010928.2, forward strand.
GTGTCTGTACTCCACTTCCTGGCCACAGGCACCTACCAGCACACAGTCGGACAGTTGCATGGCATTTCACAGCCACTATTTTCACGGACACTATTCCAAGTGCTTGATGCCCTCCTGAAGCACTCAGACGACTACATCACTTTGCCACGCTCGGAGCAGGAGATTACAAATGCCAAAGTGGGATTCCATGCACTTGGCGGCATACCGGGTTGCATTGGTGCCATCGACTGCACCCATGTGGAATTGGTTGTTCCACATGCCATGGAGGTCCAGTACCGCAACCGGAAACAATATCATTCTATCAATGTACAAATGGTGTGTGACTCCAACAGGATCTTTACACATTGTTGTGCACGATTTCCAGGATCAACCCATGATTCTATGGTCTTGCGGAACTCTAGGATACCACGCTACATGGAGCGACACGCAGGGCGCCGATCCTGGCTACTCGGTGAGTGTCGTTTAATGCATGTGAATGTGGGGTGGGTGATGCGTGAATGACCTGGCAGGAAGGGGGGGGGGAGCGTACGTAGCAATGACATACCACAAACATCCTTCATTGTCCACATACAGGTGATGCCGGGTATCCAATGAAGAGATGGCTCCTTACACCAATCCGGAACCCACAGAACCAGCATGAGGAGGACTACAACCATGCCCACTCACGTACCCGTGTGGTCATAGAACAGGCATTCGGCCTACTGAAGGCTCGCTTCCGCTGCCTCAGCAGGTCTGGCGGGGCACTCCTGTACCGCCATGAGAAGGTTGCAAAGATGGTCATGGCATGTGTCATGCTACACAACATGTGCGTACGTAGGAATGTGGCCATGCCCCCGACGCAGAACTGCAAGCACCTGAAGATGGTCATGATGAGGACGGGGATGTGGCAGCACCTCAAGCAGGCTGCGAGGCACAGGAGGCCCGTGAGATTCGTCAGAGTATCATAGATGCATGCTTCTAGCACTCACGCCTGGTGGCTGTTACATGGACACGGGACTTGTGGCACTGTGTGTGTCTGGGTCATGCACAATGTGGACTGTACGCCAAGAAAGGCCTCGAACACAGAGATCAATGTCCACACATCTCATTGGATGGTTGTGAATAATTGTATTGCATATGTGAAATGACATTACACACCCAATCGACCCGCCACCCAATGAAGCCCAACACACCCCCTCCACCCTCCTACCTCCCCCCCCGAACACCAGTGTCCAAAGATGCTCATTGACAGTGGGCAGACGCTATTACAAGCCCCCTCTCCGGGTATCAGGGGCACCCCTGCCTGTGGAGCGCCGGGGCCTCCCAGATCTACGTTGGGGGCTGCCCTGGACGGAACTTGCAACGGATGATGTCTCTGCCTGCTCACGTCCATGCATGTCCCTGAGGGTTTGTGAGAGCTCAGTGAGCACACGGCGCACAGCGGCAAGTTCACCACATACGTCTTTGGACGTCGCATGCAGTTCCCCCCTCAGGCTCTCGGTGCTTTTCTCCATTTGTTCCCTCAGGCTCTCGGTGCTTTTCTCAATTTGTCCCCTCAGGCTCTCGGTGCTTCTCTCCATTTGTTCCCTCAGGCCCTCGGTACTTAGCTCCATTTCTGCCCTGAGTGTCTCAGTTGATGTTTCAATGGCTGCCTTCGAACCCCCACATTCGGCAGCATGCTCCTTGAGGAGCGTGGCCAGTTGCTGCTGCTGCACGATCATGTGCTCGAGGGACTGTTGCCTCTGCTGGGCCATGCCCATTTGCGGTGGTGTCACAGAGGGGCTGGACGCCTCATGTTGCCTTGCCACAGGCCTTGTGGGGGTTTGCCAGTCGTCGTCCTGTGGGTGCCCCTACGTAGTTTCCTCATGGTGTACGGGATGGTACAAACAGGGGGATTGTGACAGGTCATGGATGGGTCCTACGTCGACTGCACCGTTTTCTGTGTCGGAGCATGCTGGCATGAATGCGGTGTCACCTATGGTGCTGCTGCCACCAGATGCAGTGCCTTCTGTGGCATCCGTTGGGGGGACCTGTGGTGCTGGTGTTGTGGACGTGCTGGCTGCTGGGGTGCCTGTTGGAGTCCCTCCAGTGTGCTGCCACTTGATTTGTGCTGCTGCCGTGTCTTGATCCGTGCAGCTGAGGTGGAGGGTCTTTGGCCGTTGTCTTGGCCTCTTTGCAGGTGTGCTGGTAGGGGTATCCTGGAGCTCGTTGTTAGAATCGGACCCTGTGGTGGAGTAGAGGAGGGAGAGCGTTATTCATGGGTCTGTGGTAATTGTAATGGCATTGTATCACATGCATTGGGGTGGTACCTGAGGGTGATTTGGGTCAGGGCCTTGGGGGTGGTCTCATTTTAGTGTGGATTGGGGATGCAGTTGTTTACATGTGAGCAGCCGTAACAGGTTGTCGATCATTCCTTTAAAAGTAGCTTGGGGCTCAATATGCTCTGTGACTGTCTTCAACAGAGCAGACTTACCTTGTTATGATATGGTAATACATATGATGTCCCACGCTTGTGTGCAACGTCACGATTACTTAAGAGACGGCACATTTAATGGCGGCCCTTTGAAGACGCTTCCCAGCACTTGCACGTGGCACCCTATCATGGAAGGACGGCGGTACTAACCACACTTCAATGTAAGTTGTTGTCATGATTTCCTTTTATTTTTTAGATGCATGATGCTAAGGAGAATGCACATTTTCGGACATGGGTTTTGCTGTATCACGTGATGCTGCGCTGGACGTCGCATGTCACGCTTGTTAAATGAATACGGCCCCGCCCGTGGCAACTGGCAGACGCAAGCAGGGACCAGTTGCATACACACAGCATCCGTGTGATTCTTTGCTTTGCAGCACATGCAGTTACACTGTGCATGCCACCAGCTCCCCACCCAGTGCCTACCCGTAGGTACACACAACAATGTCGACAAGGTTGTCCTGGGTGCAGGCCAGCCACCGGTAAACCTGTGAGAGTAAGCCCGGCACCAAGACCCCCACGTGTGTGTGTGCGCCTCTGCTGGCAACGGGAGTTCGCTTGTAGTTTCCCGCCGGTAAGAGGCCTAAGGCCATTCCAACTACGCACCGCTCATAACCGAGCTCACAGAGGCGCTCCACCTAAATTATTGGAACCACCCAGTAAATTTGACATTACTGGCAATCTGTGGGTACATTTCTCTCCCTATATTCACCCACCCTCATCTGTGTGGCGCAGCTCTCCCTCGGGAGAGTGCTTGTGTGTCCACGAGGAGTCACACCCACATTGGCCACCACTAAAAGGGTTGCGAAGTTGCATGCTAAGGTGTATGCTGTTCGGCTGGGGAGAATCGTAAAAGCAAGCTGTTACAAAGGACTTTGCACAAATGTCTGTTCACTTGTTGCAGTTGCCCCGCCTCTGTTATTCAGCAGGCAATAAACACCAGGGACCACGCGCATAGCGTGTGCGCTTGCAAAGTTGCATGCTAAGGTATATGCTGTTTGGCTGCTCGCTGCTCGCAGCGCAGCTCGTCAGCGAGTCCCCCGAAGGTTCAGCGAAAATATACATCTAGGATTTAAACTGCTAAGCTGGTCCAGTGGCTGAGGACCAGTATATAGGGTGGCATTCGATTTTTGCGTAAAGGAGAGCTGCAGTTACTTAAAGTGCAAATTAATGTGCCGTTCATGCAAAACAGTCTATAAACGTTAAAATCAGGAATGCCGTCCCACGTGATTATGTTGCGGGCGTTGGTCACTCTCAAATCAACTCTGGTGAAACCTTCCATTGCTATTGCTAGTAGAAAAAACGAACAGGTCCGTTGTCTTTCATGTTTGATAAAAGCAACATGGCAGAAGACATACGGGACATAGACTTCTGTCGTACGCGAGTGATGGTGACTGGGGTTGCAGCGGAGGCGAATACCGTTGAGAACCCACAACCCGTGGACCCTCAGGTAGATATAGTTAATATCTCTCTTACTGATACCTAGATAATGTCAGGGGCCGGTGTTCCACAGGTTGGGCAGAGCTCTGATCCCTCTTTAGTTGACTTAACTCCACACAAATGATTCGCCAAAGGTTATACATAGTGATCATAAATCTATCTCTATTAACTCAAATGATGAGCGTTGTCATACTGCCATTCCGGTGAGGGTTAATGTATACACAAATTGTATTGAGGAAAGGGATGGAATTAATACATCAATTGGGGTGCCAGAGTGTTTTTCGCCCATAACTGTTATTCCTGAAAAGCAAAATGAGTCTTTAGAGCTATCTCTCAGAGCATGTTTGATCAAAACAATCAAACAGCTGTAAACCTCTCTCTGTCTTTCACAAATTCGATTCCACGAAGATCCGAACCTTCGGCCATGGCACCCACGACTTCGCAGGATCCCGCTATGGCGGTACAAAGATTTTCACCTTTATTGCAACTTACACTAAATGCAATTAATACATCTATTTTATCTTTGGTTAAACTGTTTGAAACTTTAGAATGTAAGATGTTTCGTCAATCTAAACAGATTGACAACATTATGTTGTGGATGAATGATTTTGATAAGAAACAAAGCGAGAGTTAAAATCCTGAATATAGACAAGCATGAGGAACAGTACATGCGATCCACTGATGTATCCCAGCATATTCTGTGTGCTCTACCCATCATTGCTTCTATAATTCGTCCAGTCCTGTCAAGTAATGTGGTGGGTGGGGTTGAGGAAGCTGCTTATCCTCCTCCGTGTTTGCCTGAGTCTGTACTGTTGGACCCTAAGGTGGACAAGCTGATGGATAATCAACCTCATGGTACACCTGGGGTAGCATTGACAAAACAGAAAAGTTGTGTGGGGGTCAGCCAGCTATGACAGCAGATAAATTGGCCCCTAGTATAGGTGGTAAATCTCCAACATTGTTTAACATGTTTCAATTCAAATCCCATAAGAAATTAGGAGAAGAGTTGAGCAAGGTAAAAAAATTAAATAAAAAAAACATTATTTCACAAACTAAAAAAAGCGTAAAACATTTTGTAAAACGTGTTACAGCGATAGCACCCGTTCGATCTGGAGCTAATCATCCAGTACTTAAAAAATATAAACAACTCGCTAAAAAAAGCAAATGGTATCCCAGGGAAAAGACTCTTGTCCCCCAGATCATGCACCGTTAAATGCCTTGATTACGGCACTTGCTGGGGAGGGGGTTAAAGATGAGATCAAACAAAAAACATCTAAGTGGACTTCGAGTACAGCTAAGACCATTTCAATCACACCTGATAATCAGCATGGGTTACCCCGCAGACTTCTAACAAGGATGTCCCTCTCTCCGAGATCAGCAATACACCCAGAGACCACATTTCAAAAATGGCAAGTGACTGCCCGCTCAAAGACATAAACACTGTTGGTGATATCGTACCCCAAATCAGAGCTGTGATACAGACCTCTATTGAGGAATTTCTGACATCACAAAAACAGACTATGCATAGGGCGGAAGCCAGTCATATATTTACAAAGGCCTCAGAAGCCGTTCCTTGTATTACAATGGCACAGGACACTGCAAAAGATGATGCTCTAACTAATCATCCAAATATCAAACCGGGTGACAGTGCGGAGATCTGAATAGATCATCGGTGCTAGCCATGTTTGATGAAATCATCAGTCAGAAAGATGTCACTTCGGCAGACATCTCTCAAGTGGAGTTCTTGAATGACAATGAACTCACTATAGTGAGAATATGGTTAACATCCAATGCTGTTAGAAATGTCATTTGGAAATCAAAAATGTAGCTTTTTACCCTGGGGTTCGTTCTGGCTCAAGAACCCTCATTACTAAAAGGGAAAGCATAAGATGGCCAATTCAAGAACCCAAAACCGGAGCCCCACACAAGGTCACTGCAAAATTATGAGCAAAAGCATTGTAAGGAATGTCTGGGCACGAAACTTCACCAAGATCAGGCAATGCTGTAACTAACGGAAGAGAAGAATATACAGGTGGTCTCGTTTGCTAGTTGGAACACTTGTGGCTCAGCACATTTGTTTGGTAGTAGTGCTATTATTATCTCATCATTTCAGATTCTAGCATTACAAGAGACTCAGTTGACTGAGCAACCAGTGTGGAATGGCTTTGATATCACCCTACACCCAGCCAAACCCAATAACAAAGGTCGTGCTTCCTCAGGTCTTTTGGTTGCGGTGGAAAGTAATAAGGATTTAGAGCTATTCCCCTGGGCAGCACCCAATTATTACCTACAACTGGTAAGAATTAGATGCCAAGAGGCTATGATTGCCTTAATTAATATCTACTGCAACCCTGCAGCTATTTCCAATGATAAATTCTTTGGAGATTTAGAACTTCTCCCAAGCTCCAGAGATGACTAACACAGTCCTAGCCGGCAATTTAAATTTACAATGCCTCTCGCGAAAGGGATAAAAAAAACAATCCTATTGTGCGAGGTGACTGTCTCTGATGAGAGAGCGACAATTTCTCATGCTCAATGGAGCATTTCCAAATGACATTCCACCTAAAAGCACATAGCGGCGTGGTAAAAGCGAATCGGTTATTGACTATATTTTTATTGATAGACACACTTTCAGTCAGACTTTTGGCTTTGAGATTATAACTCAAGTCCATAGTTACCATGAATTATTAGTGGTGAAATGGTCGCTTGATGCCTCTGTTCCTATCCATGGACAAAATCTGTACCGAACAACATTAAACATCAATAACGCTAGGACCAGTTTTCGATGAAATGAACAAACTGTACAATCTTTGTAAAACGCTGTGTGGGTAGGCGAACAGTATAGACACCCTACAGCTGTTTCAACATCAAGTTAGCTAAACCTCTCAAAACCAATTTCAGCCAAAGCATGTTTTTGATCCTGAGGTTCAGGCACGCAAAAGTGAACTACGCAAAGGAAGAAAATTGGCTATTTGCTTACCGGTGTCCTCACGTTTCAAAACAATCCAAACATTAAAATGTAAATATAAGAATTGGATGTGCACGCATAAAATGGTTCTTTTCCAACGTGATGGAGAAGTCATGCTAAAAGCCATCTACACAAAAAACACGTCTGAAATATGGGCCCTGCTAAATGTGGCTACGCATTCTAGACAACTGGCGGTGCAGGTCAATGGTGTTCCACAGCATGAATGGATGGCCCATTTCTCCAAGATGTACGAATCTCTTGATGGATGCGTGGAATGGAATGGTGAAGTAAATCATAGTTACATGAATTTGGAGATCCTAGAGGAGGATGTCTTATTTTACATAACAAAGTCAAGTAGCTCTAGGGCCCTTGGCCCTGACGGCTTGAGCAACTGGATGTTTGAGCAACATCCCCTGTTATGGGCCGGGCTCCTTTACAATTTATTCCAACAAATTCTTAAGATCAACATCCTTCCTGATTCATGGAGATGCTCAGTTGTGGTGTCCATTTTCAAGACGGGCGATTGGTCTTGTCCAGCTAACTACAGACCGATCGACCTTCTTGACGCTCCAGGGAAACTCTTTTCGAGGTTCATACTGATGGACTTTAATGAATGGGCTTCTCAGTATGCCCTACGTCACTTATTTCCGACTGGATTTATCACAGGGATGGGAACGGCGATCAATCTATTGACCATTAAATCGATCATTTCCCTTTATATTCCATTTAAACAATCGTTATATAACAATCGTTATATCTTGTCTTTGTCGACCTGCATGCAGCGTCCAACTCAGTGTAGAAGGAGTTGCTTTTTTGGAGAAATTGTTCAGTGCTGGTTGTCCCGCTTACCTGGTTAGTCTGATTAGATACTTACATACAAACACCAGAATGCAGGTCAGGGTAGATCTGGAAGGTTCCTTGTCATCCTATATTAACACACGAAGAGGGCTGAGACAGGGTTGTATCCTTGCCTCAGCTCTCTTCAATTTTTTCATATCAGACATCAAGGAGGCGTTCTGTAATATCCTTGCTGATACTTGGCATCTAAGACAGTCTCTGCAATTCTGTATGCTGACGACTTATTTTTGATATCAAAATCACCTCAGGGTTTACAACGGTTGTTAAACGCACTGGCTACATACGCACAGGAAAATCTCCTTACCATCAATTTGGAAAAAAACAAAATCATTATCTGTAACAAAAATAATAAACGGGCAAAAAAAAGTTATAAGTGGATGCTCCAGGGAAAACAACTAGAGCGTGTAAATCAATATACGTATTTGGGTGTGACGTTGGCAGATCGTGAAGATAAGGCATATTTTGCTTGCTTAGAAACTAAGTTAAACAGGTCTATTTCACAAGCCATTATAATTCTAAACAAATATGGGAAATTCTCGCTGTCACCTGCTCTTACGTCTGAGATTGCCTGGATGTGTGCCAGGCGCGTGTATTAGTTATGAACTAGGGCTCATTTCTCTATACGCAAGATACCTTTGGCAATTGATGGCACTTTTTAGGAAGTGCATCATGGCATTGAATCTACAATGCTAATAGGAATTTTGGCTCTCATGATCCGTTTGTGCGGACATGGAGATTGGTTGTCCTTCAGGCTTTAGCTAATGCGAACATCTCTCTGGATGTACTGATTCAGAATCCGATGAGGGCAAAAACGAAACTGTTCCAATTTGATTGGATTCAGACGTGGACTAAATGTATGGACTATCAGGACTTTAGAAACCAGCCTTTTCGTGGGCCTGAAACATACTTACAGCAATCTCCATCTCTGCAACATAGAGCAGACTTTTTGCGGTTGAGGGTTAATCTTTGGTCTACCAAAGATGTCCAGGCTAAACGCAAACTAATCCAGCGCCAAGATAACACATGTCGATTTTGTAATGTGCTAGGCAAGGAGGAAACTTTGCAACATTTAGTGGTAACTTGTGATGTATTAACTACATTGCGTATTCAATACTTAAAATCATCTGTTGAAAAGTATAGAGAATTATCTCCGGAGTTGCTTTGGCAACTAATATTTTGTGGGCATTCAGTATCCCTGAGAATTGATACAATTGGATTTTTACATGCATTCAAACTGGACGATACAATTATAAGCAGTTAAATAATTGCCTGTTTTTCTGCATCTTCACCATACAGCAATGTGAACTTTTGCAGTGAGTATGTTAGAAAAAAAAATGTTCAGGTGTTTTTCCAAAGATAGTCAAATAATGAAATGAAGCATGTGTCCTTTGGGCTTTCTTCTTTTAGTTATATTTTTAGATGATGACTTTTAATTTTGTTATGAATAATAGTATTTTAAAAATGTACTTATGCTAAGAGTTTACTTATGTCTTTTGGTTGATGTAATCTGGATTGTGTAGTAATGTGTTTTTTAATTTTGATGTATAAACATTGTAAAGTTGATTTAGTCAGCTATAACAATAAAAAAAGGGTTGCAGTTCCTGCCGAGTGCTCGTCCGCCTGCCAGTGACCTTTTCGATTTGACTGAATTGTTTTAATAATTTTTACAGTCAAATGAAATTCAATAAATATATGGGGAGGGATAAGGGAATAGGTTAAGGTGGGGGAAGTAGGGGATGTTGCAGGGGGTCTACCCCTGCATTTGTGACCCAAAAATTGACCAAAGAAAAGAGGTCACAATTGGAAAGGTCAAATATTTTCGACTAAGTAGATCTACACTGGTGATTTGCTGTCCTCGAAGTGACCAGCACACAGGAAGGCAATGTCAGGGAGGACGAAGGTGCAGTTGCACCAGTGCCATTACCAAGGGGAAGAACATCCCACCAACACGGCTCGCTAGCACCTCTTTGAAAATTCGATGTAGTTGTGGCCCCTGCCACATTGGGACCACGCTGGGAACTCTGGCAGGAATGCCTTCACATGTATTTCAATGCCACAGGCGAGCAGAATGACTTGGCAAAGAAGTGCACACTAATAAACTTAGTGGGACCTGCAGTGCACAAACCTTTCAAAATGCCACGCCCCACCGATGAATCTTATGGGGGAGCAGTGAGAGTTTTTGTCAAACTATTTCACACCAATGGTCAACACTGACTATGAAAAGTTTGTGATCAGAACGGCCCTACAAAAGGGTGACGAAAGCCTAGATGCTACCACAGCCGTTTGCGGCAACTCGCAGCAACCTGCGCATGGTCCAACTAAGAAGTATGACTACAGATAATCATAGGGTACTTCTCTGTAAAGCTGCGCCATCAGATCCTTCGAGAGCTCGGCATAACCCTGCCCAGAATCCTCTAACTAGGGCGCTTGCATGAGCTAGCTGACGACAGGACTTCCAAAATGGAATCTGCATTGAAAACTGTCAAGATAGAGGAAGTATGCGTAGTGGACAAAAGCCCGCCAAAGAACTCTGGTGGTAGAAATACCTGGCGGCAGACTAACAACGAGCCACTTCCACCCCCAACGCCGCCCCCACTCCATGCCCGCAGTGCGGCTATGACCTTCCTCATGAGAAAGATTGCCCCGCTAAAGGGTACATGTGCACCAGGTGTGGAAATCAGAACTATTTTACACGAGTGTGCCGACCGACGGCACCAGCCATGGTGCCCCCAGCGAAAGAGTGACCGAGTGGACCTGCACAAGAGCAGATGCCCCATAATGTGAACACTGACACCGTGGAGACAGGACCTGAACCGCACCCAGATTGTGATGAAGGTGGAGAGGTTTTCTTCATCTCAGCTGTACTGATAGTTGGGGAAAAGAGGGAAACGCCAACCCAAGTGCTCTGTAACCATCATGGACACCAGCATCCCCATACTCCTAGACACTTGAGCTTTGGTAAACGTGATGGCCGACGAGCACTACAAGAAGCTGCACAACACGCCCCCACTGCAAGCAACGTCAGTGCGGATACTCAATTTCGAGAGCAAGGTCCCTCTACCCTTGGAAGGAGTGTACATAGCACTGTTGAAACATGAAGACAAATCCATCCGAGCTCGGTTCTACGTGTCCAAGATAGGCAAGCGGAGATTGCTGGGGTGTGCAGTTGCAGAGGCCTTCCAGCTGGTCCAATTTGCATGTGGTTTCTTCCTGGAAGACATGGAGGCACTGCTTAAAAGGTTCCAGAAAGTGTTCACAGGCATTGTGCTTATGAAGGTAGAGCCCATCCGCCTCCATATTGACAACACGGTTCAGCCGGTGGCATTAAAGCATCAACGTGTACCGTTCCATCTATGAGAACAAGTCGAGGCAGAGATCCAAAACCTCATCAATCTGGATATAATTGAATGAGTGGAGGAGCCGACACCTTGGGTGTCCACGATAGTGATTGCACAAAAGCCATAGCAGCCCAACAGTGTGAGGATTTGTGTGGACATGAAACTCCCAAATAAAGCTATCAAACAAGAGCGACACGTGACACACACGTTGGATGACATCTTCGCAGATCTAGACGGTGCCGTTTTCGTCTCCCAGCTGGATCTCTGGTCTCGATATCACCAGCTGGTGCTTCATCCCGACAGTCGCTGTATTACCACGTTCTCAACTCACGTTGGCCTAAAATGTTATAAAAGACATCATTTTGGTATCTCGTTGGCGGCTTACGTGGGACACTGCCCGTGAGCAAAGAAATCCTGATCTACGCCAAGTCAGAAGGAGAGAATTTAGACTGTCTGGAAGATATGCTAGCCTGAATACAGTCACTAGGAATAACAATACACCGAGAGAAATGTGAGTTCCTCAAGAAAAGAATAGAATTATTCGGATTCATCTCCCAGGAAGGGGGACTGTCAGCTGACCGAGCCAAGGTACGCGACATATAGGAAGCTAAGGTGCCAGAGACCATATCAGAGGTAAGACGTTTCCTAGGAATGATCACTTACTGGGGGCGATTTATAAAATATCTGGCCACTTTGTCAGAGCCCCTACGCAACCTCATAAAATAATCCACTACATGGAAGTGGACGGCACTAGAGCAGAAGTAGCTCAACGATCTCAAGGCAGCTCTATCGGACAATTGCAAACTCACATTTTTTGATCCATGTAGGGAGACAGAAATTGTTGTCAACCCCAGCCCTTTCAGGTTATGAGCGGTGCTCACCCACACCAACCAAGACGGGACCCCCAGGACAATCGCCTACGCCTGCTGAGTCTTATCCTCCACTGAGCACAGGTACTCTCAAATCGAGCGGGATGTCCTGACCGTATTCTGGGGATGCCGTCGCTATCATGTGCTCATATACGGTAAACCAGTCCACATGGTGACCGATCACAAGCCCCTGCTCCCCATCATGGCGGATAGCTCAGCAAATCCCCACTGCACATCGAAAAATGGCTACTGGCACTCAGGGAATATCGGGGGAGTCTGACTTATCGACCAGGTTCCAACAAAGCTGCCGACTACCTGTTCAGACATCCTGGAGTACAAGGGATAGATGTACGTGAAGCCAGCAACGAGACAGAAGAATATGTCTGAATTGTCACCGCCGGGACCATCCCCAAGGCCATGGAGTTTGACGAGCAAAGGGATGCATTGATGAATGATAGTTGTTTCCAACTGCTGAAGGATGTCGTAATGTCAGTACAGTGGAAAACAGTTTTGGAGGACCTAGGGAGCAAAACACAGGGGGCCAAGACAACATTGGAGAAACTGTGGCGAGTGAGGCACGAGTTGACACTGAAGATAGACTCCTTCTGAGAGGGGCCCACATGGTCGTTCCCACAGTGTTGATTGAGAGGGTTATTGGCACTTGCACACCAGGGGCAACAGGGGGCAGTGAAAATGAAGAGTTGCCTTCGATTAAAAGTTCCCTGCTCTTGAGCAACAAGTAGAAGAATACATACAAGCCACATACAAGCCACTGCCCCGAGAGGCAAAGAACCCACCATACAGTGTATGCCCCAAAGCGTGGAACCGTGGGCATGTGTCCACATGGATTTCGGCTCCATACATTGAGACTCCCACTTCATTGTGATGGTCAACCAATGGTCCCGCTACCCAGAGGTTGAGTTCAAGCCATCGGTAGCCCTGCATGGCAAAATACGGGCCATGGAAAGAATATTGGTCGTGTATGGATTCCTCAGAAACAATCTTCCCCGACAACGGGTCCCCTTTCCAAAGCTCTGAGTTTGACGAATTCCTAACAGAACGAGGGATAAAACACAGAAGAATCACCCCTGTGTGGCCGAGGGCCAACGGGGAAGCCGATCGCCTGATGTACACTCTGAACAAGACTTTTCGCACTGCCCATAGCCAAAGGCTGCGTGAGAGAAGAGCACTATTCCAATTCTTGCTGGAATACCGT
>CM010928.2:813907749-814077022 GCA_002915635.3 Ambystoma mexicanum
CTGAGTCGGACAGTGAGACTATATGTGGGCGTCGCAGGTGAGTGTTACTGGGAGGGATGCTGTTCTGTCCAACCCACCTGGCACCAGGGGTAGACCCCTCTATGGGGATGTCAGTGTGGTAATCCGCGCCTTTGGCGGTTACGATGCGAAGGTCACACTCCACAACATCTGATCCTGTTCCTGGGCCAGCAGATCAGAGGGGGAATGCAGTCCTGCAGCCTCAGGCAGTGCCAAGCACAGCAAGGTGCAGATCGCCTTGCCCAAAACAGGTGTGGTGCCCACCGACGCGGTGGCAATACTGTATGGGAAAACTCCATGTACAGTATAGCAGCACAACAGGGAGCATCGGTTGAAATGATGGCTCACGCAATGGATAGGGTGGCCACTTCCATTCTCCCCCCTGAAAGGCAGATGGAGCTCCAACAGCAGGCAACAGACTCCATTTGCCAATCACACAGGGAAGACATGTTGGCGTCCTACAGGGACCGACGGGCGGCACTGGAGACTATGCGTGAAGCCATATCTGTAGAGTCACAGGGCCACAGGGAAGCCCTGAGGTTAGAACTCCATTTCCTCAGGGAGACTCTGGGTGAACTTGAGTCTTCCCGAAATTTTAGGTCAGAACAGCAGCTGGAGCAGCTGACACGTTCACTCTCAGCAGAGCTCCAGGCAACCCGTGCGGAGATCCGGGCATCACGCGAGGCCATGCAGGTAGAAATGCGGGCTACCCATGAGGTGCTGCATGGGGATCTCCGCACCATCCTCCTCCAGAACGAAAACGTCCACGCCCGCATGCTTGCTGCCATGGAGGACCATACCAGGGCTTTGTGTGGGCTGCCTCCCATAGCACGGCCACCTCCTGATGTAGCAGCAGAGGGTGAAGAGAGCGACAGCAATTCTCCCACAATAGCGTAGCCGTGCAGGCCATGAGCCCATGGAGGTATTTTTTTTTCTCGCAACTTCCACGCATGTGGGTGTTGGGGTGCACCCTGTCCTCAAACCTCCTGGGTGCCCCCCCTCTGGTCCACACATGGCCATTTTTTATTCGTTTTTTTTTTTTACAGTGTGTTGCCTTGTGTGGCTCCTGTGGGCATCCACTGTGTATTCCAGCTGGGCACATGCTTTGGGTTAGATGCTTGGGTTCCTGACACACACAACCCCCTGCTTCCCCTTTCCATGGGCTTGCAAGGGTGTGACCAAGTGGCAGTAATTTACACAGTGCCAATGGGTTCCCATGAGCTGTGTGGGCAGTCGGTAGTCAAAACTGTGTGTACATCCCTAGTGGGGATTGTTGTTGGATTGAACACTGCATGGTGTATTGATATGTGCTTGTACATCCATGTCTTTCTCCTTATTCACATGTACCTTCTTCATGTCTTCACAAGGCCGTCTCCTTTGCAGATGCAGTTCATGTTGTATGCAGTACACTGACACATTTGCCTGACAGCAACACTCTGCAGTTGGAAGGGGTCAATGTGCTGGCTTAGTCAGGTTGTGAGACTTGCACTACTTTGATTTTGTACTGTCGTATTTTGACACTGTTTTCATCCTGTGTTGCTGTTCTGTGTTGCTGGTAAGTATTTGTTCATGTGTGCTGTTTCTTATTGATTGCTGGGAGCATATTGTCTGTGGCCTGTTTACATTTGGAACAGTGCACTTTGTGACACTTGTGTCATGTGTTGTGCATTCATTTTGTTGCTTTCACATTGCATCTCATGCCATGGTGTGTTGGGTAGCTGAGATGGGGAGGGGTTGGGTGACATGGCACTATTTTCATGTTGTATTTTTCAAGGGGATAGTCATTCATGCTGCATGAATGTGTGTCTTTTTGTCACACAGCATTGGTTGTATTTAAGTAGGTAGGGATGCACAAAATGTAACACTTCCAGGTGACCAATCTCAGGCTGGTATGGTTGTGACAGTTGACTGTCCCTTATGTCATCATCATTTATTGTCAGCTGGTATGTGCCAGGGCTGTGTGCACTCCACAGGGGTAGGATTTTAGGTGAAGTAATTAGCCACCAGCTGTGTACGGGCTGCTTCACCACATTCCCTTTCACCTCCCATGCGCAGCGGCCGTGCATGTGGTTGGGGATGTGGGGGCACCACCATGTCCACCAACAGGCCCCGGCGGGTTGCAACGTTGTGGAGGACACATGCTGGAACTATGATCCTGCACACTACTGGGGGGGCGTATAGCAGCTGCCCACCAGAGCGGTCAAGGGAACGAAAGCGTGACTTGAGCACTCCGAATGTGCGCTCCACTATGCCCTGGGTTGCAATATGGGCTGTGTTGTATCTTACTTCAGGTGGTGTGGTGGGGTTCCGAATTGGCGTCATCATGTGGGTGCTCAGAGGGTAGGCACTGTCCCCTGGGGAGGTGATGATGGGTATCATTAGTGGGGTTGTGACATTACTCAGTATCTGACATGCATGCATGTGCAGAGGCATTTATACTCACCAAGTAGCCATGTATCGCCATGCCGCCCAGCTTCTAGGTCCCGGTTTAGAGGTGACATTCTGAAAATGAAACTATCATGGGTGGACCCTGGATAGTTGGCATATACTGAGGTGATGATTCCCTTGGCATCACATACTACCTGCACGTTGATGGAATGCCAGTGCTTGCGGTTTCTATAGATGTGCTCAGTTGCCCTGGGTGGACGTAGAGCCACATGGGTGCAATCAATGGCACTTAGCACTTTGGGGAAGTGTGCCACCCCGTAAAAGTCCTGGACGGCAGCCTGCCTTTCTGCAGGTGTTCTGGGCATGTATATGTGCCTGCGGACTGAGGAGCGTGCAGTCATTATGGCCAACACCTGGTGTAGGCAGCGTGACTGCGTGGCCTGTTACACCCCCTCCACTATGGCACTTGTCCGCTGAAATGAACCAGTGGCCAAGAAGTGCAGTACATTGAGCAAGGGGCTCAGTGCTTGGGAGCACAGGGTGGAAGATGTGAGGTCATCCTCCCACTCACTCACCAGGTTGAGTATTATGTGTGGTGGAAACCTGTACCTCCCATACACCTGGTCATCAGGCATCCCAAAAAGGCTGATCCTGGGTGTAAATATTCGGGGTCTGGCTATCCTCCTCCTCCTGCAGTGTCCCACGACCACTGCTGCGAGGAACGGTATATTCATCGTAGCGTCTGAGCTTGTTTGTTGTTTGCGTGCACTTTTATGCTGCGCGGGGCCGCGTACGCCTGCTTCCTGCTGGCGTACGTTGTTCCGGATTAGCGCATCTTTTTTGGCGCATGCGTTTCCCCTGCTCGATTCCATGAATACGTGGTGTAGGCGCGCGTGTGGGCGTTGCGAGCATTTACCTCCTGTACTTCCCCCGTAACGCCCACATTTTCATGCGTTGTTCCCCATTCAGCGTGTTACGCCCCGTGTTCCGCCCACTTTTGTTGTGTGCGCTGTGCTATGTGCGCTTTCGCTCTGTGCATAGCGCACGCCGTTTGATGACGTGTGCGCCCGCGTGCGCCACCCACGATTTTAGCTCACATCCCAGGATTTACACGCGCAGTGACTTCCATGAATCGATGTGCGCGGCTTTGGCAAGCTTGCGCTGCGATTTTCACGCTTGCGCTGCGATTTTCCGCACACATTAATTCCATGAATCGACCTGTAAAATGACCACACATCATTATCATTATACTGGACAAATATCACTATGAAAAAAGGTTTGTATGCTTTAATCACTGAGTACAAAATACACACAATAATGTTGTTTATTTTCACAACACTCACGCTAGAATATTGGATTATTGGTAGTAGTAGTGAGTATGGTGTTAATAAGTGTAAATCCGGCTGGATTCAACATCTGAGTTTTGTACCGTCCTCAACAATTGCTTTACGACGAGAAACATGTCCTGCAACTCGAATATTTGGTTGTACAAAGGCGCATGTAGTTTTGGGAAATTCCGAAATTCAGTGTTAGTTGAGTTGGAGATTGTTCCATGCGGTCACAGCAGGTTGGGCTGAAAGGGGTCTGAGAACAGTACAGGCTAACTAGAATGAAATAGCTACCTTGCATCTCTGTCTGTCTGCCAGTGTACTGTACAATGCCGATTAGTCCTAGTTTACAATGGACAGTCGTGATTCCAATAATGGTACAGAGGAAAGTATTATGCAGAACTCTTTTCTTTTAGTCCATTTTGCAGCATGAAAACAAAACAAAAAACTACTTCTCCCATCCCGTTTTGCTTCTTTCCCTTCTTCTCTGCTTCCTCCAATCAGAGGGCTGCAAGTCCACAAGGCTTCCTGCAACTCGCCTGATGGCCTCTTTTCTTCTGCAGGCCCCAAAGTAAAGACTGCAACTGCTTAACTGCCCATTGAGGAGTCCGATGAGTCTGGTCAAAAAAAGGTCGTGCCTTCCCCGTACCCTGCATCTAAAACATGAAAATCAGAAACATGTTAGAATGCCAAGAAAGGAACTGGGAGGAGCAATACTCACCCCCCTGACATTAGTAGAATCCCAACTGTCCATCCTAAACTAGGACTAATCAGCATTGGCACAAGGCTCCTATTATGCGCACTTCTAAACTGTGCCAGGACTGACATGATCGCATGTAGAATAGGTTCACTATAAACCGGGTAAAAGGCACTAGCATTAGTCCAATTGGCTGATCTAAGATATCATCTAGGCATGCTCCAGCCCAAAAGGTTTTGGAAGCCTGACAGAATGTTCACCAAAACATTCAGTTTGCAACCCGGCCTCCCTCATAACATTCTTAACCCATCTGGCCAAGGTGAGGGAGAAAACTGGTTGGAATGGCTTGAATACTGCAAGGAACAAGGTACCCGCAGATTTTTCTAGACCGAAAAGGGCAATTTCATGTTGCTGTAGACATTTCAATACACCCAATTCAGGATTATTTACAAGATTCAATCATCTTTGAACCTGTCTTAGTATGCCTATGCAAGTAAAAGGAAAACCCAGATTTAGTTGATACTAGACCTTTAAGCTCCAATGCTCCAACATCAGCCACTCGAAGATAGGTGGCTAAACACATTAACTTAACAACATCAATGTTGCAGACAACTGTTGAAAGATTAACAGGGCCTTTGCTGGTCACCTTTCAAAAAGAGAAAGCATTACATTGATTTCCCATAGTAGGCAAAACCGCTCCAAAGGGGCAGCAGCCACTCAAACTCCTTTTTAGCAGGCGACAGACCAAAGGATGTTCCCCCACATAAAACCATCCACCATATAGTGGGAGTTAGAAATTGCTGAATGACAGAGATTAACACTTTGTTATGAGGCAGACTCTGACGGCTCTACCAACAAACTAACCACTGATTCTACAGGGGCCTGATGGGGATCCCAGTCCCACCTATAACACCAGTAAACCCACAATCCCATGCTGGCTTGTATGACCTCACGGTACTAGGAACCCAGCATCTTTGAATGAAGGATCTAGCCGAGAGCAAAATGCCCCGCAGGGGCTCATTGGTCCCCTAAATCTGCCATGCTATCAGCAGGAGGGAGCCTTCCTAATTGAGAGGGTGCCTCCTCGTGCCCGGTTCTTGTAGGCTTCCGGAGACCACATGAAGTACACATGGAACAGCTCAAGAACTAATGGCTACCTGTCTTGGGGCCTCCAAAAAAGAGTGCCGAAGACCAGACAAGCCCTCTGTCTGTGGACTTGCAAGAGAACCCTTGGTATGAGTGTAAATGGGGGAAAAGCATATATGATGCCAGGGGCCACGTCTGAAGGAATGCGGCTGTTGTCAGTTCACCGGGATCTGGCTCGAGCTAAAAAACAACATGCGTTGTGCCGAGGTAAGGGATGCAAACAGATCGACTTGAGATGGGCCCCAGAAATCCTGAAGGCTCTGGAAGAACTTTGGGAGGAGGCAACATTCCCCAGGATCGTGCCAGTGTGAGGAACCTCCACTACATTGAACATCCCAGGAAAGGACCTGAATCTTCAATTGGTGTGACAGGCAAACACTCCAAAATTGTTTTGCTAGCTACGTGATGTTATTGGATTTCGTGCTGAACTGTGGATCGACAGTCCATACGAATTGTGAAGCACAGTGCCACCTCCATTTTGCAAAACTTTGAATCACAAAGGAGCCTGCATTCATTTTTTAAACAAATTATGTGCAGTGATGGCTCCTCTTGTGACCACCAACCTCAAATGGAATCCCCACGGCAGCAAGCTCCCTACCCGCTGAGGTGGCATCAGACTCTAAGACAAAACCTGGACTATGCCAAAAATATCACTAGTGTTCCAGGTGTCCATTTGCTGGGGCCATCATCTCAGCTTGTTTAGTGCTTCTAAAGAAAGTGACACCCAAGCTGCATAATCTACGTTTTGTTATAGCTTTTGCTTCAGCCTCTGGAGAGCCCGGTAATGAAGGGGAGTCAAAACATTAACCTGAATGGATGCCGTCAAGTGGCCTAAAACCTTGCCAACTGATGCCAAAGGAAGGCCTCGGGCCACTAGAGTCCAAACTAATTACTGTTTGATCATCCGCACCGTGGGAAAACATATTGTTGAGGAAATGCAATCAATCATCAATCCTAATAACTGCAATGTCTCGGAAGGTTGGGCATTTGATTTGTCCCAATGGATCACAAAGCTAGAGGCAGACGGATTCACGGTAGCTTGAAGATGTTTCTGAATAGTACCTGACAAGATGTCATAATCAGAATATTGTCCAAATAGATAAGTAACCGAATAGTTTCCTCCTTAAATTACTGACTACTGGCCAAAGTAGCTTGGAAAAACACCAAGGAGCTAAAGAGAGACCAATGGATGGGGAAGAAAAATTGTATATTTGCCTAAGCCAAAGGAAACCCAGAAACGTCTGGTGCTCGGGAGCAATTGGAACCATCAAATAGGCATCTTTGAGATCCAATCTAGCCAACCAGTCACCTAGCCTCAACACATCTCTGAACAATGCAATTGCCTCCATCTTGAAGTGCTGATATAGCAAAAACAGATGGAGATTGCAAAGGTTGAAAACTGGTTGAATGACTGATCCTTTTCTGAACCTGGAATATATTGCTGAAAGAAATTAGAGAATCCAGTGGACAAGGAACAATGTCTTTCTTCCACAACAATTCCAATATCTCTCATTGGATCGCCTTGTGTTTTTCCAAGTTGAACATGAATGGGTTTGCCCAAAAAATTCTATGTGATATCCCCTCACTGTATCCACCACCCAGGCATCCCTGAGATGCATAACCAGTTTTTCAAATGTGGACAAGAGGAAGGGGACAAATACCCATTGATAAAGGAGTCTGGTGGTCCCTCAGTCTGTTTTCATGTTGATGACGTTACAGTCATTAGCATTGAAAATGGACTGCGGCCTTCAGTAGCACTGTACGGCCCCGCACAGGAAAGGTAAGTTTCTTTTTTGATTATTATTTAAAACCCCCCCACAAAAACATTAGCACCTGTGTAGGGTATCACACGGTTGCTAATGGCGATTTCTCCTTTGGCGGCGGGCCAACCCTTTCGGTAACAGCGCTACTGCCCTCGTTAAGTGACCCTTGCTGCGCTCGGGCCCTTAACTTGGGCGGGGGGCCGTTACCTTCAGGGTCGGCTCACCACCATGGGGCATATCACCTTAGTATTACCCATAGGGTGTAACTGACACACACACCCATTGCACTCCTGGGACAATGTATACATTCTGGTCTGATATTTCTCACATGCTGGATGTTAAAATGGATTTCTGAACTCGGACTTGGAGGAGCACAGGTTCAGAAGGCCAGCCTAGATTCTTGGAACAGGGTAACCTCTGGACAAGCCAGACCAATCAGGGTAGCGATGGCAGCGGTCAAGACTAAGTCTCAAGAGGGGTGAGGGTGACGTAAAGACCTCAATGAGCACACAAAGCAAGGACACTTACAAATTACTCCAGACAGGTGTTATATTAAAAATATAGACACATTTATTACAAGGCCTTTGTAGCATCGACCATAGCAAAGAATCACAATAATACTAAAGTAAACCAACACATCACAATCAATACAATATATATACAAGACCGAGGGGTCTAAGGAGTTATGAGCATGCAATATGTAGACCACCTAGATGGAGAGGAAAAGTGCAAGTAATCATTAGACCCAGTTCGACATCAGAAATACACCAAACTAGGAGGAAGTCTGAGCCCTATGAAGAGAGGAGCCTTATGCTCAAAAGTATCTGCACACGCTGGTGCCAATGGATAAAGTAGGGTCTCTTCAAGGGTCTCAGGCAGTTCAGGAAGGTGAATGAAGCGATGCAGAACAAGTCCCCACTACTCAAGCAAGGCCTCCACTTGTGGGCAGAGGCAGGGTGAGAGTGCGGGATAGAGTCGCTATTTCGCAACAGCTGTAGAAAAGACACGGGCTCCTGCGCGAGTGGCCACCGGTGGGGGTATGGACTACTCACCGGTCCCCGACGCAGGCAGACCCAGACTTCTTCAGTTCAGTTCACGTTGCTGGCAGGTTCAGCTGCGATCATCAGGATGTCTCGACACCGTGTAGATTCCGTGTAGGAGGATACAGGGTCGAGGGTGTCCCAAATGCTGCGGACGTGCACAGGTTGTTACCACAGCAGGGCAACACGGCAACCGCGTTTACTCTGGTCCGGGCGCACTCGTCTCACTTCAGACCTGGGAATGCCAAATGTACGATTTTCGGTGTGAGGGTGCCGTGGACGCAGAGCAAGCAGTAGACCAAGTTTGAGGGCTTCCCCGAAACGGTGGCGGTGACAGAGCAAAGCGTCATGCGTAAGCTGGTCAGCCCACTGGTTGGCCCAGGGACACTTCCAAAGAGGCTTACTTGCAGGGTTTGATGAAGGTGCCGGGAATAGTTGATCCCACTATTCCAATGGGTCGAAGCGCCTTCGCAGACCTTCTAGGACGATCAGATGCAGAGGGTTCTCGCAGGACGACAGCGGCTCAGGGTGCCAAACCTTCAGCGGGTCACCAGTGGTTCCTCGACTCAGCTTCTTGTTGCAGGATACTTGGCTCCTTGTCCCTTGTTCGGTGTGAACTTAGGAGATCGACATGGTAGTAGTGTTTTCAGCCTCCTCTTATCCAAAGTTCCCTTTGCGCCAAAACAGAGAGGACCCAATGGGAGATCTGCTCACAAACACTCACACCATACGTGGACCTATCACGGACCACGGTGGTCCCAGGCATTCAGGACACTCCAGACTCTCTGGCACCCAGGATGTGTTTTGGGAACAGACATCCCAGCCCACATCCTGGAGGCATACACACAAGGCATGCAGAAGCCTGCGAAAGCTTTGGTTTTCGCGGGAAAGTGCATGACCAAATAAGGACTAACTCGGGTCGGCTCGACCTGGGGAAGGTGAAGGGGCAAGTCGGTTAGAGGACAGGACAGAGAACCTCGTGGCATGGCCATTTTGGAGCCAGGCACTAATTTGTGCCAAACGCGGTAAACGCGGATAACATGGCAAAAAAGGGTTCAAAACACAAGAGAAACGATAGCTGCCACCAGTCCTGTCCGTGACACACTTGCACAGTTCATAATAAGTCCAATGAGAGTTTCTAGAGCCTTTCGAATGACTAGAGACCCAAGAGCGCGGTAAAGTAAGTTACAGTGCACTCTAGTTTCATGTTGCACAAAAGCTGCAACATGAGGAAAGGATTAAGGGAAATGAAGTCTCCCAGTACTGACTGTCTTAAGGGCATGTCAGTTTCCCCATAAGAATTGAGCGAAAGCCCAGAGGAGTGCGGCAGAAGGCTGCGCTTCTCTGGCAAAGTCTAGATCAGGGTGTAAAACAACAGCAAAAAGTTTGGGGGTTGCCACATGGAGGGAAAATTACATACAATATGAAATCTTTCCTAACACTCGCCCCTCCCAGACTAAGGACAGGGGGAACTAATCCACCCGTGGATGAGTTTCTTGTTCAGGTCGGTTAAACATTCTGAACAACCCATCAGCATTGCTATGTTGGACACCTGGCCTATGCTCAATAGTGAAGTCAAAGCCTTGTAGACTTATGGACCACCTAAGCAAATTTGGATTCTCTCCCTTCGTGTTCATTAGCCACTTTAAGGGCTTATGGTCAGTTTGCACAGTGAAGTGGGTCCCATAGAGGTAGGGCCTCAGCTTCCGTAGGGCCCACACAACAGAGAAACATTCTTTCTCTACTGTGGACCATCTGAGCTCTCTGTCCTTAAGCTGGCGACTAATGAAACCAATAGGGTGTTCCTTACCCTTCTCATCTACTTGTGATAGTACAGCTCCTATCCCAGTGTCAGAGGCATCTGTCTGCACAATAAAAGGTCTTTGGTAATCAGGGGCCCTGAGGACAGGGGCCTGGCACAAGGAGTCTTTCAAGCCATTGAAGGCCTTCTCACACTCTTCAGTCCAAGTTACTTTCTTGGGTTTCTTCGGAGTGGCGAGAGCAGTCAGAGGGGCAGCTATGGTGCCATAGTCTGCCATGAAATTTCTGTAATACCCTGTGAGTACTAAGAAGGCTCTCACTTGAGTCTGTGTAGTGGGGGTAGGCCAGTCTTGTACTGCTTGTACTTTACTGGGTAGAGGCTGTATCCTCCCTCCATCTACTTCATGTCCAAGGTAAGCCACTGATCCTTGTCCAATCTGGCATTTACTGGCCTTTATGGTCAAGTGGGCTTTCTGAAGAGCCTGTAACACAATCCCAAGGTGTTTCACATGGTCTTCCCAGGTGGCACTGAAAACTGCTATATCATCCAGGTATGCAAGACAGAATTCATCCAACCCATTCAACACATGATTCACAAGCCTCTGGAAAGTGGCAGGTGTGTTCTTCAACCCAAAAGGCATTAGCCTGAACTGGTAAAGACCTTCTGGAGTTGAGAATGCTGTCTCCTCCTTGGATTGTTCTGCAAGGGCTATTTGCCAATAGCCTGCAGTGAGGTCAAACTTGCTGAGGTACTTGGAGGCACCCAAGGTATCCACCAGCTAATCTGTTCGAGGCAAGGGGTGTGCATCTGTCTTGGTGACAGCATTCAGAGCCCTGTAATCCACACAGAACCTCAATTCAGAAGTACCTGCTTTTGGAACCAAAACCACAGTGCTGGACCAAGGACTACTGGAGGGTTCAATCACCCCAAGATCTAACATTTTGTTGACCTCCGTCTTAATGTAAGACCGTACTTTGTCTGACATCCTGTATCCCCTACTTTTGGTAGGTACACTGTCTCCTGTGTCTATGTTATGTTTGCACCAAGGTGTCAAACCAGGGGACTGTGAAAACAGGGGGGAAAACTGCCTAAGCAAACTTTCCACCTCCGCCTGTTGATCAGAAGTCAGGTGAGGGGCCACTCGGACACCATCAAAGGTCTGAAGGACTGCTTTGAAACAGGTCAGGGAGAGGTTCAGACTGCTCTTCCTCAACATCTGAAGCCAATAGCAGTGCTGCGATTTCAACTCTTGGGATGAAAGCCTTCAGCCTATTTACATGGAACACTTTTGGAGCCTGTCCAGGCCTTCCAAGGTCCACTAAATAGTTGACCTCACCCAGGGGCTCCACCACTGTGTAAGGGCCTGACCATTTATCCTGTAAAGCTCTAGCCCTTATGGGATTCATGATCAGGACTTGCTGACCAGGTGTGAAGTTGATGAGGGAAGCTTTCTGGTCATACCAATGTTTCACCAGGGCTTGACCTGCCTTCAACTTGTCTCTAACCAGACCCATCAGGAGTATCATCCTTTTTTTTTCTGAGCCCTAACACATAGTCTACTATGTTGGTAGTAATAGGGGGAGTGGGCATCTCCCATCTCTCCTTGACTATGGCTAAGTGTCCCCGCACAGGGTGACCAAACAGAGGTTGGAAGGGGCTGAAGCCAACACCCTCCTGTGGTACCTCTCGGTAGGCAAACAGTAAGCATGGTAAAAGAAGATCCCATTTTCTTCTTTGAGGTTCTTCCAGAGCCCCAATCATACTTTTTAAGGTCAAGCTAAACTGTTCCACCAGACCATGGGTCTGGGGGTGGTATGCGGAAGAAAACTTGTAGGTGACCCCACATTCTTTCCACATAGCCTGCATATACGTCGACATAAAGTTGCTGCCTCTGTCAGACACAACTTCTTTAGGGAAGCCAACCCTAGTAAAGATGCCGAGTAAAGCTTTTGCGACTGACTTGGCAGTCACAGTTTTCAATGGGATGGGCTCAGGATATCTGGTGGCATGGTCGACCAATACCAGGATAAACCTATTGCCTGAGGATGTTTGGGGGTCAAGGGGACCAGCTATGTCGATCCCTACCCTCTCGAATGGTACTCCCACAACTGGGAGTGGTACCAATGGAGCTTGGATTGTTGAACCACTCTTACCAGATAACTGGCAGGAGGCACAACTCCTGCAGTGACTTTCTACTTGTACCCCCATCTTGGGCCAGTAGAAGTGCATGGATAACCATTGCTTGGTCCTCTTAATATCAAGGCGACCAGCAAGGGGGACTTCATGCACCAGCTGCAGGAGGAAGGGTCTTACAGCAAGGGGAACCACCAACCTCCTATGGTCTCCTTCTGTAGACTCTGTGGGCTCACTGTACAGGAGTCCACCTTCCCAATAAATCCGATGCTTCCCAGGAGGTTCACCCTCAAGCTGGGAGCAGGCCTGTCTCCTTAGGCCTTCCAGAGATGGGCACTCACGTTGGCCTTTACTGAATTCTTCCCTGTCAGGACCACCTTCTACTAAAAATTCGTTTAGTTCAGGATGGTCATTGGGGTCAAATACTTCAGGCATCACCACATCCTCTAACAACAAATGGGAGTCGAAAGGTTGTCACCTTCTGTCTATACCACAATTTTTATCACAAAACGGACAGAAGGATATTTATTTAAAAAGTATTCCTCAAGCTAAGTCCTTAGCAGTAACTAAATAGCCCTACAGGTAAGTAACCTCATAGCCCATTCCACCAGCCCTAGCACAAGGTGATGTGCCGACTACAAATGGGATGTCGAGGTCCTCTCCCTCTCCTCTTTCATCACTTTCCTGTCTTCTAAAAGTAAGTGCATACGTGATGGAGGTCGGTCTCAGCCTTTAATGTTGCCACCTCCAATGTGTATGGCTTATAACGTACAGTAAAATAACTTCCCTTTGACCACGAGGCAAGGGACATAAAACAATTTATTTCTGTTCTGGATAATCAGTCCAGTCTCACTTAAAGATAAGACCTATCTTTAAGTGGGACTGGGCTGATTATCCAGAACCCGATACCCCATAAATACAGACATAGGGGATGCATTTAAAGCAAACACAATCAAATACTTCGATCTCACTTAGTGTTAGACGAACAGAAATATATTGTTTTATGTCCCTTGCCTAGTGGTCAAAGGGAAGTTATTTTACTGTACGTTATAAGCCATACACATTGGAGGCGGCAACATTAAAGGCTGAGACCGACCTCCATCACGTATGCACTTATCACCACATCCTCGTCAGGTCCGGGTGATTGACCAACTACCTCCACCGCAGTGGTAGGCGAGTTAGGGGGAATATTCTCTTTCCCTCTTCTTGGTTTCTTGACTCTTTTAGCCTTGGGTTTCCCCGTTGGCTGGGGCAGAGCATTGGTCTTGGCCAGTGCTGCTCTCGTTTGAGACCTTGTGCAGGGTCTGTCAGCAGTATCTCCCACAAGCCCTAAAGCTCTGAGATCATTGCCCAACAAGACCTTTCCTGCGACACTCCTCTGAATGCTCACTGGAATCCTGACTGCTGTACCATTGATAGTAAGATTTACAGGTATTACTGAGAACATGAGAGGTGGGCCGTCAGCCAACTTAGTGGGCATCAGAGTAGCTCTGGCAACTTCCTCTGGGTCTACCAAGGTAGAATCCACTACAGTTTGACTGCACCCACTATCCCTAAGAGCTGGAGTATCTACTCCATTGATCAGCACACTGGGCCTCATTACAACTCAGGCGTTAAGGGTTAACGCCGTCGTTAACCCTTAACGCCTGATTCCGATTTTAACGGCTGCTTTTAGCAGCCGTTAAAATCCATGGTGCTAAACCGCCTTGGTGCTAAATACGCCACCGTAATTTACGGTGGCGTAATTAGCGGCTTCCCCACTCCCATTATGCCCTGTGGGGCAAAAATGGGAATGGGGAAGGGTAAAATTGGAAATGGGGATTTACCGCCCCACTCACCTTGGAATGGGGCGGTAAATCCACACTCGATGTGACACCCATAAATCTGCTGCAATGGCAAGCTTCTTAGGATCTATCTCCTTTGAATCTGCCAAATGCTGCTTAAGCTCAGGGGAAGAAGATGCAAAAATATGTTCCAGCATGACAAGACTTATCATACCTTTAAAGGTAGAAACCTTATAACCTTCGACCCAGCCAGTCAAGATTTTTAAGGATTCAGTTACATAAGATACCCAAGTACCACCTTCTTTTTTCTTATACTCTCTGAATCTTTTTAAGTATTGGGCAGGACTCTTTCCAAACTTTAAAATTAGAGTTTGCTTCAACATTGCAAAATCTGCTCTCTCAGCCTTCGACATTTCCATAATGGCACTGCAGCCAGAATGGGGCAGTCTGCTAAGTAACCAGGCAATGTTATCAGCATTGTCAACTTGTTGAACTTCACATGCATACTCAAATGTATTCAGCCAGTCCATAATGTCATTTTTTTCCTCATACACACTGAGCAGATCTTTTGGGAACCTTGGATGAGAGGAGGCCCCAGACCCATGTCCAGGACCCTTGGATCAATTGGCAACTTGAAGCTTGGCCAGTTCCAAATGGTGATCCCTGTCTTTCTGTTTTCTGCCTGTTCTATCTTTAGCTTGGCCCTATTGAACTCAAGCTCTTTCTGGAGTTCGGCCATATTGAACTCAAGCTCCTTCTGCCTAAACAGCAGCTCTTGCTTCTTGAATTCAAGCATGGCTTCCCCATCAGCACTGGCAGAGGAAACATTGGACTTTCATCCTCCCTGTGCTCATGGTCGCGGTGGACCAGTGCAGTGGCAGAACTGTCAGTTCCACCAGTGAGAGCAGCCCCACCTCCTTCTGCACTGTCCTCTGAAGCTATAGCGCTAAGCTGAGCTTCTTGCCAGGCCATGGTTCTTTGGATCATTTCCATTTTGGTGCCTTGAGAGGAGACACCTCTCTCAGCCACATCTTTTTCAATGTTTCGGATTTAGAAGCATTTAAAGTTAACACAGTACTTGTTTCCATACTGTTAGATAGGACTATGGCATTTAAAAAGTTATACTATGACAATTCACTATGTGTCCTGGTAGAAATAACTTGAAATGCCTTTGCTCGTGCGCAACACCGGATACCTTCAGTCCTATCCCACCGCTGTACACCAATTTGTTAAGATGGATTTCTGAACTCGGACCTGGAGGGGCAGAGGTTCAGAAGGCCAGCCTAGTTTCTTGGAACAAGGTAACCTCTGGACAAGCCAGATCAATCATGTTAGCGATGGCGGCGGTCAAGACTAAGTCTCAAGAGGGGTGAGGGTGACGGAAAGACCTCAATGAGCACACAAAGCAAGGACACTTACAAATTACTCCAGACAGGTGTTATAATAAAAATATAGACACATTTATTACAAGGCCTTTGTAACATCGATCATAGCAAAGAATCACAATAATACTAAAGTAAACCAACACATCACAATCAATACAATATATATACAAGACCGAGGGGTCTAAGGAGTTATGAGCACGTAATATGTAGACCACTTAGATGGGGAGGAAAACAGGCAGTGCAAGTAATCATTAGACCCAGTTCGACATCAGAAATACACCTAACTAGGAGGAAGTCCGAGCCCTACGAAGAGAGGAGCCTTATGCTCAAAAGTACCTGCACGCGCTGGTGCCAATGGATGAAGTAGGGTCTCTTCAAGCGTCTCGGGCAGTTCAGGAAGGTGAATGAAGCGATGCAGAACAAGTCCCCACTACTCAAACAAGGCCTCCACTTGTGGGCAGAGGCAGGGTGAGAGTGCGGGATAGAGTCGCTATTTCGCAACAGCGGTAGAAAAGACATGGGCTCCTGCGCGAGGGGCCACCGGTGGGGGTATGGACTACTCACCGGTCCCCGACGCAGGCAGACCCAGACTTCTCCAGTTCAGTTCACGTTGCTGGTAGGTTCAGCTGCGATCATCAGGATGTCTCGACACCGTGTAGATTCCGTGTAGGTGGATACAGGGTCGAGGGTGTCCCAAATGCAGCGGATGTGCACAGGTTTTTACCACAGCAGGGCAACACGGCAACCGCGTTTACTCTGGTCCGGGCTCACTCGTCTCACTTCAGACCTGGGAATGCCAAGTGTATGATTTTCGGTGTGAGGGTGCCGTGGACGCAGAGCAAGCAGTAGACCAAGTTTCGAGGGCTTCCCCGAAACAGCGGCAGTGACAGAGCAAAGCGTCCTGCGTAAACTGGTCAGCCCACTGGTTGGCCCAGGGACACTTCTGAAGAGGCTTACTTGCTTGGTTTGTGAAGGTGCCGGGAATAGTTGATCCCACTATTCCAATAGGTCGAAGCGCCTTCGCAGACCTTCTAGGACGATCAGATGCAGAGGGGTCTCGCAGGACGACAGCGGCTCACCAGCGGTTCCTCGACTCAGCTTCTTGTTGCAGGATACTTGACTCCTTATCCCTTGTTCGGTGTGAACTCAGGAGTTCGACATGGTAGTGGTGTTTTCAGCCTCCTCTTATCCAAAGTTCCCTTCCTGCCAAAACGGAGGGGACAAAATGGGAAATCTGCTCACAAACACTCACACCATACGTGGACCTATCATGGACCACGGTGGTCCCAGGCATTCAGGCCACTCCAGACTCTCTGGCACCCAGGATGTGTATTGGGAACAGACATCTCAGCCCACATCCTGGAGGCATACACATAAGGCATGCAGAAGCCTGCGAAAGCTTTGGTTTTCGCGGGAAAGTGCATGACCAAATAAGGACTAACCCGGGTCGGCTCGACCTGGGGAAGGTGAAGGGGCAAGACGGTCAGGGGACAGGACAGAGAATCTCATGGCATGGCCATTTTGGAGCCAGGCCACTTATTTGTGCCAAACGCGGTAAGCGCGGATAACATGGCGAAAAAGGGTTCAAAACACAAGAGAAACGATAGCTGCCACCAGTCCTGTCCGTGACACACTTGCACAGTTCATAATAAGTCCAGCGAGAGTTTCTAGGGACTTTTGAATGACTAGAGACCCAAGAGCGCGGTAAAGTAAGTTACAGTGCACTCTTGTTTCATGTTGCACAAAAGCTGCAACATGAGGAAAGGACTAAGGGAAACGAAGTCTCCCAGTACTGACTGTCTTAAGGGCATGTCAGTTTCCCCATAAGAATTGAGCGAAAGCCCAGAGGAGTGCGGCAGAAGGCTGCGCTTCTCTGGCAAAGTCTAGATCAGGGTATAAAA
The DNA here is from genome assembly GCA_002915635.3 of Ambystoma mexicanum. Lineage (NCBI taxonomy): Eukaryota > Metazoa > Chordata > Amphibia > Caudata > Ambystomatidae > Ambystoma > Ambystoma mexicanum. The sequence continues at coordinate 813,925,095 of CM010928.2, forward strand.
CAACAGCAAAAAGTTTGGGGGTAGCCACATGGAGGGAAAATTACATACAATATGAAATCTTTCCTAACACTCGCCCCTCCCAGACTAAGGACAGGGGGAACTAATCCACCCGTGGATGAGTTTCTTGTTCAGGTCGGTTAAACATTCTGAACAACCCATCAGCATTGCTATGTTGGACACCTGGCCTATGCTCAATAGTGAAGTCAAAGCCTTGTAGACTTATGGACCACCTAAGCAAATTTGGATTCTCTCCCTTCATGTTCATTAGCCACTTTAAGGGCTTATGGTCAGTTTGCACAGTGAAGTGGGTCCCATAGAGGTAGGGCCTCAGCTTCCGTAGGGCCCACACAACAGAGAAACATTCTTTCTCTACTGTGGACCATCTGAGCTCTCTGTCCTTAAGCTGGCGACTAATGAAACCAATAGGGTGTTCCTTACCCTTCTCATCTACTTGTGATAGTACAGCTCCTATCCCAGTGTCAGAGGCATCTGTCTGCACAATAAAAGGTCTTTGGTAATCAGGGGCCCTGAGGACAGGGGCCTGGCACAAGGAGTCTTTCAAGCCATTGAAGGCCTTCTCACACTCTTCAGTCCAAGTTACTTTCTTGGGTTTCTTCGGAGTGGCGAGAGCAGTCAGAGGGGCAGCTATGGTGCCATAGTCTGCCATGAAATTTCTGTAATACCCTGTGAGTACTAAGAAGGCTCTCACTTGGGTCTGTGTAGTGGGGGTAGGCCAGTCTTGTACTGCTTGTACTTTACTGGGTAGAGGCTGTATCCTCCCTCCACCTACTTCATGTCCAAGGTAAGCCACTGATCCTTGTCCAATCTGGCATTTACTGGCCTTTATGGTCAAGTGGGCTTTCTGAAGAGCCTGTAGCACAATCCCAAGGTGTTTCACATGGTCTTCCCAGGTGGCACTGAAAACTGCTATATCATCCAGGTATGCAAGACAGAATTCATCCAACCCATTCAACACATGATTCACAAGCCTCTGGAAAGTGGCAGGTGTGTTCTTCAACCCAAAAGGCATTAGCCTGAACTGGTAAAGACCTTCTGGAGTTGAGAATGCTGTCTCCTCCTTGGATTGTTCTGCAAGGGCTATTTGCCAATAGCCTGCAGTGAGGTCAAACTTGCTGAGGTACTTGGAGGCACCCAGGGTATCCACCAGCTAATCTGTTCGAGGCAAGGGGTGTGCATCTGTCTTGGTGACAGCATTCAGAGCCCTGTAATCCACACAGAACCTCAATTCAGAAGTACCTGCTTTTGGAACCAAAACCACAGTGCTGGACCAAGGACTACTGGAGGGTTCAATCACCCCAAGATCTAACATTTTGTTGACCTCCGTCTTAATGTAAGACCGTACTTTGTCTGACATCCTGTATCCCCTACTTTTGGTAGGTACACTGTCTCCTGTGTCTATGTTATGTTTGCACCAAGGTGTCAAACCAGGGGACTGTGAAAACAGGGGGGAAAACTGCCTAAGCAAACTTTCCACCTCCGCCTGTTGATCAGAAGTCAGGTGAGGGGCCACTCGGACACCATCAAAGGAGCTATCTGAGGACTGCTTTGAAACAGGTCAGGGAGAGGTTCAGACTGCTCTTCCTCAACATCTGAAGCCAATAGCAGTGCTGCGATTTCAACTCTTGGGATGAAAGCCTTCAGCCTATTTACATGGAACACTTTTGGAGCCTGTCCAGGCCTTCCAAGGTCCACTAAATAGTTGACCTCACCCAGGGGCTCCACCACTGTGTAAGGGCCTGACCATTTATCCTGTAAAGCTCTAGGCCTTATGGGATTCATGATCAGGACTTGCTGACCAGGTGTGAAGTTGATGAGGGAAGCTTTCTGGTCATACCAGTGTTTCACCAGGGCTTGTCCTGCCTTCAACTTGTCACTAGCCAGACCCATCAGGAGTACCATCCTTTTTTTCTGAGCCCTAACACATAGTCTACTATGTTGGTAGTAATAGGGGGAGTGGGCATCTCCCATCTCTCCTTGACTATGGCTAAGTGTCCCCGCACAGGGTGACCAAACAGAGGTTGGAAGGGGCTGAAGCCAACACCCTCCTGTGGTACCTCTCGGTAGGCAAACAGTAAGCATGGTAAAAGAAGATCCCATTTTCTTCTTTGAGGTTCTTCCAGAGCCCCAATCATACTTTTTAAGGTCCTGCTAAACTGTTCCACCAGACCATGGGTCTGGGGGTGGTATGCGGAAGAAAACTTGTAGGTGACCCCACATTCTTTCCACATAGCCTGCATATACTTCGACATAAAGTTGCTGCCTCTGTCAGACACAACTTCTTTAGGGAAGCCAACCCTAGTAAAGATGCCGAGTAAAGCTTTTGCGACTGACTTGGCAGTCACAGTTTTCAGTGGGATGGGCTCAGGATATCTGGTGGCATGGTCGACCAATATCAGGATAAACCTAATGCCTGAGGATGTTTGGGGGTCAAGAGGACCAGCTATGTCGATCCCTACCCTCTCGAATGGTACTCCCACAACTGGGAGTGGTACCAATGGAGCTTGGATTGTTGAACCACTCTTACCAGATAACTGGCAGGAGGCACAACTCCTGCAGTGACTTTCTACTTGTACCCCCATCTTGGGCCAGTAGAAGTGCATGGATAACCATTGCTTGGTCCTCTTAATATCAAGGCGACCAGCAAGGGGGACTTCATGCACCAGCTGCAGGAGGAAGGGTCTTACAGCAAGGGGAACCACCAACCTCCTATGGTCTCCTTCTGTAGACTCTGTGGGCTCACTGTACAGGAGTCCACCTTCCCAATAAATCCGATGCTTCCCAGGAGGTTCACCCTCAAGCTGGGAGCAGGCCTGTCTCCTTAGGCCTTCCAGAGATGGGCACTCACGTTGGCCTTTACTGAATTCTTCCCTGTCAGGACCACCTTCTACTAAAAATTCGTTTAGTTCAGGGATGGTCATTGGGGTCAAATACTTCAGGCATCACCACATCCTCTAACAACAAATGGGAGTCGAAAGGTTGTCACCTTCCGTCTATACCACAATTTTTATCACAAAACGGACAGAAGGATATTTATTTAAAAAGTATTCCTCAAGCTAAGTCCTTAGCAGTAACTAAATAGCCCTACAGGTAAGTAACCTCATAGCCCATTCCACCAGCCCTAGCACAAGGTGATGTGCCGACTACAAATGGGATGTCGAGAACAGAAATATATTGTTTTATGTCCCTTGCCTAGTGATCAAAGGGAAGTTATTTTACTGTACGTTATAAGCCATACACATTGGAGGCGGCAACATTAAAGGCTGAGACCGACCTCCATCACGTATGCACTTATCACCACATCCTCGTCAGGTCCGGGTGATTGACCAACTACCTCCACCGCAGTGGTAGGCGAGTTAGGGGGAATATTCTCTTTCCCTCTTCTTGGTTTCTTGACTCCTTTAGCCTTGGGTTTCCCCGTTGGCTGGGGCAGAGCATTGGTCTTGGCCAGTGCTGCTCTCGTTTGAGACCTTTTGCAGGGTCTGTCAGCAGTATCTCCCACAAGCCCTAAAGCTCTGAGATCATTGCCCAACAAGACCTTTCCTGTGACACTCCTCTGAATGCTCACTGGAATCCTGACTGCTGTACCATTGATAGTAAGATTTACAGGTATTACTGGGAACATGAGAGGTGGGCCGTCAGCCAACTTAGTGGGCATCAGAGTAGCTCTGGCAACTTCCTCTGGGTCTACCAAGGTAGAATCCACTACAGTTTGACTGCACCCACTATCCCTAAGAGCTGGAGTATCTACTCCATTGATCAGCACACTGGGCCTCATTACAACTCAGGTGTTAAGGGTTAACGCTGTCGTTAACCCTTAACGCCTGATTCCGATTTTAACGGCTGCTTTTAGCAGCCGTTAAAATCCATGGCGCTAAACCGCCTTGGTGCTAAATACGCCACCGTAATTTACGGTGGCGTAATTAGCGGCTTCCCCACTCCCATTATGCCCTGTGGGGCAAAAATGGGAATGGGGAAGTGTAAAATGGGAAATGGGGATTTACCGCCCCACTCACCTTGGAATGGGGCGGTAAATCCGCCATCCACCATGGTGTAAACGTAGTTTACACCATGGTGGTAAAGTTGGTGTACTTACCGCCTGGGTCGTAATGACCCCCACTGTCTTTAAAGTGGTGCTTGGTGTTATCTGTAATCCTAGCATAAGCCTCTGCGACTTTAGGCTCCCAGGAACCCAGGTAAACTAAAACTACCTCAGTTTCTATCCCACTGGGGAAGGAGTCTGAGGAGCAGGATGCTCCGGTAATCTCTTCTTCCTCGTAGGAGGAGAAGGCCAGATTAGCAGAGTGGACCCCAAGGTTTTGACCTTACATATGGGATCCCCCTTCACGTGGTCAGTTGCTCCACAAGCAAAACAAGATCCATTGGGTCTGTTTACATAGGGGGGCTTATTATAACCAGAGTTCTGTTTCGGAGGCTGACCCCCACTACCCTGTGAGTTCTCTTGTGTCTTACCCTTATTTTTATTTTTGTGGCCCTTTTGGGAAGAAGATTTATCAGTTTACTCACCCTCCTTATCTTTGGACTTTTTCCCTTCCTCCTGCTTACCAGGATGAGTCTTGTCCTTATGGGACACTCGATGTGACACCCATAAATCTGCTGCAATGGCAAGCTTCTTAGGATCTATCTCCTTTGAATCTGCCAAATGCTGCTTAAGCTCAGGGGAAGAAGATGCAAAAATATGTTCCAGCATGACAAGACTTATCATACCTTTAAAGGTAGAAACCTTATAACCTTCGACCCAGCCAGTCAAGTTTTTTAAGGATTCAGTTACATAAAATACCCAAGTACCACCTTCTTTTTTCTTATACTCTCTGAATCTTTTTAAGTATTGGGCAGGAGTCTTTCCAAACTTTAAAATTAGAGTTTGCTTCAACATTGCAAAATCTGCTCTCTCAGCCTTCGACATTTCCATAATGGCACTGCAGCCAGAATGGGGCAGTCTGCTAAGTAACCAGGCAATTTTATCAGCATTGTCAACTTGTTGAACTTCACATGCATACTCAAATGTATTCAGCCAGTCCATAATGTCATTATTTTCCTCATACACACTGAGCAGATCTTTTGGGAACCTTGGATGAGAGGAGGCCCCAGACCCATGTCCAGGACCCTTGGATCAATTGGCAACTTGAAGCTTGGCCAGTTCCAAATGGTGATCCCTGTCTTTCTGTTTTCTGCCTGTTCTATCTTTAGCTTGGCCCTATTGAACTCAAGCTCTTTCTGGAGTTCGGCCATATTGAACTCAAGCTACTTCTGCCTAAACAGCAGCTCTTGCTTCTTGAATTCAAGCATGGCTTCCCCATCAGCACTGGCAGAGGAAACATTGGACATTTCATCCTCCCTGTGCTCATGGTCGCGGTGGACCAGTGCAGTGGCAGAACTGTCAGTTCCACCAGTGAGAGCAGCCCCACCTCCTTCTGCACTGTCCTCTGAAGCTATAGCGCTAAGCTGAGCTTCTTGCCAGGCCATGGTTCTTTGGATCATTTCCATTTTGGTGCCTTGAGAGGAGACACCTCTCTCAGCACACATCTTTTTCAATGTTTCGGATTTAGAAGCATTTAAAGTTAACACAGTACTTGTTTCCATACTGTTAGATAGGACTATGGCATTTAAAAAGTTATACTACAACAATTCACTATGTGTCCTGGTAGAAATAACTTGAAATGCCTTTGCTCGTGCGCAACACCGGATACCTTCAGTCCTATCCCACCGCTGTACACCAAATTGTTAAGATGGATTTCTGAACTCGGACCTGGAGGGGCAGAGGTTCAGAAGGCCAGCCTAGTTTCTTGGAACAAGGTAACCTCTGGACAAGCCAGATCAATCATGTTAGCGATGGCGGCGGTCAAGACTAAGTCTCAAGAGGGGTGAGGGTGACGGAAAGACCTCAATGAGCACACAAAGCAAGGACACTTACAAATTACTCCAGATAGGTGTTATAATAAAAATATAGACACATTTATTACAAGGCCTTTGTAACATCGATCATAGCAAAGAATCACAATAATACTAAAGTAAACCAACACATCACAATCAATACAATATATATACAAGACCGAGGGGTCTAAGGAGTTATGAGCACGTAATATGTAGACCACTTAGATGGGAGGAAAACAGGCAGTGCAAGTAATCATTAGACCCAGTTCGACATCAGAAATACACCTAACTAGGAGGAAGTCCGAGCCCTACGAAGAGAGGAGCCTTATGCTCAAAAGTACCTGCACGCGCTGGTGCCAATGGATGAAGTAGGGTCTCTTCAAGCGTCTCAGGCAGTTCAGGAAGGTGAATGAAGCGATGCAGAACAAGTCCCCACTACTCAAACAAGGCCTCCACTTGTGGGCAGAGGCAGGGTGAGAGTGCGGGATAGAGTCGCTATTTCGCAACAGCGGTAGAAAAGACATGGGCTCCTGCGCGAGGGGCCACCAGTGGGGGTATGGACTACTCACCGGTCCCCGACGCAGGCAGACCCAGACTTCTCCAGTTCAGTTCATGTTGCTGGCAGGTTCAGCTGCGATCATCAGGATGTCTCGACACCGTGTAGATTCCGTGTAGGTGGATACAGGGTCGAGGGTGTCCCAAATGCAGCAGATGTGCACAGGTTTTTACCACAGCAGGGCAACACGGCAACCGCGTTTACTCTGGTCCGGGCTCACTCGTCTCACTTCAGACCTGGGAATGCCAAGTGTATGATTTTCGGTGTGAGGGTGCCGTGGATGCAGAGCAAGCAGTAGACCAAGTTTCGAGGGCTTCCCCGAAACAGCGGCAGTGACAGAGCAAAGCGTCCTGCGTAAGCTGGTCAGCCCACTGGTTGGCCCAGGGACACTTCTGAAGAGGCTTACTTGCTTGGTTTGTGAAGGTGCCGGGAATAGTTGATCCCACTATTCCAATAGGTCAAAGCGCCTTTGCAGACCTTCTAGGACGATCAGATGCAGAAGGGTCTCGCAGGACGACAGCGGCTCAGGGTGCCAAACCTTCAGCGGGTCACCAGCGGTTCCTCGACTCAGCTTCTTGTTGCAGGATACTTGACTCCTTATCCCTTGTTCGGTGTGAACTCAGGAGTTCGACATGGTAGTGGTGTTTTCAGCCTCCTCTTATCCAAAGTTCCCTTCCTGCCAAAACGGAGGGGACAAAATGGGAAATCTGCTCACAAACACTCACACCATACGTGGACCTATCACGGACCACGGTGGTCCCAGGCATTCAGGCCACTCCAGACTCTCTGGCACCCAGGATGTGTTTTGGGAACAGACATCTCAGCCCACATCCTGGAGGCATACACATAAGGCATGCAGAAGCCTGCGAAAGCTTTGGGTTTCGCGGGAAAGTGCATGACCAAATAAGGACTAACCCGGGTCGGCTCGACCTGGGGAAGGTGAAGGGGCAAGACGGTCAGGGGACAGGACAGAGAACCTCGTGGCATGGCCATTTTGGAGCCAGGCCACTTATTTGTGCCAAACGCGGTAAGCGCGGATAACATGGCGAAAAAGGGTTCAAAACATAAGAGAAACGATAGCTGCCACCAGTCCTGTCCGTGACACACTTGCACAGTTCATAATAAGTCCAGCGAGAGTTTCTAGGGACTTTTGAATGACTAGAGACCCAAGAGCGCGGTAAAGTAAGTTACAGTGCACTCTTGTTTCATGTTGCACAAAAGCTGCAACATGAGGAAAGGACTAAGGGAAACGAAGTCTCCCAGTACTGACTGTCTTAAGGGCATGTCAGTTTCCCCATAAGAATTGAGTGAAAGCCCAGAGGAGTGCAGCAGAAGGCTGCGCTTCTCTGGCAAAGTCTAGATCAGGGTGTAAAACAACAGCAAAAAAGTTTGGGGGTTGCCACATGGAAGGAAAATTACATGAAATATGAAATCTTTCCTAACACTGGATAATAATGCAAGCATGCCATAGTTTTAGCGAAAAACATTTGACTCACAATACAGTTATTAAAGAAAATACATGTACGAAAAGAATTTGTTATTTTTATAATGTTAAATCTGATTATACTGATCACTAAAACATAAATTTTATTTTTAGGAACATGCAATTACCCATCGGAGAGCAATGTGCACTTTGACCTCGAAAGCACAAGATATACAGTAGGAAGAAGTGTAACCTATGAGTGCCACTCCGGTTTTACCAATCCAGAAGGATCTGTTCACGGATCAATAGAATGCCAGCCAAATGGAGTGTTTTCTAAAGCAAACTGCATGCGTGAGTACCAAAGAGTTTCTCATCTTTCCTGCATGGGGTGGACTGTTCATTGGACTGTGAAGATCAGAAGGACTAACACACTTCAGCTGTGTTTATTACTTGGCAAAGTGACACTTAATATGCAATATGTGTGGAAAACCTGAACTCTATGGCCCAGATTCGCAAAACCTAGTACCTCAGCGTTATGAACCACTGCCACCCCACTTGCATTGTTATCCCTCAAATATGGATAGAAATGCTTTCATTTATGTTTAGTATTTTAAAATGGCATGCCCTTTATGGGCACGCCAGTGTGATATTCGCTCCAAGCAAGCAGGTGGGTGCTGAGAGAATCTCATAAATCAGCTTCGGAAATGTGCTCTCAACATTAATGTATGCACGAGGGCTAGTCACTCATCATTTGCACTGCTGCTCAGTCCCCTGGAAATGCACAGGTCACCTTTATGGATAAGGTGACTCGTGCATTACCACAATTGAGCCATTTAAAAAAATGTTCACCCTTTTTTTTGAGAATCTGGCCCCATTTGATGAATGTATGCATGGATGGCTTTGGTATTAAATACCTCAAACGTTACTGTGAAGCAACTAAGTGCTGTATGATACGATGATGCAGTGATAGGGTACACTAATAGGAGAACAATTAGAAGGGTACACTGTGTAGGGTACATGGGAAGGACATGGAGAAAGGGGACACAGAAGATTACAGGCATTGGAAACAAGTTAGGGAGGGAACGATGGACCCAGTCTTCATACATTTGTGGGTAGATCCTCGTCTGTGTTCCCGCCCGTGAGTTTCCCCCCAAGCAGACCTGGCCTTCCTAATTGTTTTTTTCAGTCTCTTGGCTGCATCAACAATTCCTTCTCTTGACCTTTTCTGCTAGGAGAGAGGAAACAAAAGTGTCTTTCCTTTCCAGGCCCCAGAAGAACCCCAATTTGGCAAGTCATTAAACAACTCTTCCCGCCCCTTTTCTATGTCAATCCTCACAAAAGGCAACCAAGGACACAGGAACTGCTGGTTACTGCACTTTGCTAAAGGAAGGAGTTATTATTCTTTGAACGCTATGATATTTTAGTGTGGGGATGACCAAAATTGAATAACTAAAAGAATTTGCCACGTAGGGAACATTTCAAGAGGCCTTCTGGCCACACAATACAATGAGCAGATTACTCATCACATATTGTTGTGAGCAGGTACTACACATACTTGCGCTGTCTCAAAAAAGCATACTTCATGCAGAAGTAGCACCAGGAAGTGAGTGCCAGAAACGTCAAGCTGCCCCTTGCATATTTGAATGTTGATACTGTACCTTACACTCACAACGGGACTCCTGCACTGCCGGTTGATAGAGTGCTAGGAGAGTGCTAACGTCAAGAGGCCCACAGCCCCCCACCCACATGGGTAGGCATATCTGAAATGGGCCTTGAAGGGTCCATCTCCCACAATAACAGTTTTTCATGTGTGCTTCTATTTGAAGGTGCAAATGTAAAATAAAATTGAGCTCTAGTGGTATTCATGAACCATACTATGTTTACCATAGCAGATCAGGCAACTTCTTTCATCCACACCAAACTTCAACAGGCTGGTCTAGTTTACGGTGTTGGCGTTGGAGTTCATGCCTGAGTGCATTTCTCTGTCAATCAGGGAATGCGCTGAGACCATGCATTGGCCGGACCCACTAAAGCAAATCTGAGAAATTAGTCTAAAAAGTCCGAGGGTGGATTAGCCTTCATTTTTAGGAGATCTTTAGATATTTTAAATCTGTTAGGTAGGCAAGAGTGTGGAATGTGTGGCACTAAAACGTCATCAAACTCAAGTGAAATTTTGAGAACTGATTGGTCTCTGAAAGGGTTCCTTGGCGTGTTCTAAGATGTTCTTTGTTCTTGATCTCATTCTCCTACATAATATGGGAGCTGGTTGGATGAAGGATTTTATGTTAGTGTAGGACAATAACTCACTGAATAAGCATATACACTATCTCTCACTATGTAACATAGATTCAGAAATTAAAATGAAGATTCTTCAGCCATTTTACTTAACAAAGGGGATTATAAGGCTTACCCACCCACGCTCTTCCATATGGGTTTTACAGATATTAGAATTGAATTGTGTGTGACACAGCCACTTGTGCTAGGAAAACCCTTTCTGTTTATATAACTTGGAAGATAAGAAGGAACTATTGAACTGCCAATTGGCATGGGATTTCCAACTACAAATTTTAAATGAAGTTAATAAATGAACTTAATATATTTATTTGTTTATCTATCAATGCATTTTATTATGGGAATTGAAGCATACTATTGCACAATGTGCCACACTAAGGTGAAAACCAATGCTACCGAGAATAAAGAAGAGAAGAAGTGTTGAGAAGTAAGTTGCATCAAACAACTGGCAACACTTTTGGCATGCATTCACCAAAGCCTATTTTTTTTTATTATAATTTTTTATATGCGTTCCACACTATGTCAAACAATGAGGGATTGTGGTATTGGTATGAATATGATGTGTTCCAGGCTTTTATTTCCTGGCTGCACAGTGACCCTACTTGCATTCTTCCTTGCATATCTTCTTGCTTGGCTCACAAGCCAGGCTTGGTCAACTTCCCACCCCACCCCCCTGCCCAGCAGAACTCTTTTGGAGTGTAATGCAGCTTGGCAAACGGAGCCACAGAAGCAGCCATTATGTTTGTAGCACTATCCATGCCTTCTGTGCATCAGTGGGCCACCTCTAACATAGGCTGCAGGATGAAGTTGCCTCTCAGACTGTGGTTAGCCTAAGAGAAGGTGATTTATATATGTATTTACTTATTTATTTATATACAGGGATGAACAATGATCTTTTGATGGCAAAATAACATACATTGGATACAATATCAGATTTGACAGGAAGCAGTTAGCGTCTGAAGGCGAGTGACCCAAAAACCCGGGCGAAGAAATAATCCAAACGGCAAATAAACACTGCACCTCTTTGCAAAAGAAAACAAGGTTTATCTAATGCAAAAAAGGTTTCAGACGGTCCCGTAGAACTGAACTGACATGGAGCTCTTTGACCTTTTCAACGGCTTTCAGGTTATAGAGCATCGTGACGGAGAGTTAAAATACTATGCATAATAATGAGTACAACATAATCCCATCACCCTCATTGGCTATCACCTATGGAACATGCTAATCCCTCCCTGTAGTTCCTGGCCCAATTGGCCAAATCTATGATAACCCCGTTCCTCAATGCACGTGGTCCCCTACATCGTCATTTCCGAATCCAGATACGGGATTGGTGAGTTACCCTGTGATGTTACATTCTCAGAGGGAGACTGTCATTTGATGTTCAATCAGCCGTTTTCAGACGCGCTCAGATTATACTAGTGAGGTCAACTCTGCTTTGATCAGACAATAGGTCTTCTCATTATACCAGACACTGCAGCGCCATGAGCCGCACCCATAACTTGTATTAAATTTATTGCCATCACTCCATTGGCATCTGCTCCTCTTATCCCCAAATCACATGCTTTTCCGGACACGGCTCCCCTCTTATATTCCTCCACCCCTGATGCCCAGTCATGACGTGATTAAGGCTCTGCTCTTGAGTCTGAATTTCAGAGATTTATTTGTGTTTAGATATACGTGTCCGTGTAGTTCAAATGGGATGGTCTATGGTGGGTAAGGGCAGTAGTGCTCTAAATCTCCTTCATGCCCATTGGCATCTCTTAACCTCATTCACTTTTCTCCTGAATTTGTCCTTCAAAGGGCGCATCCCTACCTACTCTTCCTGACAATAAAATTCCATTCCCACCATGTTTGTGCTCTTCAGGTGGATACGATTAACACTTATTGGTGTACCATGGGTGCCTCTGACCTTGGCTTCTCTTCAGGGAGCAGGAACAGGGTTTGTTTTTTTGGAGCTGAGCTAAACCGAGCCACAGCTCCACATCAATCTGTGTTCTAGGCCTTAATTTCCAAAATGGTGGTACTTATGCCATGTTACACACCAACCTCACTTCTACCATACTACCTTGCTGACTCCATCTTCTACCTGTGTTCACTCTTCCCACACAGCTCACTACACAACATTACTACTGATACACAAAACTACACCCAGGGCCTTTAATACTGCCCTATCTATGACCTCGGCAACTGCAACAATAAAACATATGTTGCTCTTTCTGTGTTGCGATATGTGAGTATCTAATATGTGTCAAACCTCATTAAACACCATGTGCGCCTTCTTCTACACCAACTTCATTCAGCTACTATGATGGTCCGTTTTAATAGGTTTTTCTCAACCTAAACCATTTTTCCTGGCTAAGATGCTGTACGTGCATCCCAACATTCCCCCTTTTAGTTAATACTCCATTAACTACCACTCCATCCTCCTTCCTCCAATAGGTATCATCCTTGGGGACCTGTGCCCTACACAAATGGCACAAATCCCCCCCCTTTGGACATATCCTTCTGGGGTACCAATCATGTAGCAGCATCCAACATCACCTGCTAGATCCACCCCGCACGCAACATAATTCGCTGGGTCTGGTGGGGGTGTGGTCAATGTTCCTAGGGGTTCTAAAGCCCGCTCTATTTCACCATTCTTGGCCTTACCGCCCCATCCCATCTACCAGTCATCACTCCTTCCATTGTCAACAATGGCTGTATCTTACACATGGTTGTTCTTTCTTCTTGACACATACTTCATTGTCCCTGTCCATTATTACCACTTGGAAAAGACGTCCTACTCTGCACAGGGCCAAGTGTACCAGGCACTGGGCTATATGAGGCAGCATTACTTGAGGTATAAACAACTTGGGTTCGCCCGTCGTGTGAGGTATCAAGGCGCATACAATAGCAGATCCCGTTTAAACTCTCCCTCCCCACTTCATGCATGTGATTATACTACATTTTGTCCGATTCGGAGTTGTGCACATCAGCAAAAGTATCCAATATGACCCCCTTATACTGATTATGCTCTATTCCTTCCCCAGTCTCTCTCCTAAGTCATGTTATCCCTGAATGTGTATCATTTTTAACAAAGACATTGCAGACAACACTAAACCCCCTTCATATGTCCCCACCATATAAACTAACCACACAGAATCAATGTACAACCCACAATTAACAAATAGCATATACAAGATAACATATATATTACACAACGTCTGTGGTGTTGATCCTGCAGAGGGAGATAAAAAACAGACAGCCACACAAACAAATGCAATCCTTCATTTTGGAAAAGATTCCGGGATGAGCTGCAATATGAGAAAGGGAACATGGTGCAGTATGCACTTGTTGTCAGTATGCAAATAGGTCAAAAAGAGAACGTGGTGCACAACAAACTTTAATGGGTCAATGAGTGAATGTGATGGAAGATACACTTCAATACGTCAATGGGAAGCAAGAGACAGCTTACTCCTGATCAGCAAGTGGGTCACTTTCATGGGAAGTTGGAGCGGTGCCGGGTACCTTCCAAACATCGGATAAGTGAACCGAATACCGCGAATCCTTCACCTTAACTGCAAAGGGGGTGGCAAATACAACCGTATATGGCCCCTGCAACTGCTGCTGGCTCCAGCGGTGAACAAAGTTCTTTATATAAATCTCCTATCCTGGGAATTGTTGTAGCGGCAGCAGGTTCAGTTCATTGATCGCTAATGCTGCAGCTGCATCTTCTCTTCTAGGATCAATCTGTCAAGATAAGATCTTTATACATTTTGTTAATTCACGCAAATACCCCTTAAACTCCTCTCCCAAAACTCCTGCTGCCCTTTGAGAATATGATGCTGTGTGTGTAGGAGTAAGAGATGTGTGCATCCTCTACTCGTCACTATCTCTCGAAGGGACAAGTGATGGTCTTTGCTGGGCTGTGTTCTTAGGCTAAACAAAGGCAAAGGGAGACACCCGTTCCGCCCAAACGTTACACATAACTTAGTGAATGTACTCTTTAAAAGTCTGTTAATCTTCTCTCCAATCCAGTTGGCTTGAGGGTGGTATATGTAACACAACTTGTGCTTCATCCCCAATAAATATGTTCTTTCCCCAAATAAATCATTAAAAAAGTGAGTTCCATGATCAGATTTCAGGATCTCACACACCCCCCCAAAGAGGAAATACCTCCCGTACCAGGTCGGGCCTCCGGAGCAACACCAACAGACGCCACCCCTGCACCACCCAGAAATGGGAAGGGAAGGAGTAAGGGTAGGAATGGGATATGAGGGCCCAGCAGCGCCACACATGCCAGGGCCAGCACAGCACTTGATGGCAGTGATGCCGACACAGCTCGAGGTACTTCACTCACTGGCAGCTGCAACCGCCACCGAGTAGCCGGCCACTGTGGTCACAACGGGGGAGCCAGATGTTGGCAGGCGCACACATGGAGATGTGCCTGCACCCACCAAACTGGACCATGACACCCTCTCGTCACCTGAGCGGGACGGGCATCCACATGGTCAGCGTGGCTTGTGGTCAGAGTGGGACATGGATTGTAGTGTGGGTGGCAATTCTTACGGCTCATCCTGCTTCAGGACCAGCCTGCCCCATAGCCCACATCTCATAGTGCAGGTGTCGCAGGATTCCAGGTTGAGGAGGCTGGACAACATCGAACAGCGACAGGTGCTCTTATGAACATGAGAGAGTTCCTTCGTGCTTTTAAGAAGCGCACCTTTTATTCGTCGTTTTGCTCTGCTGCTGGTTTCTTCCCTGGGTAGCGCAGGACCCTCCAGTCTTCCTGCTTCTTGTCGGTCCAACAGTCGATTCAGGAACCGTGAGCCTGCAGGAACTACCAGGTACTACCACCTCAGCTACAGCATTCTTCTTCATCTAAGGTACTGTTCAAATCCGGTCGTTCGTTCCGTCCGACCGTGGTGAAAGTGTTTTAAATCTTTCGCCTCTCCGAAGGCTTGTCCTTCTCTACTCTTTTGAATAATTTTTCCACCGACCAATTTCGTTTTGAACTCTTGGCAAAGACTTAACCGCGAACTACTCTGAACTGTGTGATCCTCTACCATTAACATTGGCCCAGGCCTATTGATTTGAATCTTAGTTGTAGTGAGCCTTTTCTAGATTGCCCTGCCTATCACTTGTTGGCGTTGTTGATTTTTGATAATCTTGTCCTTTCCCTCCCTTTTTAAATTGCTGGAGTGCCATTTTGCTCACACTTCATTTTGAGCTTAACTTGTCCAGAATTGATTGGGTGTTGTGTAGTGTATTAAGATTGTGATTTTCTGCTGCTTTATATTACTGAACTGTTTTATAACTGATGGTGTAAATGAATGTATATTCTTTTACTCAGAATCTTTGAGTCAGTGTTTGCCTAAATCATAGCAATTGCTGTCCTTTGTGTAACTATTTGATACTGCTCACTTACTCCTGAGATAAGTCTGGCTGCTCTGATACTGCTACCACTCTAACTGTGTAGTACAGGCTTGTACGAAAGGTGAAATTGTACTGTCACTTGTAGTCTTAATTGTGTGTGGTGTTCCCAAAGGGTACTGCATATAATTCTGCCTAAGTCACTGCTCACCTTAGGTAGGGGGACACAAGGGGGGGCAGGATTTCAGAGGGGGGAATGCCCCCCCCCCAGATCCCCGCTAGCGATGACACTGTTCCCAGTACCTAAAGGTGGCAAAATTGTTTTAACTGGAACACACGATGTTGATGATGAAATTGCTGTGGGCCATGTGCAGGGGTGGACTGGCCTATAGGGAACTTTTGAGATTTCCTGATACGCCTCTGCAGCCTGGGCCTCTTTTGTGTGGTATTTCCAAATGTTCCCATAGGAGAAGGGTTGGGCTTGCTGAAAAGTGTAATATGGGGCCACTTTGAACATTATTTCCAGGGCCTCTTTTGGTTCCCAGTACACCGCTGGCCATGTGGTAAGGTTTGAGTGTGATTCTCCGGGAGCTAGACCTGTCCATAATGAGGTCTACTGCACTCAGGCAGGCGAATGGAGCACCCATCTTGTAGAATGCAAAGGTAGGAACAAAGTGTCCAGTTAGTCTTTTTTTCTGTGTGATATTGTAAAATCATGCATTTTTAATGCAGTCGCCTGACAAGCAATGTACTCTTTAAACTGTATGTGGGTAGCTGGGGCGGACTCCAGGTTGACTTAACAGATGGGTTCCTGTCTCCTACATTTTAATGGGCAAATAGACCTCAGTCAAATGCAGACTATAAATAATCACATTTGGCATGGTAGGGACTACGGCAAAAGAGAGCAGGCTCCGCAGCCATTTGAAAGTCCTTCTGAAACACTGATATATAATGAGGAGAGTTAACATGTGCTCCCCTGTGCTTCGCACACCTGGACATAAAATCTGTTGTTTGGTTCTTTTTGTCGTCGGATTGCAGTTCTCAACCTCATCCAAATCTGATAAAGACGTTGCAATCATGAAATATGAAACTAAATAACTGTAAATATGTGTATTCTTCTAGAAATATCCTGTACAGAACCAGACATTCAAGGTGGAGTAATTACAAACAAAAAGGAGCGTTTTAAAAAGAATGAGAAATTGCAATTTATTTGCAATCCAGGGTTTAAATATGATGGCAGAGACCCAGAATGCACTGAGCAAGGATGGAACCCGGCACCATATTGTAAAGGTTAGTGCCGCCGCATTCAACTTGAATTACGTGATTAATTAAAGAAAATCACATTGTTTAAAGGTGAACGCTGCTAAAAATCAACAAAAAGCCTACATTCATTAATGAAAAGTTAACAATACATTTTGGACCTGATTTAGCAAAATCTAAATTGCAAGCAAAAATTCTGATGTATAACGTTTCCAGGTGGCAAGTACACACTGATAAATGTATAATCATCAGGGTTTGACATTTGTCTCATTGAACACATGTCTGGTAACTTACCTTTTCTTGAAAACTTAAATGCTTGCCAAAGGCATACAAACGTGTAGTGTCATTGGACTCTGATATTGTTAATATGAACCACTACTACCAGGAATTATTGACCTCCTCTCAGAAAATCACAATGTTTAGAGTGCAGTCAATATCTACTATTATTGACTACATTCTGTATCAGAGAAAAGTCATAAGGCAATCATCCAGACGGCTTTGATTAAAAGATTCTTACTTAGAACAGCTGGATATCATCCTGCTGTACAAGCAAAGCTTTTGCCTGGTGATATTATACAGCCTGGAATCATTATGCATGCCCGAGTTGAAATGGCTAAAATTAATGGAGGGTACATTTTGGAGAACCCTTCTGAACCTCTCGCGTTTTGAACTGATCCGCCTAGAGTTTGGACTCTTTTCACTCTCCACTATGGTACTTAAAAAATGAGGTATCCTTTTTCTTAAAGCAATGAAGGACCCAAAGTATCTTCTGTTGAGAGAAATGATCCAAGGTAAACGGATGTTATACCTGGACAAAGCTAACAGTTGACTCGTTTCCTCAGATAAACTGGACCCCATATTGGATTTGTTTTTTTTCAAATGAAAAATGAATTTGTACGTGAAATAAATGACTGGGATTGGGTTTCTATTTACACTCACATTGAATCCCTTAAAAGGTATACCATGCATTACTTATTGACTTGCACATTCTTGCTTCCTCAAAGTTATCTGTCGAAACGTCCGTCAAGCATGGTTCGTAGATTTTTTCTGCTACTAAGAATGGATCCTCTCCCTACCCTCTCCACGTTGGGACCAAGGCTCTTGATTCCCAGGAATGAACGCCTTTGTGTTGTTGACCAAATGTTAGAGACAGCACTGCATGTATTAACTTTGTGTGCAAGTTTAAAGCATGTATATTTAAAATTGCGTATGCGTTTTGTACATAATACAAACGTGATACGCGAGAGTGCCTTTTGGAGTTATTGTTTGAATTCCGGTAATATTTCACTTATGATGGCACTATATCATGTCTGGAGCGTGGCAGTCATGTGTCTAGATGAAACTATGAAATGATGAAACTCTATAATGAGCTACAAACTGTACTTCATAATGTTATGATTGGTTGGATGCCTATTTTATTCTTCTTTATTGAATGTACAATAATGTGTTATGGAAGGATTGATTCATTTTTTTCTTATTTTTATTAACTGTATTGTAATTGGATGTACGAAATAGTTAATTTGAACTAAAAACATTAATTTAAATTTAAAAAAGTTTCAATAATACAAAATAAAACCACCTTTAATTAACTAACTGCATGTGTCTATTTACTTTACCCACACTTAAAGCAAAACATTTTTTAATTTACCACCCAATCTCCAAAACATTTCTTGCTACTACCACCATGTGTTAATAGCCGTATAGACCGCAGAAGGGGTCATTATCACTTGGGATAATTACCTCTACCTCAGTCTGTATGCCCGATGAGCTGGCTGTGTCTGTCCTGGTGGTTCGCGGTAGTGGATCTCCGAGAAGATTCTTTGGCTGTGCGGAGCATGTTGTATTTGCCGGTTTGACATTTTTTTTTCCCCAGAGGCTCTATTGTAGGTGTCAGAGGGCCCATTTTCCTGGTCCCTGGTCATAATTTATGGTGGGTGCCTGGGTAATTCCTGACACATTTTTGGTTACTGCATGATTCTCAGGAGAGTCCAACCAAGCATAGTTGCTATAGCGCCTCAGGTGTGGGAGTTTTTGGCCTTATTCCTAGGTAGGCCAGGGTTGCGTGATTTGAGCAAATAACACCTTCTCTACCCAATAGGTGACATGATATGACCCAACCGTAATGTTAGAAACATAAGTGCTAAAGCGCCTAAAATGGGGGCACACCAGTAAATGCAATAACATCTAGATTCGAGACGCCTGGAAAGAGGAAGAAAGCGCCTAGAATGCGGACTCAACAGTAAATGCAATAAAACCGAGATTTGGGATACTCGGAAGAGAGAGGAAAATGCCTAAAATAGGGGCACAACAGTGAATGCAATAACATCTAGATTTGGGACACCTGGTGAGAGGGAGAAAATGCCTACAATGGGGGCACAACAGTGAATGCACTAACACCTAGATTTGGGACACCTGGATACAGAGAAAAGGGCCTACGATGGGGGACAACAGTAAATGCATTAACTGATTAACACCTACATTTGAGACACCTGGATAGAGGGAGAAAGCGCCTAAATTGGGGGCACAACAGTAGATGCAATAACACCTAGATTGAGACACCTGGATCGAGGGAGAAAGAGCCCCACATGGGGGTACAGCAGTACACAGTGGGCAATTGTCCCACACACAGATTATGGTTACCTAAAACAATATGCCTGTATGCGAGATATGGCTGACTAACACAATCAGGCTAAATGCGAGATATGGCTAACTAATACAATCAGTCTAAGTGCCAGATAAGATTACTATACAGACTGTGGGCTGCACGCATCAGACCAAATGCTAAATGATATGATATGATATTTTATTTGTATCGCGCTGATACACAAGTGTTTCAGAGCGCGACTAGGCAAGGGAGGGGAACAGTGGAGAACACAACAACGATTTTACTAGGCCCAGTGACATTGAGAACGCGCAAGTGCATGGGAAAGGGAAAAAGGAAAAGTGCATGGAAGGGGGAGAGTGGAAAGTGCGGAGCAGAGGAGAGCAGATAAATAATAATAAATAAATACAAATAAATAGAAAAATAGAGGTAATACACAGTGGTAGTGAGCCAGCAAGCGGCAAGTGCTGGGTTAAAGGCAACAGACTGGGTAAGTGCAGAAAAAGAAGAAAAGTGGGGGGGGCTGTATGAGTACAGATACAGTCCCCAGTGCAAGGAGTGGCCAGGAGGCAGTGCAGGAGGGTGGCAGGGTGAGCAGGTACCTGGGCCCAGGGTACAGAGGGTGGCCAGGTGCACAGTGCCAAATAGAGAATAAGATATGGTAAGATAAGATTGGGTTGGTCGATTTAGTGGGGAGAAGTAATGGCTGCATCCCCTGCCTAACTGCACTTACTTTGTCAGTAACTGCTGGTTGACGGCTGCAGGCCTCACAGGCTAATACAGGCCAACACGGTCTGGAGCTGCTTCTTCAGGAGCTGCCCTTTGCCTTGGGGCCCTTAGCCGACGGGCGAGTAATGAAGATCACCAGTTGGTAATCCTCACAACGCCGCCACGTCCCTCTTCCTCGTCCCAGTACAGAATGTGAGGCATACCAACAGAAAGCGCTAAATGGGAGCAAGAAACACACAATGAGACAAATGTGCACACCACCCAGCACCACTTTATTGGAACTACAGCATGCCAATACAAAGGAATCACCTGGTACCAAACCCCAGTACCAAAGGCACCCACACCCGCCCTGTCAAGATTCAGGTGGTAGTGACGCACAAACGTATTGGAGTTGGCCCAAGTGGCTTCCCTGCAAATCTGACCAAGACCTGGGATGTGCATTTGGTTCATAATAATCTCTTTTTTATGTATTATCCACAAGGAATTGGCATATCGAGAGTCTGCTATTTATTAGATAGATAGGGTCAGCAGTACAGGACTAGGACTGTGCATTTACAAATTGGATTGACCTAAATCTTCAGCCTGCCTGGTGTTTGGAGTACTATACTGTCACTTATCCACAACAGATGGGATTTGATCCCTTGTTCTGACATGTTGTTAACTAATATGCATAAATGTTTATGATTGCATTGTCTGCTTATCATATAATGTTGGGATTGGGGGATAGGTCATAAGTATGTATTCATGGTCTTTGATCACTTTTTATCTATGTAAGTGTTTGTTCTATCTGTGTAATTAAAAACAGATCTAATGCATGTTTTATGGGCTATGTTGTATGACCCATGGGCCTACCGAATAAATAATTGAGCTTTTTATACTCATTTGTGTGCCGTTTTTCAGACCAATTGGAAATCTATTTACTGTGGCCACGTGTAAGTGCAGACCTGACCTTTGAATCATTAACTTAAGTGGTTCATTTAGTGGACCCCCATTTGTGTATCCCTCCAGCCAGGATGCTGCCATGGACCTCCTGGACCGCCCTGCAACCCCAGGGAAGGAACACCAGAGGACTGAGAGGCCATGGAGATGGCGTCCCGTACCCAGCGACTGATAGTGGGGACAGAGGTCCGAGACCCAGGCCTAGGACTAGGACCCCCAAAGGTGTCAACCATCCGAAAGGGATGAGAGCGCTCTAAATAAATGACAGCCCACAGTACATCAAGATGACTCCAGCCAACCTCCTACGGAGAGAAAGGTTCAGGGAAGAAGGCTGGAAGAACTACCTCCTGAGACAAATTGAACTTTGACACAACTTTGGAAAGGAAGGAAGTGTCACACCGGAGAAACAAAGCATGATCCTGAACCACGAAATATGGTGGTCTGCAGGTAAGAGCACATATCTCCCCCAACCTCTTCGCCAGAGTAATTGACCACTGAGGAAGGCAGTCTTCATGGACAGAATCTTAAGGGAAACATCCCCCAGAAGCTCGAAAGGAGCAGATTGCAGTGCCTTCAAGACAAGGGGAAGATCCAACGGGGGCAACCCAAGGCCAGAACAGGGCGGGCCAGGGAAAAACTCCTCAACAACCTATCCACCAGGGAGGAATCAGGTGGAGAACACCCAGAGGGGCTACAAAAAGCCAGAACAGCCGCCTACTGATCCCTGAAAGTGGAAACTGACAACCCCATGTCAAAATGGTTCTACAAGTATTGTAGAACCCCCTGGGACCGGACAACTGGCGGCAGGAAAGTCATGCTGTAAACACCAGTACTGAAACACCCCCCAGTGCCTAGAATAGGACTTCTGGCTGGACCGACGCGTGTCCCTCTGGATAGATTTGGCCAATCTATGGGAGAGCCCCTGTACCTAAATTCGTTCTCTCTCACCAAACAGACCCCCCAGGACTGAACCAAACCCAGGTCCTGCAGTAACAGAAACTGACGCTAATGAAGGTGAAACACCGGGGACACAGCCAATTACAAGAGAAAAGGAAACCAACTCCTCTGAGGCCAAACGGGGGCAACCACAGCTGAATCCCTGACCTTCACTGATACTCTGGGGAGATGGGGGAAGGCATACAGGAGACCAGAGGGACAGGGGAGCACCATCACGTCCATGTCCCTGGGCAGGGAATCGGGGAATAAAACACGGGAGCCTTCTTGTTCGGGGGGAGGTGAACAGATCCAGCCACAGAGTCCAAAACCTGCGGCAAAGAGATCAAAATGCCGCCTCCAGCACCCAGTCTGTGGATGAGAAGACCCTACTGAGTCTGTACGCAACATAGTTGTCCAGGCCCCTGATGTGCACAGCCCTGGGTGACAAGTTCTCTTCTGCCCAAAATCCCAGGCTTGCAGGTAACAGGCCCAGAGCACTGGACCAGGAACCCCCGTGCCTGTTGATGTAGGCCCTGCAGGGGTGTTGCCCATCCACAGAAAACCTGCCTTCCCCCTGAGGGCTGGGGCAAAGGCACGAAGGGCTCGGAAGCAAGCAGCCATATAAACCAGAGTCCTGATGAATTCCTCTGCTGGCCCCAAGGAGAAGACAACAGAGACCGTAGTGTCACCTGAAGGTTAAAAGCCCTCACAGCTGAGAGAAGGACCAACCTCTGCCGAGGCCAGAACAGAGCCCTAATGAACTGAAGGTTCTGAGGCAGAACCAAGTGGGACTTGCGCCAAGTCACCAAGAGACCCACCTCCCCCAGGAAATCGCAAGTCAGCCGAACATGACGGGACAACAGGTTCCAGGAGGAAGCCGCCAGCAACCAGTCATCGAGGTAGGGGAAAACCGAGAAGGTGAAGATGTGCCAGTAGTGGCCCCAGGATATTTATAAACACTCTTGGGGTAGATTTCAAGCCTAACGGGAGGGCTGTGAACTGGTAGTGTCTCCCTGCCTATGAGAACCTTAGGAATTGCTGGTGACCCTGGCACACAGGGACAGAGAAGCCAGGAAATCCCCCACTCGGGCCAGAGGAATTACTTGCTGCAGGCTTGCCATCTTGAAGTGGCGGATAACAACG
The DNA here is from genome assembly GCA_002915635.3 of Ambystoma mexicanum. Classification (NCBI taxonomy): domain Eukaryota; kingdom Metazoa; phylum Chordata; class Amphibia; order Caudata; family Ambystomatidae; genus Ambystoma; species Ambystoma mexicanum. Next base: position 813,948,240 of record CM010928.2, read on the forward strand.
AAGCAGTTCAGAGCCTTCAGGTCAATGATCAGCCTGAACTTTCTATCTGGTTTAGCACCAGAAAGACAATCGAGAAAATGTGCAACCCTCGTTCCCTCGCCGGGACCGGCCTGCCAACCTTCTTTCCGAAGGAGGTCCTCCACCGCCTGGTACATGGCCGCCCTCTTGGCCGCGTGCCGGGGCAGAGGGGTCCGAATGACTCGTGAGGGGTCCGGAAAAGTCTGGAAGTCGATATAATGGCCCCACCATACAGTCCGATCCTGCCAGAAAATATGGAAACCAGGGCCATGGCAGAAACTTTGACACTGTTGTAAGCCAAATCGGATATGAATTCCACCTGAGTCTTAACAGTTTGCAGAAGAGGGGCTGGATCAGAACCCTCTTGTACCGCCCTCGAAATAGCCTGTAGCCCCCCACCCCTCCAGAGCAGTCTCAGAAGTGTATGAGGAATACGTTGCCACCCTCATGGAAAAATGGGCACCACTCCAAACCTTCTGCAAGGCCCCATCCACTTTCCTGTCAGTCACATCCCTGGTCGCCTCCTCAGGAGCCACAGAGAAACGACCCACCAAGCATGGAAGAATAGTGTTGACTTTGACAGACTTAGGCAGCAGCTTCCCCTCCCCCTGTAAGGGATACAACTTGGCCAGGAACTGGGGAACCACGACCATGTCTGGCTCCCTCCACTCGTAAACGAGTTTGTCCTTGACATTCATCAACAGCGGCAAACCAGCATTTAAAGTCCTCTTAAATTGGGGTGGGGGGAATGGGAGTCCTAGAGGAGGCATCCACTGGCAAGGGGTCAGTTTGTGCAAACCAAGTATAATGCGCCCCCTGGATCAGGGTGGAGGCCACTGAATCCTTGTACAGATACTTGCCCCTTTGGTCCCGGGAGCCCAAGGAATCCAAAGAGTCAGAGGAAAAAGAAGAGGAGGACGACTCCGGGGAGACGGGGGAGGATTTACATTTGGCACAAGACTTCCCCGTCCCCCACCGAAAGGCCCACTGGAAAAGCTGCATAACTGACTTCTTAGAGAACCCTGGCAGCTTTTTCCCCAGCCGTCCAGGGGAAGAGGAACTGGAGGAGCTAGGCTCCACATGTTTGCGCTACTCAGAATGCTTCCCCATGCTTATAGAGCAGAACCACACCAAAAACAAAACCTGTACTGGATGGTCCAGTAAATACCACCAGAGCCCACCAACCTTCGAACCGGAAGTGGCTCTGGCGACTAAGACCCTCATTGGGCCGAGTGAATGAACTGCAGTGTTTGTTTATTTCTTTGGTTTTCTGGTTGTAGTATCCGCTGCATAATGTGGAATGGAAAACCAAGAAAAGGAACAACGTCGCCCCCTTCGGCTAAGCCAGAAAAGGATTTCCATCAGAAGGTGAGTACCTGCCAGTGGCAGGAAATGCAAAAAACGGAGGTCGGGTTGGGGTTGTATCCCCAGGGGAGGGCCGAGACACAGCGTAAAATAAATGGAAAAAGGGTTCCTGGGAGAGGTGGGTTACTTCACGATCTGTACTGGGACGAGAAAGAAGGACGCAGAGGTACTGACAGTTTTCCACAGATATTGTTGCATTGCAACCGAACGGACTCGGTTTCTGTTGCTAAGTGCATTCCGAAGGTAGACAAAGGACTACCAATTTAGGTAGATGTAGCTGCTCCTAGACAAGCTTTAACAAGGCTTGTCTGGTTTGCTTTGAAAATTACCCAAAAAATTGGAACAATAACATATTTCAAACGTTTGTTATCAAATTGAAGTGCTGTACTGTGACAGTAATTATTCACAGTAATATGTATATGGTTAGAATTTATGAAAAGAAAATATGTTTTTAGGGTTGTTGTGAAATTTGCCACTGCTTAGAATATAAGACACTGTTCGCCTTTCTTTCATCTTTTGAGTCTCCCATTTTATTTATTATTCCAACATACGGTTCTTGCCATTGTTTAGCCTTTGGCTCAGAGCGGCCAAAATATCTAAGGGCATAATGAACGGCCATTTCGGAATGATAGATTATTTTGCATATAACAGTAACACTACTAAAAGAAATAACTGTATGGATTCTTAAGTAGCATATGGATTATTCAATAGAAAAGAAACTCAAATATCAAATAAAAGCAGCATAACGATTCAAAGTATCATAATTTACTGTTTTAAAAGTAATAAAGTAATAGACTTACTAATGAAATGTCTTTATGATTTGAACTAGCCAACAAGAACATTTTGAAATAGTCTTTTCAATGCAGAAACACAGTCTCTTTCGAAGATGGCCACCATCGTAGCATCCCGAGCTGGAACTCATTGTCTTTCTATGTCCATATCAATAAAAGGTTACTTGCCGCTGCATGCCCGGTGCCTGCTCTTTCTGTTGTTTCCTGTAGTGACTGGATGTCATAAAGTGACTTATCAATTTGCTAATGATATTTTGGCAGAGCAGCAAAATCTGAAATAAGGGTCACTATAAATAAAGTGCATATTGAGTGCTTATTGTGGCCTACCATTATTACAAATCCTTGCAAACAGCGGTCTTAGAGATATCCTGATTAGACTAGACTAGGCTTGGCATCTAATGTAGGCTTGATGGCCTTTATTCTTCACATAGTGTCAAAGGGTTAACTAAGAAGGTAACCTTGAAAAATACAAATGAGGGAAAAGTCTAAGGACTATACTAATACACGCATGAACTGCAAACACCCTGCGTTGGCCCAACTCGCTTATATAGACTATGTTCCAGAATATAGAACTCCCCCCCCCACCCCCAAAAACCAAAATTCATCTGGCGCCAAGAAACCCAGAACACTCCTCATTACACCACCCCAGCACTTCTACTAGCCCCACCCCCACTACCAGCCTACCCTCTCACCGCCCACCCTCTCCCTCCTTACCTTAACCTGTGCATTAACCAATGCACGCTCCATCTACGCTCATGCTCCGACATCCACAACCTCTTACTAGCTAACAACCTAGACCTGCTAGCCTTATCTGAAACCTGACTACATGAAGCAGCCGGTCCTCTCCTCTCTCTAGCCATGCCCACTGGATACTCCATCCTACGAGCAGACCGTCAAAATGGATCAGGAGGTGGTGTTGCTCTCATCCACAAAGCCTCCCTCCCCATCAGAGCCTCCCCTCTGCAGCATCTACCAGGCTACAAACTCCTACTAGCCAAACTTGAATCATCCCCCCCAAATCACCATCAATCTACTTCTCCTCTACCGCCAACCCTCCCACACGGGCAATCCAGAAACTGAAATCCCCCTCCTCATCACACCACTCCTCAAACCAAACACTAAACTCATTCTCTTAGGAGACTCCAATCTAGGCTACAAAGACCCCACTGATCTTAAGGCATCCACCCTCACAGCCACACTTGAAGAGATGAATTTCAGCCAATTGGTCCTCTCACCCACTCATGACAAAGGAAGAACACTTGATTGGATACTCCCTTGCAACACTCCCCTCTAAGTGTCCTCCATAAACCCCTCCCTTGGTCAGATCATTCCCTGATCCTCTTCACTTTCCAATCCCCTACCAAAAACACTCCCACTAGCAGTGAGCCCCACCGCATTAAAGCTAGACAAACCCGCAAGCTCACAGTCGAGCTGCTGACTGCCTCCATCCTAACCTCCCTCAAAGGCGCACCAGACAACGCTACCCCCGAAGCCATCCTAGCATCTTACAATACCGCACTACTCACTGCTCTTGATGCACACGCTCCCCTCAAAACCACCTCCAGAAAAAAGGAAACCCCCAAAATTGGTATACTAGAATCCCTCTGGAAAAATAAACGTGCGCTTGAACATCTCTAGAGAAAGAACCCTACCTCCACTAACAAAGCTGCCTTCCAGTGCTTAGCTGAAACCTACAAAACCGCCATCACCACCAAAGCCAATATCTTTAATACCAGAATCTCTGATGCTAGTTCCAAACCCAAAGAACTTTTCAAAATTCTTAGAGAGCTGAAAACCCCTGCCCACCCTCCCGACAATTTTCATTAAAACAAAACATGGTGCATGCTTATCTAATCTGCCTTGGACAACAAAACTCAGAAATTAAGAGACAAAGCCATTCTCAAAACAGCTCTTCTGCCTTCCATGCCAGCAACGCCCTCAGCCAGCATATCCACAACTGCAACCTACCCTCCTCAGTTCCTTTTCTCTGCCGTCTCCCCCCACAGAAGTCTTGAAAATCATCCAAAACCTGAAAGCTTCTAACTGTGTTGACGACACATGCCCTGCTCACATTGTCAAAATGTGTGCAGAACCCATGGCCCCTACCATAGCCAGCTTCATTTTTGCATCCTTCAAATTCAACTCAGTCCCCTCTGCTATCAAAGAAGCATGGGTCACACCTCTCCTGAAGAAACCCACCTTAGATCCCACCATCCCCTCTAACTATCCCCCTATCACCACAGTACCCTATCTCCTCAAAATCCTAGACCGCATGGCTTACTCGCAACTTCAATCACATCTTGACATCCAAAATGTACTATGTACCCGCCAATCAGGCTTCAGGTCCAGACACAGTACGGAATCTGCCCTCTTTGACCTCAAGAATCAACTTGATCACATCAGGGATAATGGCGAGCTGGCAATCCTCGTCCTACTAGACCTCTCCGTGGCCTTTGATTTGGTAGATCATGAAATCCTCTGCAAACACTCACCACAACTTTCCACCTCGCCCCAGAAGCAACACTATGGATCCAGTCCTTCCTATATGGCAGATCCACCAGGGTCTTTGCGGGGCCAGAATCAGCCGGCCCCATACCTGTGGCCTATGGGGTCCCACAAGGCTCCTGCCTCTCCCCCACTCTCTACAACATGTACACCAAACCCCTTTTTGACCACCTAGACAGCCTTAACATACCCTACACAAACTTCGCTGATGACACGCAAGTCCTCCTTAAGCTCCCTGGCAACCCCGAACTAGACTCCAACAACATTAACCGCGTCTTCAGCGTCATACAGGCCTGGATGGCCACTCATCATCTCTGCCTGAATGATGACAAAACAGAGCTGCTTATAGTGGGCTCCCCACACTGCCTCAAACACCTCAGTCCTGCCTTCTCCTCCTTCTGCATCGACAGAAACACCATCCCTGTTTCAGATCCTGTCAAAACACTAGGTGTTCACCTGGATGCAGAACTAAACATCTAAACATACAAAAACATGTCAAAGCTATTGCCTCTTCTGCAGCTAATTCCACCAAAATCATTAACCTCTCCAGAAGATTCCTTACCCCCAACAACTGCCTCACCATAGCCAGAGTCATCATAGGTAGCAAACTGGACTATTTTATTTTTTATTTTTATTTTTTATTGAATTTAGCTGAGTAAACAACTTTTTCAAAGATTTCTAAAGCGAATAAATTAATTTTGGATAGCGCACGATATAAATCTTGTAGAGTATCCATTATGTCGTACTTTGGGACTGAACTCTAGGAGGTACAGAGGCATTTGAATGGTATCAGGTAATGGTGCCTGCCTGTGGTATTTCCCCACTTAAAATAAAGCTGGACATCATATTTTATCTTTAGTCCAGGGCAATGACACTACCCAGATATCTACTGGTATCCAGTCATGTTTTCGAAAACATAGTTTCGAATGACAAAAGTTTCGAAAAAAATGCGACGGCAAAATGCATTTTTTTTTAGGTAAAGTTTTTTTTTTAACTAAAATGTGTATTAAGGGGTAAAAAAAAGGGGTTGGGGAACCCCCCCATAAAAAAAAACATTTTTTCGATGCATTTTTAGTCGAAACTTTGCCAAACAAAACTATGGCATTCGAAACTATCACTATAAACCATATCTACCATAGTACACTGTGATACAATGTTGTTCAACTGTTTCAAATAATACAATATGGGAGTAATTTAAATTGGAATACATTTCTTGTAATGTAATGACCCAGGATAAAAGGCACATTACGGACTGTCTTTATACTTCATAATATTGATTGTCATGCATTCCTGTATATGTTGTGTGAATGATTGATGAATGTGATACAAGACTAAGCACTTCCCAAAATCTTTATTTTTTTAGGATATATAGACGAGACCATCTAATAGTTATAGAAACTTCAGTCTATGTATTCATACATTTCAAAATATTCACAATCATATATTATGCATTTTTAGTAAATGTGAAATAATTGACATAAGAAATGTCGATATGTCAACTCTATGGCCTTAAGTTATGCCCTGCGTGCTTTTTTAAAGGTAATTGTCTCACATCTGTTTTGATTTACATAGAAATCATTTGTTCTGCCTATTCAGACTACAACAGCAGCTTCTGAGACAATGGAGAGGAGATTCAAATGTGTCCATAGATTGCCTCATATATAGTAGTCAATTTCACTATAGAAACTGAAGTACTATGACTATTAGATGGTCTTGTCTACATAGCGTCAAAAAAATGAATATTTTGGGAAGCGCTTACATGTAGGGACACCAATTTAGTCTAATGAATTTCAGGCTTTTGGTTGTGAGCCGTTCCCTAGCTGAGCAGCAGCCAATCACTACTTATGATTCTTAAGGTCTCAATGGTGCAGCCCTTGACAGACTGGCAACTAACTTGTTCCTAATGTGATACAAGTGTTTGGAACAAGTTACTTTTGGTTATTTTCTCCAACTTTCTCTTCCAAAACATCTTCCTTCTCGAGCTCTCTGCTCATCCACCTCCAACTCTCTGAGAGTCAGACGCTTCTCCAAGCAGAGAGTTGGGGGCAGATCTATCGCCTCGGCTGGGGCCTACCTCTGGAAAAGCCTCCCTGCCTCTCTCAAACTTGAGCAGAACCACCTCCGGTTCCGGAAACAACTCAAGACCTTCCTTTTAGCTTCCGCTTTCTCTCTTCCTCTCCCCTGCTGATGGACCTGACTGCTCCGTGCACTGGTCACCCTCTGAACTCGGGCCCAGGCTCCTGCATGTCCAGTTGCCCTTGCACTGCCTCTGGGCTCCCCAGCACTTAAGGGTCTGTATCTGCAACCCTACAGTCCCTTCTCTCTGCACTTATGAGCCACCCGCTGGCTGCACTTGTGAGTTAACTGCCACCCTCTGATGTAGCCCTTTCCAATCCCGGATCAGCTTCCATTCCATGAATAGCCAGCCAGTCATCATACAGCTGCCAAATTCCTCACCCACTGGGAGTGCTTCTGTCAGCATTTTCTGCAAAGAAGTAAGGAGAGCACATCTTTATTTCTTTATTTTCAATTAGCATTATACTTTAATAAACTCCAAACCTATAAAGTTCATATTTATGATGTTCCCCCTTTTACTCTTCTACTGTGTTACCTCTTCAAAGGTAAGACATTGTATTATTATGTGCTCTCAGCCAATGACCTCGCTTCTGCAATTCGGCCTACTTGTTTCTTTCCCTGTCTAGGAATCCTTCTAACTATCTTACACCATTATGTTGGGTCAGCAAAAACATGCTCTAGATTTTCTGAACTTTCCATGCCACATCGCCTAAAGTACCTGAGAAGATGACTTCTTTGGCAGCCATGACACTTTTTGGTACACCTTTTCCAGCATATTGCTAGTTCTAAATACACTACTTCTTTCAAAAGGACTAGCACGCTGCGTGTTGTGCTGCCTCACATAGTGACCAAGTTGTGTCCCTAACATCTCATACTCATTTTTGGACTATATATGTTTGTACATACATTCGTCCTGCAAATGCTTGTGGCACAAACAACCACTCCGAATGTTTTGTAGGCACCATCAGTGCTGAACTTCCCTGTTAGGGAGAATTCTCAGAAATGTGCCAATTCCCTCAACCTTAGAGACCCCCAGCAACTACGCTGGATTTTGAGGACTTGAATTTTTAACCTGGAGAGATTGAGACCCTTTTTCATACTCTCCTATTAAATGTGATTTTGAACTCTGTATTTCTTTTGGTTGTAGAGCCTGACAAACTCCATAGGCATCATCTTTTACATTGTGTCAGACAGCACCTTCAGTGCAGTGACACATGGAAGTCTTTCAGATTTCCAAAGGTTTAAATACCTTCACTGGGATAAACTACTGTTTCCCAGAGCTGTAAAGTGAAATTGACTTTACCTACATTCAGGGTCGGACTGGTACAAGAAATAGGCCCGGTCACCCACAAAAAAGTGGCCCACCCTTCGCCTCTAAAAAGTGGCCCATCCCTCGCCTCACAACCCTTGAGCTCTGACATCATCGGAAGTGATGTCATTTGACCCCACCCCAAAGTGACATCCCGGGAAGTGATGAAACATGACCTTTCACCACTTTACAAAACGGGACGTGGCATCAAATAGCATTGTTCCTAAGTACACTACGAAAATATGGTTATGATTTCACTAATGTGATATATATTTCATACAAGAATGGATCACCATGGGAATTCTGGCTCTCTTTCCAGATACATTATGGTCAGAAGTGTTAAAGATGGGGGATTTGGGTATCCGATCTTGAGAAATTATTGTAATGGCTTCTTGTTGAAAAAAGTGTCTAGTTACAATGGGGTGGATATGAACCGGGTGCCGTGGTGGGTGCTAATTGAGAAACAGCGGTTTTTGCCTTATGATATTAGATGTTTATTTTCTTTTGGAAAGTTACCTAAGAGGGTACAGTGTTTGAGATCGGTGCTGGCCACTAAAGAGGCGTTGTCATCGTGGATTGTTGGTACTGGTCAGGGACTATATCTTTATGAAGAAGCTTCACTTTGGCATAATCCTGGTTTGATGCTTGATAATAAGGTACTGTCTTGGAAGAGTTGGATTCAGAGAGGAGTTCTAACTATTGGTGATGTGTGGAATGAAGCTGGGGTAGTGCCTTTTGAGAGTTTAACCGAGAAATTTGGTTTGAGGAATAGGGAATTGGGGAGGTATCCGGTTTTGGCGGCTTTACTTTTAGAGCGGAGGGAGATGTTGGAAGCTTCTTTTTTGAAGAAACCGGAGAATTTTGATATTTTGGAGATGGGTTTTTTAAGAGTGTCTACATTTATGCAGTTTATGTTACCGGATAGGCAAGTGCTGGATTTGTGGGAAAAATTGAGGTTGTCGTGGACAGAGGAGTTGGGCAGGTAACTCACATTGAAAGAATGGGATAAGATTTGGAGAGTGCCGACGACAGCCAAAGTGGATTTGCAACTACGCTACATACATCAAAGAATAATGGGCAGAATTTATTGGACTCCAGCGCGTATGTGCAAGTTGGGTTTAGCCAATGATGCGTTGTGTTGGGGTTGTGGGAAAGAGCAGGGTACACTTCTACACATGTTATGGTGTTGTGAAAGGGTGGTGAACTTTTGGAAGGAGGTTCTTGACAGAGTTGACCAGATCTGGAACATTGTCTACCCACGCAACCCCATAGCGGTTATATTTCTGTCATATGGTGGTGGGCGTAGTGTGAGTTCGGTGACATTGTGTGGAGTGCGTAAAGTTTTGTTAGTGGCAGCTAAACAGGTGTTGAAGGTCTGGAAGACACAGAAAAAGCCGACAATGGAAGAGTGGATTTTGGATGTTAGAGCTTTATCACGGCTTGAAAAGACAATGTTTCGTAAACTGGACAAGGCTGACCTTTATGATGAAATGTGGGAGGGATTTAATGACCTTTATGGTTTGGACTAAGCTAAGTTATGGGGTGGAATATAATGGTTTGATTTCAAATACTATGCGTAGGAGGGTGGGGGGATTTGTGTTTATGTGGTTGTTTTATGTAGTCCCGTTTGTCTGTTGTTGCTTGTTTAGGTGCATTTGGTTTGGTTTACTGATTCAATTTGCTGATTTTTCATGGTGGGATATAGGGTTATGTGATGAAACTCTGTAGTATTATTTCCCACTATTGTATGTTTTGCAATTCTGTGACTTTCGATGATGCTACTGTTGTTGGTTGATTAATGTTGGAAATGAGAAATAAAGAGTTAAAAAAAAAAGAATGGATCACCATATGTATCATTAATATCTGTGTGTATAGATTCATATTGTCAAATTACTGTGAATCCAAGCAGACGTCCAAGACCAAATGATAATATGTTATTGTAAAGCACTTATGCTTAAGCTCTTTTTTATCGAACAAATATGCATACGATATCACCCAACCTGTGTTGGTACTCATTTATTGGCCTAAGAAGGATGAAAGGCTTTTGAGAAAAAAAAAAAAAGATTTTTTTTTTCTTTTTCAAATTGGCACAGGCGTGGCCAGAAACCGTCTCCCAGTCCCCTGGGCCGAAAGGCTGACGGGCCAATCCAACCCTGCCTACATTTCTAACTTTAAAGACCCAGCACACACTATTTTACAACAGGGTGCTGGAGGGGTTACTTAGTATCCCCTATGTCTAGCTTCTCATGTAAAATTGTTTGTTACCCTTTCCTCAATGAATGGCTGGTGGGAGTGCTTTTGTTTTAACTACCCTGGTGTGCATTTACCGCAGGCCGCGTTTGCAGCTGCAGTAAAGCACCCAAGGGTGCAATTTTTGTCAAAATGGCCCCGGTCTTCTTTGTGGAAAGGTCCTCCTTGAGATTTACTCTGCACGCCAAACCAGGTTTGGTCCCATTGTTCACTTTGTCTTTGGTGGGTTTCATGAGTGAAGCCCGCCTCTGGCTCCAGGGTGTCTGGGGTGGGCAGGAAGTGAGGGAGGTGCCTGAAACTCCCTGTGCTTAGTCTCCTAGGAGACCCAAATTCACTCTGTGATGATTGGACGGCTGACTGTCCGGCAAGGACAGCCACCCTGCTGGGTGACTGACAGCTAGGCTGAATGAATGGGAGAGAACTGAATAAAAGGCGAGGCTTTTTGCTTGGAAGGCAGAGTCGACCACTGGACGAAGGAACCAAAGAAGAATTTGAAGAGGACGCCTGCTGCAACTCCTTGACTGTTGGTTTGCCCGGTGAAGCCCTGCTGCTGTGCTGAAACTCCAAATATGTATCGAGAGAGAAGCCCCTGCAAGGACGACTTCTCCCCTTAAGTTGGTGGTACCAATCAACTCCAAAGTAAGCCACCTGGACATTCTCTCGGAGCTGGTTGCATTTCCACAGAGTTTCTGCTGGAAACCGAAACACCAGGGAGAGGAACACCAGATTGTGTGCATTGCTTTTAAGTTGGTCAAGAGCTCCAGGAAGATCCTCCGAACTCCCAGGAAGCAGGACTGACAGAGCCTGAGCCCCCTCAACAGAGTATGGGACCCCAGAAGCAAGGAAAGTCCATCTCGACAGCCAGAAACCGCTGTGTTGCTATTTGCGGTAGTCCTGAGGAGCTGAAACACCAAAGGGCCACTTGTTGGAAAGATTGCCGGTTGCGAGCGGTGACTGTCCCATTGCAGTGCAGGAGTGCCCAGATGTCCTCCCTCTTGTCCCCACGACTGAGGCTCAGGAACAGTGAGATCTGCAGAGCTGCTAAGGAACAGAAGTCGTCTGCTGCACTTTTTCTTCAATACAAAGGTACTGTAAAGCCTGAGAGTATTTACCTCTTGCTGTAAAGTTGCTTGCATCTTCTACTGCTCACAAGTCTAACAGCTTGTGGCCCTACATTTGATTTTTCTTTTTCTTCAAAGACTTCTAAAACATTGCGCAATGACTTTTCCTACTTACCTGCAAAGAAGTGCTTCAGCTCATATAGACTTTTGCCCATTGACTTTGGCTTAGCCTGTTTTACTGAACGACTCTTATTTGGGGATCCAAAAGTATTTGCCTGCTTAAGAATATTTGTGGTCTCTTGTGTGTTCTAGTAACCTTTTCCATTGACTTACTCTGAAGTGATTCTAAATGAAACAGTAAGGTCCCCAGCACCCTAGCTATTGAAGTCACCTGAGGGTGTACGTTGTGACTGTGGGCCATCCCAAAAGGGTCTTTACTGATTTAGAAACTAAGTGTATAGTTTTGAAATGTATATTTGTGTTGCTTTTATATTGCTCCCGTCTGAAGAAGGCTTATTCTAACTGACTGATAAATAAATTAATAATTGCTTATTCAAGAACCCTTGTGTGTAAGTGTTTATTTGAATACTTGTCACTGTGAACCTCTGTGTAACTCCCCTACAGCTCACATTGACCCCTCTTGAGATAAGCCTGGCTGCTCAACACGCTACCAAAACTCTGTAGTACAAGCTTATACCAAAGGTTGGGTTTCCTATACCTGTAGTCAGAGTTGTCTATAGTGCACCCAAAGGGTACTGCATACAAACTTTGCCTACCATGCCCATGTTCACTTCACCTGCTTCCCTTAATTTGAATACATCAATACCATGTCAATCTCAAAATACCTTTTTAAATGATTTATCCTCTGTTTGTTTCTCTTTTGCTGAACCATTTTCTAGCACAAGATGCAAGGATGACAAAATGTAACACAGAAAGACAAATGCACAATAATTTCCATAATGTCAACGCATATGGGTTTCTTAGTGGTGACATGGATGAATCTAGTGAAGTGACAGACATGTCCCTTTGTGCTTTTTCATACAATGTTTGTGCTTCAGCTAGAAGGGTCCATGATTCCGCACTAAGTGCTCTGTTCACCTTATACATCTTAGTGATAGTTATCAAGGACGTCATCTGCGGTTCACCAGGGGTCACACCTGAGACACCTGAGGTCTACCTTGCTACCCCTAAAACAAACAAAAAAGAAAATATATATCTTTTTTTTAAAAAAACAAATTTGAAGCTGGCTTACTTGTTCAGGCCTCAACTTTGAGCAGTGACCCTAAATAAGAAAGTATATGAATAACAGATAATTGGTGTTTCTGGAATTCTATACAGTAATTGCTAGACTCATTAAAGGTTTATTTCAGGCACACTTCAGGGGGTGAGTAACTGATTTAATCTTGCAGACAAAAACATCCAAAAAGCATTTAGAGTAGAATAAGCATCCATTTCGGACTATGTATTTTGCTTTTCGTAAATTGCCGTTATAGCATGTGTTTTTCTGCCCCTGCCTCTGTTATGATCATCACAAGACAGTCCATCTCGGTGTCATTGGTCACTTGACAAAATTCTTGTTGCTAAAATCTTGTGTACAGTGTAGACATATTTGACCATAGCACATAAAGTGACCTTTGATTTCATTGTGCCACAATTAATGCTTTGTTGTAATGTGTCTATCTTTCCTATCTTCATGGCATGCTGTTCAGGATGTTGGTTTGGTCTTAAGTCAACAAATCGTTTAAAAAAAAACAATAACAAAAAACATCGATTTAGAAAGACCGCTCTGTGACCCTACAGAGCTGTCTTTCTAAATCAAACTGTCATGCCCCTGCGGTGGAGGCTGAGGGACAGAGGTTCGGGCGGTGAAACCCCCTGATTTCTGACAAATACTGCCATTGGGGTGGGGATTGGTGGGGGAGGGGTTGGTGATGGGGGGCAAAGCAATGTCGCCTTTTCGCTTTTTGGAGGCCACCTAAAATGGGTAGAAAAAAATCGGTCTTTTTGTAAGGCGACCTACAAAAAGCAAAAAAAAGACATAGGGCCTCATTACGAGTCCGGCGTTAACCGAGGCGGTAAAACCGCCTTGTTAACGCCGGACTCGTATTACCATTCCGCCTCCGTGATTCCCGGAATTACCGGGGCATTACAACCCCGGTTTTCCGGGAATCACGGAGGCGGAATGGTGTAAATCCCCATTCCCATTGAGTCCTATGGGACTCGATGGAAATGGGGATCATGGAAACACCGGCAGCATCTTGTAATGCTGCCGGTGTTTCCTCGTCCGCCTGCATGCGGGAGACGTTAAACCCGCCAGGTCAGACCTGGCGGGAACATCACCTCCCGCCTGCAGGGGTCGGACTCAGGCGGTCCGGAAACAACAGTGGCGACGGGTTTACCGCCACCGTTATTTCCAGACCGCCTGGGTCGTAATGAGGCCCATAGGGTCTCATTCCAAGTCCGACGGTAACCATGCCGGAAAAACCGGCAGGCTGCCACCGGACCTGGAATGAATTACCGGTTCCGGAGTTGGCAGATTTACCGGGGCATTGCAGGGATTCGCCATTCTGTTACTCCCCATTCCCATAGGACTCCATGGGAATAGGGACCGTGGAAACACCGGCACCCTAATTAACGGTGCGAGTGTTTCCATTTCCGTCAGCAGGTGGGTGGCGTTACTCCTGCCAGGTCACCTGCTGAACTCGTAGCCGGCCGGTCCGGAGACAACGGTGTCGGCTGGTTTACCGCCACCATTGTTTCCAGACCGGCAGACTCTGAATGAGGCCCATAGAATCGTTTGTTTGCATGTATGAGGTAATGAGTGCCCAGAGTACGGGATGCCGTGTGAGTGCTCTGCTTTCCCTGCGCTACTCTATATTTTTTTAATACACAGTTATGAACCCTCCCAATGGTATGTATTTTGTCAACCTCGGAAGCCTGTAAAGTAGATCCATACAGGCTTGGCATGTGGCCAACTTAACATCAGACCTGCAGATGAACTGGCCTGCTTTTAAATTTCAGTTACTAGTTGAATGGTATCCACTACAGAGTGTAACTTGCTTTCTGACTATGAGAAGCTTTAGACATGTAATTGCTTATTTTACTATAGCCTGTAAGATAGCTCAGTGGGTTGAGCGCTCACGGCTGCGATGTGTGTGTGATCTGCAGAATTCAGGTTTGAATCCCGGCAAGGCCAACTCAGCCTTTCATCCTTCTGAGGTTGATAAATGAGTACCAACACAGGTTGGGTGATATTGTATGTATATTTGTTCTATATAAAGTGCGTAAGTGCCATATAATAAATATCATTTGGCCTTGGATGTCTGATGCATTCACAGTAATTCGGTAATATGGGCCTATACACACTGATATAAACGATACATATGGTGATCCATTCCTGTATGAAATGTATATCACATTACAGTGATATCGTGACCATATTCTTCGTAGTGTACGTAGGAACAATTCTATCTGATGCCACTTCCTGTTTTGTCAAGGGGTTAAAGGTCATGTTCCATCACCTCCCGTGATGTTACTTCAGGGTGGGGTCAAATGACATCACTTCCTGTGATGTCATCAGAGATCAAAGCTCGTGAGATGTCACTTCTGCTACCCCAGGCATTTTGGTGAAATGACGTCCCTGATAGTGATCATGGCTCCTTTACTTTGTCAACCGTTGGTTTTGTAGTAGCTTTACTGTTACCAATTTAAGGGTGTGAAACACTGGCAATATACTGTGCTATTTAAACTATATTCTGAGGGATTTTGGGACCATCAACACATAGTTGTCTAGCCACTTTTCCTACTCTGCTTATGAGTAACTGCACAACTATGTATTGTCTCTCATATCACAGCAGCCATTCCTCATTAGTCTTTATTTTTTAATTTTATTGGAGATTTGGATATGTGTAAGGCACCTATACAACAAATGGTATATCGTGGCACCACAAGAAAAAAAGGCGGAGGACAAGTGGGGAAGATAACAATAACAGTCCTACTAGGCATTGTGACATTCAGATCATGCAAGTGCAGTAACAAGAAGTGCGAGGGAGAGGGAGGGGAGTGCTAGGTCTGCGCGAATGTGAAGTGCTAGGGTGGGGAGGAAAGAGCAGGGCAAATAGGGGAGAGTGCAAGTGAAAAATGGGGGAGAGGGCAACAGGGGATAGGGGAGTTCTAAGGGGAAGCCAGGTGGGCAAGTGCCAGGGAATGCATGGGATGAGGGTGCCATACGAAGTGTGAGGAAATGGGAGGACTTGGCAGGGGGGCTGGTGCCTTGTAGAACTCGGAGGGAACCAGGCAGCCAGCCACGGCGGCAGATTGGGGGTTAACAGAGGAGGGGGAGAGGGAAGAAGAGAAAATGAGGGTCTTGAGGAGCTTCCGGAACTTAAGGAGATCTGGCTCAAGCCTGAGAGGGGCAGGAGACCATTCCAGAGGGAGGCTCCTGTGGAGGACAGAGATCTACCCCCCACTCTCTGCTTAGAGAAGCTTCTGGTATGCAGAGAGTTGGAGCTTGAAGACCGAAGGGCTCTAGCAGGGTGGTATTAAGGGAGAGAGAGTTGGATGTAGCAGGGACCCAGGACCCAGAATACCTTGCGGATGATGCAGAGGGTCTTGAACTTGATCCTCGCAACAACCAGGAGCCAGTGGAGAGATCTTAAGGCTGAAGAGATGCAGTCCCTGGGCTTGCGGCTGTAGCGAAGGAGCCAAGTACCTCCATCTCAACCATCTCGCCTATAATGCCTATATGTTGGGAACCAGAGTTTGAGACACATGCGGTACCAGTATCAATACCGATACCAAGGAGAATACTGGAAACGAGGTTCCCATTGGAAAGCCATACATGCATACAAGACAGTATGATGGTCATTTGGATGAAATCCCAGAAGAAGCGAGCCCAATGAATGGAAGAGAAGAATGGTGACATCACACAAAGGAAGACTGACGTACATAGAAGAGATGCAGGGATGAAAGTATGCAGATATTCTGTCAAGCGCCTAGAAGGTATCAGAAATAAATGGCATCTTGGGATCAAGATGAAGAAACTTATGATACAGAAACGATGAAGATATCAAGTTATTTAACACGTGTACATATGCAAAGAAACGCAAGCAGACAAAGTATTCTTGAGGCTAGCTTTATACTGAATAGATTGCGGCATTCGCCAAAGTATATACATATATAAGAGGAGTGAACTATGGATGATTCCACTACGTATTATTGCAGGACTGTACAAGAAAGAAAGGCCTTCATTTCCAGTGTGTCGCAGATGAAAAGTAATTGAATTACAGGAGTGAATCTCAGCAAGACGAGACTGGATGAGCACCAAGAAGCCAAGGTCGTATCAGGCTGAGATGAGCAGAAATTAGTTACAATCGTGTGAAAGAACGAAACTCCTGTTCAGAAGACGTGCATAAAAACAAGGAAGACGTCAGAGCTCTATTAGAAAATAGTATTTTAAATGTACTTTTGCTCGATTTTGTGGTCCTCAGTCACGTGGAAGGATGAAGTCGGATGAACATGACGACCACACCTACGCATGGAGGCAGAGCATGCCTTCACTCCCATTAAATTCTCCAGAGCAAAAGAACACTCTCAATGACAAGTTCAAAGCCTAATTGACAGCAGACCACTGAGGTGATGATGGATGATATGCTAATTGGTGAGAAGCTATGGTTATGACCAGCTCACCAAGCACCTGGCAGTCCGGCCTGCGTGCTGCTAACGTAGGTGGGATGTTACTGACGGAGGTTAGAGAGCCAACCAATTATAAAGGGATGCGTGATTAAGGGTCCTATAGTTTGTGTAGCCAATAGGACATTGTGTATTTAGTGACGTTCATAGTGACTTGTTTAAGGGGAGGGCTTAGTTGCCCCACTTGATGTTAAGGAGCCTATCATTGTCTTAGGCTAGTATGGAACGTATACGTGGATGTTCCTTTATGCCCTATCACAATAGCCACTAAGTTTTTGTAGTTTGCCACGTAGGATGATGTTTGTGTAGGTTAACATCACCTATGACGAGTTTTCGTAATAAAAGGCTGTTTTTTTAAGATGCGTTGAGAGACCATGCTGTGCGACGTCTGATGTCCGTTGTACACCCTGCTTTAGTTAATTGATATTAAAATGGCTATCCTTTTGCCAACTACCTGAGTCGTTTCGATTATTGATGTTTGAATAATTTCTGCATCCCCATTCATGTCATAGTATTGCTACCTTGCCTTAAACGGCTGAGAGCACCTCAGTTTAAGGCCGAGGATAAGTCTTGCAGTCCTATTGTGGATATGTTTGTTGTCAACGGGTGGCAGCACCAGTATGTTGCAGAGTTCCTCTGCCGTGTTCATAAGTGTCTGATCATTGTCAGCAGTTCTCCTCTCTTCCGACACCAGTACTCATATTATTTATAGCAGTAACTTTGATGGTGCTCCCTCCTGGGGAGTCAGAACAACTTGGGAGAGATGTATGTTTTCCTTGGTGACGGGTCTCCTCCTTTTCACTGCCCACTTTAAAAACACAGCACGCCTATTGCAGTTCAACTTTTACCCAGTGTTAGTCTTTATTGTCACCACTGAAACACACCCAATCACAAATGTTTTTAGGTAAACGGACACTGTAATCTTTCATTAATCCTCTTGCTTCCTTTGTCTAAAAGCGCATTCACACTGTGAAGTGCTTTACCTTTCTCTAAGAAATCTGGGGCTGTTCTCTGAAATGATCCACAACTAGCTCGAGTTGATCCAAACTCAAATAATTACCTTCCTAGTTCATGGTGCTCTTCTGTCAAATCATAAGCCAAAATATTCATTCTTATTATTGAAAATGCCCCATCAAGGCATGTCACATCTAGTCTCATAGAATTTGTAATGTGCCACAGTTTGTTTCTTTTTCTCAGTGGGGATTTATGGTGCTAAACAGCTTCTTGCTGATATGTTGTGAGGGGTCAGTAATGTGAGGCAGACAACTGTTTGAAGATTTTACAAGATATGCCATTTTTATTTAAAGAAAATATTTAAAAATGCCTCACTTGCCCTACTCTACCGAGGAATTCTCTGCCTATTCTAAAAACTAAGGGAAAATGCACTTTAACATAGAACTGGCCCTCACACTAAACAACAAACACATGAATAAACAAAGGATGGCAATTCAACATAAAACAATATGCAATTTCCTCATCTTCTAATGTCCTGGGAGATCTCCCTTCCTCATGATTCAAAGTCACTTCATGAAAAGAATGTTCAACCATAAACAGAAAATGTCTTAAAGTAATTTTTGGTGCTTTTAAATAAAAACAAAAGTTCATCAACAAAAGGTTGCAATAGGGTAAAGTCATTCACTGTTTCACCTTTAGGAAAAATAGCCACAATGTCAATTCTGGCCACAATGCTTTATCACTCTCCTGGGTAAATTTGCCACAGTTCCATGAACATGTAATTAAGGTTTTTGACATTCAAAAGGATATGTTTGTCAGGACGCCTTCGTGTTACTGCTACTTCTACTTCAACAATGATGCTTCTTCTTGCTTCACCATGAGAACAGACACCTCCTTGTCCCACAGTGTTCACCTTCACATCAACAACTACAATGTAGCATCTACTGACAATCATACATACTTCTTCTTCTTTAGTTCCAGTGCTTCGCACTACTGTCACAGCTTCATTTGACTTTTAGATGGACTTCAACAAAATAATTCAACCTCCTCAGGAAGGCAAGGCACTCTTCCTTTGAATAGCCTTCATGTGGCAGCCTCTCTGCCTTCTTGTCTAACTGCCACAAAAAAAAATAACCTGGGTTTGCCTTCAAGATTAACTTTTCTCTGACTGTGACCTTCTCGGACAATACAGGTTAAGTCTGCTTCAGGGTAGTCTTTACAAGCAGCCCATTCCCCTTCCCCAACTTCAGTTTCCTTAATCAAAGTTATTAGCCCATTCAATTAACCAGAAGCCTTGGTGCCACTCTCCTAGTTTCAGGTAACACTTCTGTTTGTGTACTTTAGGCTTTTTGATTGTTATTATCTTCACAATACAGCTGGATTGCGCAAATCTCTGTAGTATGGGGTACCTCTTGGCTTTAGGCAATGCTTGTTTGCTTCTTCAGTCGTTTAGATTCTTGTGAATGAAAGATATAAAAAGTATAAGGTTCAGTCTTTCAGGAAAAAACACAATTAGGCACATGCAAGCACTCTTTGATGGAGTTTTCAAGCTTTGCAAGTGGTTTGGTAATTGTATTCCCATAGAAGTAAAGGATAGAGTTCAGGCCTCCTTGGGGAATCACAATAAGGCAAACGTGACCATTGGTTAATGTAGTTTTTCCACGGTAAGAATTATAACTTTGATATTCTCAGCGATAAGTGTTCTGTAATCATCTTCGCAGAGTCCCTTTCCTTTAATTAAGGACCACTCTTTGAACAAGTATAGTCTTTGGTTATGGGAACAATGGGTTTTACAGCATTTAGCTTCCTATGTGAGCAAGAAGCCTTTAAGCTTATGCACGGTTGTTTAATACATTTCCATTGTTCAAGGTATTCTGAATACACAGGTGAACTTTTAGTCGCTGAAAGCCTTACCAGAGTGGGAAAGGACCTGGTTACTGTTACCGGCAAGGCTTGTAAAATGCTTTAGAATGTCGTGCTTCACTCACCGGCTTCTGAAGCATTTTCTCTGCAGGTTGCACTGCCTTCCCGACTTTAACTACAAATTCTAATGCTTATGGCTCACTAGGGACCCCACACCCTTCTCCTGAACAGATGTCTCTGGTCCCGCAACACGCCTTGGGAGTCCCTTCTGCTTCCAAGACCCTAGACTTGACAAGTGCTTCAGGATTCGACATGCCAATAGCTCTGCAACCACGGCAATCAGGCTCACATGGGGAAACTGTTTCTCCAGCACGTCTTCCGCTGCGCAGCCTCCGCACTTCAGAATTTGGGAGGACATGACTCTCTCAGAACATGCAGGTGAAATCTACTGTCTCGGCGTTCCGACATCCCTCTTATTCTCCCACTTCTGATTGCTTTGCCAGCCTTGTGTCTTCCTTCTGTTTCCACTGCTGCAGCCTGCACTCCAGCCAGCGTTCCATCTCCTTCCACTCCTTCCTTCTTTCTCTCCCTGAGGGGGCCTTTCTGGGACTTGTAGTTTCTCTCAACAAAGTTAGGTTTTTCAACTTCTGCTATTTGGCAAATCACCATCAAGAGTGTGAGATTATGGGGAAAGTTAAAGAGGGGATTGTCCCAGTCTTCCTGGTCTGTCCTCCCCATACCCATGCGATCCTCCTGCAGTACACCACCCCCAGGGTTGGGATCAGGAAGTGTCTGCCTTTCCCTGGCCACATGAGGAGGGTCCCAGACTAGGTTTCTGTGGGGAATCACCTCTGTTTCTTCCCGTATGCATATCCATAAATAAGTGCTATTCATTGTGTCTCCCAAAAATCATCCAGCATTGAATAATTATGTGGTAGCATGAGACCTACAAAGTTGATCTGCATGTAAGCTGGCAGAGAACATGATCTTATTTGTATCAACAATAATCATAGCATGCCACAACCAGATACCCACGTCATTTGAATCATTAACAACAGCACTTGTTCTGCAACATGGGTAGTGTCTTCAACATGGCATGCTATAACTGAGAGCTGAGAATGGGGGTCAATATAATACTTTTCCGGTTACTGTGTATCGAGTTCACTTTTTGTAACACAGTAGCCTCTTGAATAACCATCCAATTATTACCCCATACTGTTATGTTATTTGTCTAAAAACTTGAGTGCTATTAAGTTCCAATAAGTAGTTATTGATCAGGCCTTGCGAGGGACCACCAATCCGCTCTCATATTTCTCAGATAATCCTTTGCATCTTTCACTAATAAGGCTGGAGCTGAATAACAATACTGAACAACTTGATAACGATATAGAGCAATTATGCACAGGGGTCCTTTAACCTTATTTTAACCTACTGTTTCAAGAGCTGTTGGGTGCCTGTCATCCCAATGATTGTTCCTCATGCCTCTACTCATATCACATATTCTTGAAAGGCACAGACATACACATATCAATGTAAACCTTGTGATAGTCTAGCCAGCCATCTGTAACTCTGCGGTGGCAAGAATCACTTTCCAATTGCCTTATGTGCTGTTGAGCATGGAAAAACATTCTTTTCCACTTTATTTTACTTTTAACATGCACAAATGAATCTCCCTACATGCACCTAATGTTACATGCTGAGCTCTGGCACAGTGAAGGAACTAACTTGGCACAATATATTTACTGAACACTCTGAGGTCTTTTTTCTTTCTTTATTTCCGGCCATGGATTGCCCGAATCAGGACCCCTACCACTGTAGATCTGCAATTTAAACGGATATGCTGTTTGTATTGTGCTTCAAAACAGGCATTCATTCACCTTTTGTTACTCCTGGTTTCTTTTTATCTTCACTGGGGCTTTGCTAGGTTCAGTGACCACCTTACCTTCATCCCTGAGTTTCCTAATGGACTTAATTTGGGCTCCATCAACCTACTTCTTGTCAGTCAACATTGGTATGTAAACCCGATAAACAGCAGGTGATAATGTATCAACAATCTAATTGGGCTAACGTAGCAGGTATGAGGAAATGGGATACAGTTGTTCCAGCAGTAAAGCTTACACGTATCATGGGCACTACTTAGATCATATCTCTCCATCATTTCAGTTTGTTCTCCTTCCACTGAAGCCATGTACCTGTGTGTTTTGTTTATACATTGTATAATTCCTTTCAGATACAGATCTTATGTTAACCCATACTTTTTTGGGGCCTGTAACGCTACAAGTCGTTTCCAGCCTCATAGTGGTTTAATCCTGTTCTGGAATGTTTCTGTATTCTGCAACCTGCTCCATGTCGCTACTCTCAACTCTTGCTCTACTGTCAAACACTCCTCTGACATCTGTCACCTCCTCGAAGAACTCAACCTAGATGTCCTTGCTCTCACGAGACATGGTTTACGGCCAGTTCTGTCACAAGTTTTGACACTATCCTCCCTGTGGGCTACAAGATCCCCTCTGAACCCAGAACCAATCGGCCTGGCGGTAGATTAGCCCTGATCTTTCCGGAGTGGGTCTGTCATCCCTACTCAGGCCAACTCCTCCTTTGAATGCCTAGTCTGCAGGCTCTCTATCTCTCCTGGCCTCTCTCTAACTGTGGCCACGATCTACGGCCCACCTGGCCAGGTCGCCCTCTTCCTCTATGAATGGGCCAATCTCTCCTCTTCTCTCCTTGCCTCTACTTATCAACTACACCTCAGCGTTCTCAACATCCACCTGGATGCCTCTAATCCCATCTCTGGGATTTTCCACAATTTCTGCAACACTCTCTCTCTTTCCATTCTGCCCTCTGGCCCGACACACTTGGCTGGATATACTTTGGATGTTCTCATCAGTAACTCCACTAACTATCGCAGCAGTAACTCCACTAACTCCCCACCAGATTTTTAGGTAATACAGAATTATGGAGCTGAAAGTGCATAACTTGCAGAGGGTACACCAAGTAATCGTCTTTGCATGGCGAAGAAGAGACCAGACTCACTGCCAGTTCCAATAGCTATATCGAAGAGGGGGAATAATGTAGTTACTGATGTCTTCCGGAAAGCGGGGTCCCTGCTACATGGGGACAGTGCCTAGATTAGAAAACAAGGCTCTGACCAAAAAGATTTGTTTGGACTCAGGAGCGGCGCCTCTTGTAGTTCACAGTAAACACTGCGAGGCCGCTATCCGCAGCCTCTCGTGGACTATCGCAGACTATCTGAACTCTGCCGCGCTCCGCTTGACTGGAAGGCTTTATCTGAAAGTCTCCTCCTCTTCCAGTCAGGTGCAGTAGGCAGCAAGGGCAGACTGGTGAAACTAACAAGATGAATGGTAACAGTTTCCAGCAATATCCCGCAGACTATCTGAACTCTGCCGGGACTCCGCCATGTTAGGGAGAATTCTCATAAATGTGCTAATTCCCTCTATCTTAGAGACCCCCAGCTCTTTTGTTAAACTTTGGGGCTCTGAACTTTTTAATTCTGTTTGTTTTCTGTGTTTATTTATTTTGGTTATGGAGTTTTAGACAACTCCATAGGCATCATCTTTTCATGTGTGTCACACAGCACCCTCAGTGCAGTGACACAGTGAAGCCTTTTAGGCTGTCGCAAGGTTTAAACACCTTCTCTGGGATAAACTACTGTTTCCCAGAGAATGTAAAGTTAAATTGACTTTACTAGTCTTTTTAAATTCCTAGACCCAGCACACACTATCCTACAATAGAGTGGTGGAGGGGTTGCCTAGTATCCACTATGTCTAGAAACTCATGTAGCAGTCAAATGCTACCCTTTCCTATCAAAATGGCTGGTGGCAGTGGTTTTACAATGAACTACCATGATTTTTCCCGACCGCGAACACCGGTAGCTAAAAATCACAGGAGCCATGTTTTTCGAGATGGCGTCTGAGCCCCCTTTGTTTAAACAGGTCCCGGGCTTCTTTTTTCGCCATTGATTTTTGGAAAGGTCCTTCTAGAGTTTGTCTCTGCACGCCAAACTAGGTTTGGTCCCTTTTTGCTACGCCTTTGGCAGGCTTCAAGACTGAAGACCGCCTCGGGCGCCCGAGTGTCTGGGGTGGGCAGGAAGTGAGGGAGGTGCCTGAAACTACCTGTGCTTAGTCTCCTAGGAGGCCCAAATGCACTCTGCAGTGATTGGCTGGCTGACTGTCCGGCAAGGACAGCCACACTGCTGGGTGAGTGGCAGCTAGGCTGGAATGAATGGGAGAAAACAGTTTAAAAGGCGAGTCTCTTGGACTGAAAGGCCGAGTCGACCGCTGGAACAAAAAAGAACCGAAGACGAGCTGGAAGAGGATGGCTGCTGCAACTACTGGACCGTTGGTTTGCCCGGTGGAGCCCTGCTGCAGGTCAGAATCGCCAAGTTCACCGCGACAGAGAAGCCCCTTTAAGGACGACTTCTTTCTTTGAGTTAGTGGGACCAATCAACTCATAAGCCACCTGGATACCATTCTCAGAGCTGGTTAGGATTAACCAGGGAGAAGGACACCAGCTTGTGTGCTTCAAGAACAGCAACCGGAATCGAAGATTTGACAATTTGTCAGCTTTGTGATCCGTCCTTGTGCAGTGCAGGAGTCCCCTGATGTCCTCCCTCTTGTCCCCACGACTGAGGCTCAGGAACAGCAAGATCTGCAGGAACTGCTAGGAACAAAGTCTTCAGCTGCATCTTTTTCTTCAATATAAGGTACTGTGAAAACCCGACCGAGAGAACTTACCTCTCACCGCGAAGGTTTGTGGAACTTTGGCAACTTGCAGGCCTAGTCAGCTTGTGACCCGACATACAAACCTTTCTTCCGTGAACTACTTCTAAGAACCATGGCAAAGACTTTTCCATTTTAAATACAAGAACCGTTTTTACTTATACAAGACACTAGCCCATTGACTTTGGCCTGCCTATTGCATTGAATCAACTCCTCTGGTGAACTCAAACTATTTGCACTGTTTTAAAGTAACTGTAATATTAGTTTTATCAACTCATGCCTTTTTGCTCCGACTTCAATGCTATTTTTCTCCGACTTCAAGAGAGCTCAAATGCTTAGTAATCAGGATTGTAGTATAATTTGTGTATGATATTGGTTGCCTCCTTTAGTGAATGCTTTCTATATGATTGTGTAATTACTTGCTATTGTAGACCTTTGTGTAACACCCTTACAAGCTCACATTCCCTCTTGAGATAAGCCTGGCTGCTCCGCTCGCTACCAAAAACTGTGTGGTACCGACTTATACCAAAGGTTGGTTTTACTTACACCTGTAGTCCTAGTTGTGTGTAGTGTTCCCAGAGGGTACTGCATACAAAATTTGCCTAACAATGGTGGCAAGCGGTGAGGATAAATTGTATAGTTGTTACATTGAGAGTTCTGCTTTACTTTTGTTCAGATAGTAACCTTCACAAGGCTAAGCACCACTAGAAAAGCAATTGTATCATGGCTATTATGGATAGCCACAAACAGGAGGCCCTGATCATTTTAACAGTAGATCAACTGAAGGAAATGTGTAAAGATAGGAACCTCCCTGTCAAAGAAAAGAAAAACGAATTGGTTGAAATAATTTGGAACATCAAAGACTGAGAAATTGGGCTATAACCTCTAATCTTGTTGGAACATCAAAGACTGAGAAATTGGGCTATAACCCCTAATCTCTCAGAACATGTGGATAATATTGATGAGGAAAATGATGATGTAGAGTCTAACTCTAATGTTATTGAGGAGCCAGATGAGTCAGAGGAGTCTCAGGATATTAGCCCCACTGCCTCTCTACCTGCTCTTGTGCCTCAACCTTTAGCCACAGGGACCCTACCAGGTCCAGTACTGAGTCCAGAATGTGTCTCTCTTGAGAAAATGAGACTTGAGTTAGAGTTCAAAAGGCTCCAAATGCAAACTGAAAGTAACCATCAAGAAATCAAGCTCAGAGAAATGGAAATGCATCATGCTCTTGAAAGGAAGAACCTGTCTCTTGAAAATGGTTCTCTCCCAGAGTCTTCTAGGTCTTCCAGGCCCAGCAGACCTCGCATGCCTAAGGAAGCTATGAGTATGTATGAGGTGAAACTTGATATTTTGGATTGGTTGGCTGCCTTTGAATATAACTTTGGGATTCAGGGTTTCAAAGGGAATCATTTGATTCCTTGGCTTTGTCTAGGCTCCCCCAGGTTGCAACTGATGCTGTAATGGAGGTGGGGCAACTTGAAAGATTGTAGTATGAAAATGTGAAGCTAGCTTTGATAGCTAGATTTGGGAAAACTCCTTTCCAGTACCTTAAGAGGTTTGGTACCCTCAAAGTATAATGGTATCCCTTGGGCTACCTCGGTGTGTGAATGTTTGAAGAACTTAGATGGTTGGGTAAAGGGTTACAGAGTTAACACTTTTGAAGGAATGAGAAATCTGTTTTTATTAGAAACTATTTGTGATGCCTGCTCTCCTGAGCTGAGACAGCACTTGGCTGACTCTAAGGAACTTGACCCCAAAAAGTAAGCAAGAGCAGCTGACTCATGGGTAGCCAACAAGGCCACTCATAAGGATTCTGGGGCCACTCACAAAAAGGATGAGGGGGAGCAGCACAAAGATGAGAATAAGGATAATTCTAATTCCAACCAACCAGAAGAGGCCCCCAAACCACATAAGGATAGATCCCATGGGAAATCTGGTAGGTCTAGTGAATCCTCTGGTGTCCAACCAGAGGGAGGTCAGCAGAAACCCCCATTTCAGAGAGCATTTGGCAAATGCTATGTCTGTGGGTCTGTAGACCATGTGAAAGGAGATCCCAGATGCCAGGGTAAACCTGCCAGGGTCAGCACTGCCTCCTTAGCCTTCTTCCGTGAGGAAGAAGTACAAATGGATAGTGTTCACTTTCACATATTGGCTGAAGAACCCTTGGGCGTTCAAGCCAATGTATCCTTAGAGCCCCTGGGTCTGGGTAAGAAACAGAATATGGATGTGTATAACTCCATTCCAGAGAACTCCAAAGGGTATTATATGGACAGTGTTCTTGTAAATGGCCAGGACACCTCTGCCAGGAGAGACACAGTGGCCAGCAGAACAGTTGTGGATGGAAGCTTTTTCAAGCCTGAGGATGTTGATAAGGGACCCAAAGGTCCCACTAGATTTGCTGAAGGCCCTGTACAATTGGTTCCCATTCTACCAGCTCTCATTCAGTGTAACAATATGACAGTGAGGATTCCTGTCAGTATTCTGAAAGAGGTGCCTGGGAGAGTCCTGTTGGGGAATGACTTAAAAACTCTAGGAGTAGTGTCCAGTGCCCCCAGACCTACAAGTGAGAGGGAACAGAACCAAACCAAATTGGCTAGATAGGCAACCTTAAGAGACCCCTCTGAGCCTGTGGGATCCTCTACAGAGACCCCCACTGTAAGCCCTTGTGTTAGTAAGATGACCTCTAAACAAGGCAAATCTGAGGCTAGAATAGTAGGGAAATGGGAGCCCCAACCAAGCTCCATCATTGCCCATCCAGTTGTAAAGTCACTGACCCCCCTGCTTCTGAGGAAGAGGTGGATAGACCCATTGGACCCCTCTCTAGGCCTGTGAGAAGTGGTAGTTCTCAAAGCTGGTAGGAAACCAGGAAGAATAGGTCTAAGGCTAAACACCTTAAGACTGTTGGATCTTCTACTGAAGACTCCAGTGTAAATCCTAGTGTTAGGAGGGAAACTTCTCAAACAGGTAAGGCCAGATCTCATAGTAAGTGGACGCATGTACCTTGCTTGACCCCAGCCCCTCCAACCAAGATACCTGAGACCCAACCTGCTCTTGTGAGAGGGGTGGTTAGGAACCATGGAGGCCCCTCTAGGTCTAAGGGATTCCTTTCTAAGGACCCCTTGAAAAAGCCTATTGTGGGTTCGGTGGTTGTTACAACTTCTGAGGGACTGTTAGATCAGATCCCCTATACCTTAAATAAGAAAGATGTACCAAACAAGGTTTGTAGGTCATATAGCTTGCAAATGAAAACACCTGATAAAAAGTGTCATAGCAAGGGTTACAAAATGTTGCTGGTGTACTCAGCAGGCCATTTAACCGATTTACAACAGGAGATCCATCCTGGTGGGGATTAGATCCTCCTGTCCCTTACTCTGGGGTGGATGAGTGTTATGGAGAATTCTCATAAATGTGCTAATTCCCTCTACCTTAGACTCCAAGATCTTTTGTTAAACTTTGGGGCTTTGAACTTTTGTTCAAACTGAACTGTTTGTTTTCTGTGTTTATTTCCTTTGGTTATGGAGTTTTAGACCACTCCATAGGCATCATCTTTTCATGTGTCACATAGCACCCTCAGTGCAGTGACACAGGGAAGCCTTTTAGGCTGTCCCAAGGTTTAAACACCTTCTCTGGGATAAACTACTGTTTCCCAGAGAATTTAAAGTTGAATTGACTTTACTAGTCTTTTTAGATTCCTAGACCCAGCACACACTATCCTACAGTAGAATGCTGGAGGGGTTACTTAGTATCCCCTATGCCTAGAAACTCATGTACCAGTCAAATGCTACCCTTTCCTATCAAAATGGCTGATGGCAGTGGTTTTACATTGAACTACCATGATTTTTCCCGACTGCGAATGCCGTTAGCTAAACATGTCCCGGTCTTCTTTTTTCGCCATTTCTTTTTGGAAAGGTCCTTCTAGAGTTTGTCTCTGCACGCCAAACTAGGTTTGGTCCCTTTGTTCCTACGCCTTTGGCGGGCTTCAGGACTGAAGACCGCCTCTGGCGCCTGAGTGTCTGGGGTGGGCAAGGAAGTGAGCGAGGTGCCTGAAACTCCTTGTGCTTAGTATCCTAGGAGACCCAAATGCACTCTGGCGTGATTGGCTGGCTGACTGTCCGGCAAGGACAGCCACCCTGCTGGGTGAGTGGCAGCTAGGCTGGAATGAATGGGAGAAAACTGTTAAAAGGCGAGTCTCTTGGACTGAAAGGCAGAGTTGACCACTGGAACGAAAGAACCGAAGACGAACTGGAAGAGGACGGCTGCTGCAACTACTGGACCGTTGGTTTGCCCGGTGGAGCCCTGCTGCAGGCCAGAATCGCCAAGTTCACCTCGACAGAGAAGCCCCTTCAAGGACGACTTCTTCCTTTTGAGTTGGTGGGACCAATCAACTCATAAGCCACCTGGATACCATTCTCAGAGCTGGTTAGAATTAACCAGGGAGAAGGACACCAGCTTGTGTGCTTCAAGAACAGCAATCGGAATCGAAGATTTGCCAGCTTTGTGATCCGTCCCCGTGCAGTGCAGGAGTCCCCCGACGTCCTCCCTCTTGTCCCCACGACTGAGGCTCAGGAACAGCAAGATCTGCAGGAACTGCCAGGAACAGAAGTCTTCAGCTGCATCTTTTTCTTCAATATAAAGTACTGTGAAAACCCGACCGAGAGAACTTACCTCTCACCGCGAAAGTTTGTGACTTCAGCAACTTGCAGGCCTAGTCAGTTTGTGACCCTACATACAAACCTTTCTTCTGTGCCACGGTTCTTAGAAGTAGTTCAAAGACTTTTCCGTTTTAAATACCAGAACCGTTTTTACTTATACAAGACACTAGCCCATTGACTTTGGCCTATCTATTGCATTGAATCAACTCCTCTGGTGAACTCAAACTATTTGCACTGTTTTAAAGTAACTGTAATATTCGTTTTATCAACTTATGCCTTTTTGCTCCTACTTCAATGCTATTTTGCTCCGACTTTAAGGGAGCTCAACTGCTTAGTAATCATCATTGTAGTATAATTTGTGTGTGATATTGGTTGCCTCCTTTAGTGAATGCTTTCTAAATGATTGTGTAATAAATTAATAATTGTTTTACCAAGAAACCTTGAGTTTAGGTGTCTATCTGAATGCTTGCTATTGTAGACCTTTGTGTAACACCCTTACAAGCTCACATTCCCTCTTAAGATAAGCCTGGCTGCTCAGTTTGCTACCAAAAACTGTGTGGTACAGACTTATACCAAAGGTTGGTTTTGCTTACACCTGTAGTCCTAGTTGTGTTAGTGGTCCCAGAGGGTACTGCATACAAACTTTGCCTAACACGCAGCGATCCGCTTGCCTGGAAGGCTTTATCTGAAAGTCTCCTCCTCTTCTAGTCAGGTGCAGTAGGCAGCAAAGGCAGACTGGTGAAACTGAAACAATGAATGGAAACAGTATCCAGCAATATCCCACAGACTATATGAACTCTGCCGGGAAACTGCACTAACTGTCTGCAGTTAGTGCAGTTCTTACTGAATTTAAGTAGTGTGTGGTACCACATAGTGTATATACTTACCATTCTCTGAATAAGTATTCCATGTACAAAGTGTTATTATGTATATGTATATACTGTTGGTAAAAGTTTCAGACCTTATTTTATATAAAGACGCTGTGTTATCACCTAGCATAGTGTGCTGACATTCCTTTGTGGGGTATTTGGGGAAACACTGTACTTAAGAACCTATCTGCATCATCTCCTGAAAGCTTAAACCTGGCTGCTCGCCACGTTATACCAAATTAAGAGCCTTGCTGGGGTGTTCTGTGCCTTTTAACCTACCATATAGCAGGCAGAAGTACAGATGCCCCCTCCAGTCGTTACACTGTTGGTTCAGTGGTCGGATCACTGGTTGTAATAAGAGTCAGTGTTTAACCTAGCTATTACAAAATATCTACACTTTTTATTGATTTAGAGTTCTCTTAGTGTATACTGATGATTACACTACAAACAATGGAAATTATTGCAAATGGTAAATTGACTCGGATGAGCTTAGAGGCTGTCCAGAGTGCTTGTCAAGAGAGAGAAATAGAAACCTCTTTGTTTATGCTTTGTCACCCCGAGTGGGACGGGTATTCCCAGACGTGGGTCCCGTGCCTGCCGGGCCTAGAGACCAAAGCTACTCTTCACTGATGAGGCCCAACAAGGCCGAAACATGTTTGGGGATGCTTGTGGTCTTGTGCAGAAGGGATGTGACCTAGCAGTTTGGGCTGGATGCCCCTTTTGGGGTGGGGCCAAGCCTGATTTGCATATGGTCTTTCCCCTTCTGTAATGGCTTGGCAGGCAAAGACCGATGGTCTGAAGGGTTGCCCAGAACAATGCCAGTGATTCAGATTCATTCTAAACCTTCAAGCCATCACCTCTTTGTTTTTGCTTTGTCACCCCGAGTGGGACGGGTATACCCAGACATGGGTCCCGTGCCTGCTGGGCCTAGAGACACAAGCGACTCCTAACTGATGAGGCCCAACAAGGCCGAAACATCTTTGGGGATGCTTGTGGTCTCGTGCAGAAGGGATGTGACCTAGCAGTTTGGGTTGGACTGCCCCTTTTGGGGTGGGGCCAAGCCTGATTTGTATATGGTCTTTCCCCTTCTGGAATGGCTTATCGGATGTAGAACAATGGTCTGCAGGGTTGCCCAGAGCAATGCCAGTGGTAAGGATTCATTCTAAACCTTCCAGCCATCACCTCTGTTTTTGCTTTGTCACCCCGAGTGGGACGGGTATACCCAGATATGGGTCCCGTGCCTGCTGTACCTAGAGACCCAAGCTACTCCTCACTGTTGAGGCCCAAGAAGGCCGAAACATGTTTGGGGCTGCTTGTGGTCTTGTGCAGAAGGGAAGTGACCTAGCAGTTCAGGCTGGACTGCCCCTTTTGGGGTGGTGCCAAACCTGATTTGCATAGAAGGTCACATCGATGTTTCAAAGAATGGAGGATCCTCGCTTCTTAGTTGGACCCACCAGAAGCTGTTAAAAGTTCGGAAGAATACAAGCGGAAATCTTCAAAGAGAATACCATAGGATGCATGAAAGGGTTCTCTCATTGCATCTTACTCAAATCTGGAACTAAGCCACTTGCACAAAAGCTACGCAATATACCTTTGGCGCTTAGAGAAGAAGTAAAACTTGAGCTAAAGAAATTAGAAGATCAAGGGATCATCGAAAGTATTCATGCATCTGAATGGGTTTCACCAATGGTTGTAGTGAGGAAGAGTTTGGGAAAAGTTAGATTGTGCATCGCCCAATGCGATGGACTCCCACATCTGTAACATGTTATCAGCATTGTTCGCCCTCTTCCTCTCTGAGCACTCCCACCTCTGTTCTGGTGCTCTGTTTCTCGTCTCCTAGTCCTGTATCTTCCTTCTTGGGCATCTCTCCTATCAGGGTTGTACCTCCCATCATTCCTTTTTCTCCCTTCCATTTGGTAGCTTGTATTCGCTCTTATAGCATCATTGCCAACTACTCCTATGGTTTCCTCCAGATCTGGCTGTACAGCACTGACTGATGCTTTGATCGATGCCTCCTTCATTCTGCTCTCCAAAGTTCGCACACATTTTTCAGTGGGCTCCACTTCTTTAGCCATTCTCAATACCACATCCAATGAAGTATCGTCTTCAGTCCAAAGCTTCTCCCTAACCTTGCTACTGCTACATTCTAGCATAAACTGATCCCTTATTCTCTCCTCCAATTGCTGGTCGAATTTTCAGTCCTTGCCAAATTCCTCAATGCCATGACATACTGTTCCACAGTCTCGTCTTCTTCCTGGACTCTTTTCCTGAACTTATACCTTTCCAAAATCGTACTAATCTTCTTCTCGTACTTATTCATGTCCCCACTTTCCCCCATCAGGAGGTCTGGTAAATCTTCATACTTCTCCTGACCAGCCGGTCCCAGACAGTGTAGTAGTAAGGATTTTTTTCTTTCCACCCTGTATTTAGTTCCACACACCACTTTGGCATAATGCTCAAATGTCTTGAGCCATCTCTTACATGGTAAAATAGGTTCCCCCATCTCTGGCAGAAACATCTGAGGAGCTGGGACACTATGTATTGACATGTCCCCAGTACCTCTGTGAGTCGTGTCCGTTTGGTATCCAAATGTGTCTCTTGAGGAATCCTGTGTAATGCTGGGCTTGTATCCCTTTTTGTTTTGACTGGGTTGCTACTTTTCTTCTCTAGTCAGATTTCTTCTCACTTTTGATTCTTTCACCTTATAATTATAATGCAGCTGCTATACTTGTTGTTTAAGTACTTTACTGATGTCTTGTTCTTCTAGGAAGCAAGAAAAAAAAGGAAATATATATATATATATATATATCCCAGCAAAAAAAACTGGGACGAGGAAGATGACGATGTGATAATGATTATTTCCTGCTGCTATAGCACGTCGCGTTGCGTCGTTGACGTTGCTGTGTCCACTCTTCAAAGAATTGTTAAAGTGTGCGCATGTGCGGCGCTGTTCATTCGCTGCTCTTTCAGACCAATCACGAAGATATTAACTTTGACTGTTTGGCGTGGGCCCGTCGCCGCTGTGCTCCTACCTGCCCTCGGCCAGAGATACTTCTCAACGGCCGTAAAGAGATTCCTCGTCGCCACTGAAGTATAGGCGGATGCGGATAATAGGTAAGTAAGAGGGATTTATTGGGGAAGGGGAAAGTATTGTAACATAATTTGTAGTACTTAACATGCTATTTCTACATATATAAGGTGTTTGGGGACATGAGCGCCGTCCACTGCCTCTGCTCCCTCCGTCGCCTCTCCCAACGGAATCCTCACGCTCTCCCGTTCCATCGCTCGAGCTCTCCCTCCGTTCAGCTGCTGATCGCATGAGCACGCAACACTACACATATGGTCTTTCCCCTTCTGTAATGGCTTGGCAGGCGAAGAACAATGGTCTGGAGGGTTGCCCAGAGCAATGCCAGTGGTTAAGAATCATCCTAAACCTTCCAGCCATCACCTCTTTGTTTTTGCTTTGTCACCCCAAGTGGGGCGGGTATACCCAGATGTGGGTCCTGTGCCTGCTGGGCCTAGTGACCCAAGCTACTCTTCACTGATGAGGCCCAACAAGGCCGAAACATGTTTGGGGATGCTTGTGGTCTCGTGCAGAAGACCTAGCAGTTTGGGCTGGACTGCCCCTTTTGGGGTGGGGCCAAGCCTGATTTGAATATGGTCTTTCACCTTCTGTAATGGCTTGGCAGGTGAAGAACGATGGTCTGGAGGGTTGCCCAGAGCAATGCCGGTGGTTAAGATTCATTCTAAACCTTCCAGCAATCA
Source organism: Ambystoma mexicanum (assembly GCA_002915635.3). Lineage (NCBI taxonomy): Eukaryota > Metazoa > Chordata > Amphibia > Caudata > Ambystomatidae > Ambystoma > Ambystoma mexicanum. The sequence goes on from CM010928.2 coordinate 813,982,151, forward strand.
CCTCTTTTTTTGTTTTGCCTTGTGGATTACCAGACAGATTGTGACACGCATAATGAAAATGGAGGGGGGTGGTCTGATGGGGTCCTTACCCCTGGTGAAGTCACAGATGTTGCCAATGGGATTGCCACCTCTCCAGTCACTTCTATTACTAAACCCAGCAGTGCTCTTCAGAGGGATGCCCTGAAACTTGAACCTTTGAAATTGGAGCTAAGAGTTAGCCTTTCAATATAAAAGGTTAGAGACTGAAGCTGTGTTAAAGAAAGAGGAGTTGGCACAGCAAGTAATACTCAAAGATAGAAACACTGAGCATCAAAGAATACAACTGGAGAAAGCTATAGTGGAGTGTGATGCTGAAAATGCATCGGAGGGACAGGGCCTCCATATCCTTGTCATTTACTGCTTTTTTTCGTGTGTTCTGTCGTGTTTTCCACGCAGGAGTTCATGTGGGACTCCTGGCGGTGCAGCTCTCTCTTTTGGTTTGGTGAACAGACCCATGGTATACCCTTATGGCACCCATGGGTAGGGGTACAACCCTGTGCCCCTAGTGTATGTTTTTGGGCACCTGTGTGTGGCCCACAGAGCAGGGTACGGGCTGGTGTCAGCTCCGTGCTGAAATGACTGGTGCCCTGAGCGTCCTCCATTTTGGGATGCCCAGGCCCTGTCATTGGAATCGGTAGATTCCCGATGGAGACAAAATGCCCCCTTGCCTTCCATCACCTTTTACCTTGATCTTCCCGAAGTCCCGGAATGCCCTGCCTCTGTCCCTTCCCCCTGACTGGCTGTTGGGTGGAAGTTCCGTATATGGTAGTGTGGGGAAGTGCCACCCAGACTGGCTGGAGCCTTCTCAATGACAGTATGTTGTGGGTACGCCTGTGGGTGGGACCTGGGTGAATGGAGAGTGTGACGAATATGCATTCTATGTTGTGGCCGTCTAGTATCTGGTGTTTGACACAATGGTTGAGACAGCCCTGCCCGAAACCGGTATGAATGCAGCTTGGAGTGTTGAATGGCTCGGTACTTGTCCCAATACACATAAATTGTTGTGAGTGTCTGGAGAGAAGTGAATGGCATGAATACCTTGTTTGCCTGATTGGCTGCCTGCCTGCATGAATGCCCGTAGTCGTGATTGGATGCTTGAGTATGACCCAGCGGAATGAATGGGAGATCAACAGTATATCTGGGGACCTCTCACTGCTAGGAATTGTGTTCGGAAGCTGATGTCCGCTACAACGAGTAACTGGAGTAACTGAAGCTTAACCTTGAGCCCTGCTGGACGAGAAGAATTGCTGTTGCTCTCCTTCGCAATCTGAAAGCTGCTGTGCCTCAAGAACTGACCCAGAGGGGACCTGGTAAGGTGCCCTCTTCCCGAGCTACGAGGGACCATCGTGCACAGCTGATCTTTGCCTACGCTCCCTGGTAGACAGACCTTCGAGAGGCTGCCGACTTGATATGGGGATTGCTGCGGAACTCCAAGGAGAAGTGCCCGGACTGTTGTCCACCACTGTTGCCGACCGCCGTCGCCGACTGGAGCCGCTGTGCTCCCGTTGCCTAAGAACTACATTGATCCAAGGACGCTCTCGTCCGCATCGACGCCGATGTATCCTGCTGGAGAAGGCCTGACCGTCGACGTGCCAAGGAGCATCCACCGGTGGGTTTCCCACCACCCAAAGACCACGGAGACGCCGACGACTCGACGCCCTTGCTGGGCCACAGTTTTTCAACTCTTTGCGGTCCAGAACTTTTGACATCGAGGTGCCCCGCATGCCTCTTCCTTGCAGGACGTTTATGCTTCCCCGTCAACGAGCACCGCTAGGAACGACGCGGCCACTTCACTGTCGTAGCTCAACAGGTTCTCCGTCAGACGTTCGACGACCCGTGACTCCTGCCTTAAAGGGAGGGCACTCAAGAAGGGTTGTCGATTTCCCTGACGAGGAACGCTACAACGCCAGGTACTTTGGGGTTGCAGAACTATTGGAAAGTCTAGTGTGAACAATATATGGACTGGGCTTGTATCTTTCTTCTACAGGCTGCCCAGGTGGGGGGGATCTACACACAGAACTGTGTTTAACGGTAGTTACCAGTATTCTGCCAATTGCTCAACCATCTTGCTTTCCTTCCTCTCTCTACTGCTGGTTTCCTCTTTATTTTGATCTGTGTGTCATTCTGACCGTATGCACTTTAATAAGATCTAATAATGTTAGTGGTACCACTTTAGAATTGTACATATTTACCATTGTTGATTTTCGGAGTACAAAGTGAGTTATGCTGATCGTGTATATGACCTTGAATATCAATTATATAAAGACTGTTTTAACCGATACAGTGTGTGGACATTCCTTCGTGGGTGCTTGGGGACTACAATGTACTTAAGAACCAGCTCGCATCACCTCCCGAGAAGCTAGGCCTTGATTGCTCGTCCATTGCTACCGTAATAGAGAATCTTGGCAGGGGTCTCTGTGTCTCTCCTCTACCAAATAGAGAGCGGAAGTACTACAGACCCCCCCCCTTCGGTCTTTACATGGAGGTTTCAGCCAAACCAGTTGAGGGTGTCGGGTCCCCAGCAACCAATTTTATTAAATATTTGGTTGGTGTTTATGTGAAGGGTTCTGATATACTCCAATGGATAGAAGCATTTGAAATGGCTTCTGGTATTCATGATGTTGAACATAGAGATTGGGCTGTTTGCTAAGTAGAGTAACTCAGACTGGTTATGACTGTATTCTGAAGCTGAGTGTGGAAGAAAGATGTCAGTATGAGTGCATGAAAGCTGCTTTGGTTGCCAAGTTTGGCAAGACACCTGCCCAGTACCTTAAAAGGTTCAGGGATTATAATAAGAAAGAGAATATGGGCCTCATTACGACCATGGCGGAGGACCATGGTGCTATTAGCACCATGGTCCATGGCGCTAAGCTGCCAACTCCGCCATGGTGGTTGGCGGATTTACCGCCCCATTCCGACCCAGGCGGGGCGGTAAATCCCCAATCCCCATTTTACCCTTCCCCATTCCCATTCTTGCCCCATAGGGCATAATGGGAGTGGGGAAAGCGTTAATTACGCCACCGTAAATTACGGTGGCGTAATTAACAACAAGGTCCCTTAGCGCCATGGATTTTAACGCCCGCAAAAAGCAGGCGTTAAAATCACCTTGGCGCTAAGGGAACTCGTAGTATGGCGGAAGGGGTCGGCGCTGTTAGCGCTAGCGTAAACCCCCTTCCGCCAGGGTCGTAATGAGGCCCTATGTCTTGTGTTGATTGGGTGAGTTCTGCACATATGAGTATGATTTGATGGTTACAAAGTGAAGTCTTTTGTTGAACTGTCACACCTCTTGTTTTTTAAACATTTTTCTGAGGCTTGTTCACCAGAGCTGTCAGTACATTGCTAACCGGAATATTTTGGATCCCTTTAAGTTGGCCAGGTTGGCTGTTAAGTGGGTTTCCCACAGGGTGTCCCCTAAGGATCCCAGTGGGAAGAACAAGGACAAAGAGAAAGGGACTCCTCAGAAGGCTGAGGAGTCCAAGAATAAGCCACATCCGATTAAACCTAAACATTCTGGCTCTAGGTCCAAATATCTAGTGGGGATACGTCTCATGGGGGTAGTAGTAAGAGTAGTGGTGCCCCTGCTGCAAACCAGGCTCCCAGTGGATCCAGTTCAGTCCCTCTCATTCCTGATACCTGTTGGGACTGTGGGGCCTTGGACCAAGGCGAGGTTTGCCCCAAGTGTAAAGATAAGGCACTTGGTGTCCAGGCTGTCAGTCTGGCCTACCCTTACACTATGCCAGAGGTGGAGGCCACTGTCCTCCCCTCCTCTCCAGGTATCACCTTTGGTGCTCCTGTAGAGATATCCTTAGTGTCTCTTGGGACCTGGGACCAGTACTCAGAAGTACTGGCTACTATCCCACAGAACACTAGAAGATTTTTGAGAAGTGTTCTCATTAATGGCCAGCCTTCCACTGGTTTAAGAGACATTGGGGCTAGCGTGACAGTGGTGGACAGGACCCTTCTCAGGCCAGATGACTATGTAGGTGCTCCTCTGAGAACCACCAGGTTAGCTGGTGGGCCTCCCAAATTATCGCATGTAGACCCTGTCACCATTCAGATTGATGACAAGACAGCAAAGCATTCTTTCCTGGTTCAGGACAATGTGCCTGCCAACATTGTGTTGGGGAATGACTTGGCCGAGGTGGGGTTAATCTCATATTGGTTAACCCTGCCTGCTGCTGCAGTCACTAGGTCACAGGTTCAACACGGTCTGACTGATAGTCAGTTACCCACGCCCAAGGGGAAACCCAAGAGTAAGAAGACCACCTCTGTGAAGGGGGCTCCTTCTCTTCCTGCTGTTTCTACAGCACCCACTGTGGCCCCAGCTCCTGAGGGACTAGGCCCAGTGGTGACCCTTGACTCAGCTCTAGCGAGAGAAGAGCCAGAGGACCCGCCTTGGGGAGAGGTAGTCAGCCCAGAGGATCCCCCTGACTTTCAATGCCTGCTGGCTGAAGGTGAGCCCTCTAGGGGGGATTTTTGTAAAGGTCAAAGAGTGCCACTCTCTTGAGGGTCTAAGGAAATTGGCCCAGGCACAATGGAAGTGCCTAGGACTTTTAAGATTTATTGGGAGTGTGAGCCCCTTTACAGTGAGCCCACCCACCTGAACCTGGTACAGTCAAGAGGTTGGTTGTACCCCAGGTATACAGGCCCTTCCTTTTTCAGTTGGCACATGAGGTACCCTTAGCTGGTCATCTTGGGACCAAGAAGACTAAGCAAAGGCTCTCAGCCCACTTTTATTGGCCCAGAATGGGAGAAATGGAAGCTCACTGCAATACCTGTGCCAATTGTCAGTTGTCTGGCAATACTGGAGGCAGTGTCATTGCCCCACTGCAGCCTTTACCAGTGGTTGTCACACCATTTGAGAAGGTGGGCATTGACACTGTTGGTCCCCTTAACCCTCCAACATCAGGTGGACACTAGTTCATCCTGGTACTAGTAGATAATGCCACCAGGTACCCTGAGACTATACCCCTTCAGACCATAACTGCCAAGGTGGTTGCTGGGGCTCTCCTGGGCATTTTTACCAGAGTTGGATTTCCTAAAGAGGTAATCTCTCTGAGGAACCGTCTAGTTGCATGCAAGCTATGTGGAAGGAATGTGGTGTAACCTATACGTTCTCCACCTCCTACCATCCTCAGACCTATGGTCTGGTTGAGAGATTTAATAAAACTCTAAAGGGCATGTTAGGTGCTTTGGAAGAGCCCTAAGGAGGAAATGTGATCTCCACCTACCATGCCTGCTGTTTGCTTACAGAGAGGTGCCTCAAGAGGGTGTTGGTTTCAGCCCCTTTGAGCTCCTCTTAGGTCATCCAGTGAGGGGACCCCTTGTCTTAGTACGAGAAGGTTTGGAAGCCAGCACTCCAGGTCCTGCCAAGTAAGTGGGGGACTATGTGTTAGGCCTCCGAAGGAGGATGGCACAGATGATGGGCCAAGCAACAGCAAACCTAAGGCAAGCCAAACATTAAACAAGTACTTGCATGACCTTAAGGCCTCACAAGTGGATTGGACTCCTGGTCCGGAGATCCTTGTGATGGAGCCTACCAAGCCTCAAGCTTTTGGCAGATAAGTGGACTGGACCCTTCAGGATAATCTCCAAGATGGGTGAAGTCAATTATCTGGTTGACATGGGTGTTCCTGGGGTACCCCTTCAGGTATTCCATGTCAGCAGGCTCAAGCCTTTCCACAGGATTGGAGAAGTCGAATGCCTCTTGCTAGCTTCACAGCAAGGCGAGGATGAGCGTGAGCCCCTTCCTGATTTGCTGCATAACAACCCTCAGGATGGCTCAGTGGAGAGAGTTCAACTCTCTCCAGATCTGACAGAGCACCAGACGACCTGCAGGGATTTGCTTCAGCAATATTCCCCTCTGTTCTCAATGGCAGCAGGCCTCACCCCATGATGTAGGCATGATATTGACACAGGTGACAGTGTACCTGTCAAAACCAGATGCCACAGGATTTCAGACACTGTAAAGAACCACATCCAGGCAGAGGCCGCCAAGATGTTGGACATGGGTGTCATTGAGCCCTCAACCAGCCCCTGGTCCAGCCCAGTGGTCCTTGTCCCCAAGGTAAGTTCCCAGGCAGGTACCAAAGACTGTAGGTTCTGTGTGGACTACAGAGGAGTCAAAGCAGTCACCAAGACTGATGCACACCCATTGCCCATGGCTGATGAGCGTGTGGACAAGATAGGTGCTGCCAGGTTTGTGAGCACCTTTGACCTCACATCAGGCTATTGGAAAATTGCTCTGACTGACCAGGCCAAGGAGAGCACAGCTTTCTTAACACCAGAAGGGCTCTGCTAGATTAGGGTTATGCCTTTTGGGTTGAAGAATGCCCCTTCCGCCTTCCAAAGTTTAGTCAATCATGCTCTCAGTGGGCTGGATGCCTTTTGTATGGCCTACCTGGATGACATTGCTGTCTATAGTTCTACCTGGGAAGAGCATTTGACACACTTGGACACAGTGTTGCAGGCCATGAAAAGGGCCAACCTCAAGGCAACCAAGTGCCCGATAGCACAGGGTAAGGTTACCTACATTTGACATGAGGTAGGAGGGGGTTAAATCCAACCTCTCCCTAGCAAAGTACAAGCTTTACAGGACTGGGAGACTCCCTCTACTGAAACCCAGGTGAGAGCTTTTTTGGGCCGCTGAGGTACTACCGAAACGTCATGGCAGATTACGGTACCATAGGTGCACCTCAGACAACTCTGACATCACCAAAACAGCCTAGGAAGGTTCATTGGAGTGAAGACTGTCAACAGGCCTTTGATGGCTTGAAGGAAAGTATGTGCAGAGCACCTGTCTTGTGTGCCCCTTAGTACAGCACACTCTTTATTGTGGAAACTGATGCCTGTGACACTGGAATTGGAGCTGCCTTAGACGACAAAAGAGAACACCCCATAATTTTCATCAGTATGCAACTTAAGGGAAGGGAACATAGGTAGTCGGTCCACAGTTGAAAATGAGTGTTTTAGCATAATTTGGGCTTTACTTCATTTTAGACCTTACATTACAGGGTCTGCCTTTAAGGTCCAAACTGACCATAAGCCCTTAAATTGCCTTATGCAGATGAAGGGTGAAAACCCCAAACTGCTCAGGTGGTCCATTAGCCTGCAAGGGCTAGACTTCACCATTGATTATAGGCCAGGGAAGAGTCATGATAATGCAGATGGCCATTCCAGAAGGTATGTTGACCATCTGAGTGAGGGTAACAATTTCGTGGGAGATCAGTTGTCCTAACCTCAGTCTGGGCGGGGCACAAGTGATGCCGGAAATGCCTTATGAGGACAGGGCCTCCTAATCCTTGTCCGATCACTTCTGTGTGTGTGTTTTCTCTGTTTTCTGCCACTGCCTGGACGTCTGGCAGTGCAGCTCTTCATTTTTATCTTTTGGTGAACATCGCCCATGGGATACCCAAATGGCACCCTTGTACCCCTTATGTGTGTTTTTGGGCGCCTGTGTTGCCCACAGAGCTGGGTATGGACTGGTGGCAGCTACATGCTGACTTGGCAGTGTCTCTGAGTGTCCTCCATTTTGTGACACCCTGCCCTGCCATAGCAATCAATCGATTCCTGATAGAAGGCAAGATGGCCCCAGTGGCCTCTTGATTTCTATTGCCTTTTACATTGTTTCCCAAAGTGCTGGGAATTCCTGACTCTGTCCCTTCCTCCTGAATGGCTGTTGGGTGGAAACATCGTATATGTCTCTGTTGTTCCCTTTCCCCCTGACTGGCCGTTGGGTGGAAATACCATATATGGCTCTGGGGCTGCCTCCTGTCAGATGGAGTAGAGCCTTCCCAGGTGCTGTGGGTTGTGGGTACACCCTAGGGGTGGGACCTGTGTGAATTGAGTTGGGAGTCAACTCACATTCTCTGATGTGAGTGTCTGGTTTCTATGTTTGTGGCACAATGAATGAGACCACCCTGACTGGAACTGACATGAATGCAGTGTAGTGTGCTGAAAGGCTGGGTACTTGCCCCAATCCACATCTTTTGTTATGGGTGTCTGGGTGGATTGAATGGTCTGAGTGCCTGTGAGCCTGATTGGCTGCCTGACTACATGAATGCCCTACTGTGTGATTGGCTGACTGAGCCTGGCTCAGCCAGAGTGAATGAGGGACAGATGTGTATATCTGGGGACCTCTCACTTACCAATTTGTTCAGTAGCTGAAGTCGAAGATTAGCAAGTAAAAGCTGTTTCTTGAAGCCCAGCTGGAAGAGAAGTCTGCTGCTGCATTTCTTCAACAATCTGAGAGTTGTGTCTCACGGACTGATCCAGAGAGCACCTACAAAGGAGACCTCTGCAGGAGCTATGAGGGACCATGGTGCAAAATTGCTACTCTTCATCGAAATATCCTGGAAGCCAGTCCTGTGTGCCTGCCATTCGGAGAAGGGGTCTTCGAAGTCCAGAAGAAGAGTGCCGGACATCTTGAGCCAGAGAAGTCCATTGATGTCGCCCAGGGTCTGGAGGGGCGTCTCATGACCGCTGGAAGCCGTTGCTGTCTATCGCCCAGAAGATCAGGTACCCTGGCATAGTGCTGCTGGACACCCAGAGCTGCGAAAGTTCCTGCCTAAGAACATTTGCAAGGACATCCTTGCAGTCACCAGTGACCACTTCTTCCTGCCGAGAGATCCCAGAGTCGTTGGGTGCAGCTGAAGGTCTGCCGGTCGGTTGACCGCCACCAGAAGCTATCGAAGTTGTCCCGACGGTCCAGACTTGGTGAGGGTCCGAGGTCCACTCCAGTGGTCGAGTCCAGGTCACCAGAAACCGTCCAGAGGGCCATGCTGCGGCTGCAGCACCGAAGAATCGAAAGTCAGAAAACCATGATCTACCAAAAGTGACCTATGCACCCGTCGCCGCCAGAAGTCATCAAGGGTGCCAGGGGTCATATTGCCATCCGCCAACCCTTGAAGGAGCCCACAGCAGGTTTCACCTCCACAGGACTTCTATAGTCAGAGAAATCGTCGACCAAAGGAGAGCACTGTGAAGAGTAAAACTGCTGCACTTCCGAAAGACTTTGGTTCCTTTGTATTCTTGGACTCAGCATCACATTGGCTCCTTCTTCTAAAAGGGGTCTATCTTCGGAGGAAATTGTCGAGTAAAGCCAGGAAACTCTGGCACTTCGTCTGTCAAGGCACCGAAGGTACTGTGACGAGGAAGAGCATCTTCTAGCCTCAGGAATCGTTCAGGGGTCCCAGATTCATCTTGGATCCTGTTCTACTGTGGCCTCTCAGGTACTTTGGGGTGGAAGAACCTTTAAAAAGAAAGCACAAAGTTATTGAACAATATTGGACTGGGCTGTAAAAGATAACATAAGTTACTCCCAACCTTTCTATTACAGGTTGCCCAGGTGGGATGATCCTCACTCAGAATTACTTCTCTACTCTAAAGAAAGCATTCTGCCACTGTTTATAACTAAGGTGCCTTTCTTTCCTATTCTATGCTGGTTACACCTTAATTAAGAATTCACCTGCCATTTAAAACTGTCTGTAGTTTCTGCAGTTCTTACTGAATTTAAGTAGTGTGTTGTACCACATAGAGTGTATATATTTACCATTCCCTGAATAAGTATTCCATGTAAAAAGTGTTATTATCTATATGTATATACTCTGGGTAGAAGTAGCAAACTTTATTTTATATAAAGAAGCTGTGTTATCACCTAACATAGTGTGTGGACATTCCTTTGTGTGGGCTTTGGGGAAACACTGTATTTCAGAACCTGCCTGCATCACCTGCTGAAAGCTTAAGCCTGGCTGCTCGCTACGTTATACCAAATTGAGAGCCTTTCTGGGGTGTTCTTTGCCTTTACCGTACCATATAGAGGGCAGAAGTATAGATACCCCCTCCGGGCTTTACAGCGGTAAAGAGGGGTACAAAAAGAATCAGTGTTTCTTTTTCACAATATTCACATAGATCCCATACATTCTGCTCCTTCCCTGGCCACTGTGTTGGTCAAATGGTCTACGTCTGTGTTTCCCTTCACAAACAGTCCTCTCTTCCAGTGTGCATGCATCTTCACTACATTTATATTGTGCAACCTACTGGCTAGCTCTTCTGCCTGTCTCAATAGCCGTTCAAATGTAACCAGGAAGCTATCCATAGCCTTCCACCATGTTACATACAATGTACATCCTCTTAACAGCACGTCTGAATTCATCATAACATTGATACATATGCATGTCTGACATGGTATAACATGTTGTTATGCCATTGTGAAGGACTGCCATCTGGAAAGGGAGTAGACGTCCACTCTCCTGATCTGCAGCTCTTGGACATGGCGCACAGCAGGTTTAAGGGTCACAGGTGCCCTGTTTGACAGCTGATGCGATAGAAAAGTCACTGCATACAGTGGCTACATTTTAGTGTGCACCTCTGAACCAAAACCATAATAATTGAGAAGAAGTGCCAGTCTGGTGGCAATTCAATATTTAAATATAAGCCATACCTGGATTTTGTTATGATGGGTGACTGATAGTTCACACAATTATAAAAGCCACATGTGATTTTTAGCATACTCGTGTCAATTTAGTGCACCCAGACTAGCTAAGGACAGGCTGCATTTATTCTCCCCAGACTGCCTGTCTCTGCTGCAGACAGCAGGACAATGGAGAGAAGGAGCTGTCCCTCTTCGATCGTATTTGATGTTGGGTAACATCTCTCGCCAGCCCACGAGGTTGTTGCATACCAAGGAGCCTTAGATGTTTCAGCGTTGGGAAGGGCGCGGGATTGTACAGTAAGACAGAGCAGAAAAGAATAGAGGAACAATTCCTATATCTTGTTTTTCTGTGGCCTTCTCTTTCCTTCCTGTCTGTCCACTCCTTGCACAGCAATGCACTTTGCGTATGATGTAAGAAGGCAAAGGTCATTTGTTACCTTAACAGGGAATGGACCCCATAAAGCAGGCTTATTTTTTCCCAATCCCCTGTGGCCGGTTGCCTTTATAAGGAAGGGGCCACCCATTCCCTCCATCGGACTTTGCAACAAGAACAGAAGAATTAATTGGGTCTCTGTTGGGATTGCATTCCATTCCAGAGTCCTCCACCAGTGAGGTGAAGATAGTGTTCCAATGCAGGGACAAGCTATGTCCCCTAACCACCCCAAGTGAACAGTCGGTGTGACTTGCTGTTGGGCCAAGGCCTGCACTCTGCCAGCTCCTGCAGGTGCCATCTAGCTCTGTGGACTAGGATTGAAGAGAAATATGACTCAGCTTGTCCTAAAAATCTTCGACTGGGACTTGCAGCACCCGGAGAAGCTCAAAGCAGCACACTTCTGTTTTCACCACTTTTAACCATCTTCAAACAGGTTCAACCATATTCAAAGCCGTTGAATCACCAGGATCTGCGGTGCTGCCTTTATGCTCTGCACAGGTATTGAATGCCAAGTGTCCTGCCTGAGCTGTGTCAAGAAAGGGGTCGCTCCTGCGGCAGTAAGGTTAGGAAAGATTAACTGTTTAGGAGCCTCCAAACATTTGAGGAAGCAAGGGCGATGGAGGAATCCCAGTGGAGCAGTAGTAATATGAAGTCCCCAGCTCATTTACACATTCCACTGGGGGGATGTGAAATGGAGGGGCACAGTGACAGCTTTCTGTTCTCAGTGATTGCCTCTCACTCCACTTACTAAATGCACAAGGGGTTCCTAGTGCTTTGGTCTTCTCACCCACCTTCAAAATGCTCCTGTGGTTCTCTGTGCTTTGGCCTTCTTCTTTACCTACTGAATGCAAATGTGCCTAACACTGCTTTTGCCTTTTTCTACACCCACAATTGTATGTGGTGTTATCAGTGGTTTGGCCTTCTTCTCTGCCTATTAAATGTGCATGGGGAAATAAGGGCTATGCCTTCTCCTCCAACATTTAAATGTAAGTGTGCTTAACATTGGTTTAGCGCTCTCATACAGCTACACAATGCATGTTGAGTTCTCAATGCTTTGGCCTTATCCTCTGCCTACAAAATGTACCTCGACCTCGCTGTTCTGCCCTTCGCCTCCACCTACTGAATAAACATTGGTTTCTCAGTGGTTTGGCCTTCTACTAAAAATAAAAAATGCACTTGGGTTTCTCAATGCTTTGGCCTTCACCTGCATCAAATAAGTGTACACCTGCTTCAGAGTGCTTTGGAATTCTGCTCTGCCTAAAACATGCACCTAGGTATATCACTGTATTTGCTCTTCTCCACGGACTACTAACCTCACAGGGGATTCTCAGTGTGTGATCCTTCTCCTCTGGCTGCTAGATTCATGTGCAGTGCTCAGTTCATTGGACATTTCCTAGGCCTACAAAATGCACCTATGGCTCTCAGCGATTTGGTCTACTCCTATACCCACTAAATGCATGTGGGGTTATCAGAACTTTGGCCTTCAGCCGCCATCTACGAACGGAATGTGGGGGTTTCAGTGCTTTGCTCTTCTCCTACCAGATGCACATGGGAGTCTCAGTGCTTTTGCCTTCTCCCGCACCTACAAAATATACCTAGGGTTCTCAGTGATTTAGCCTTCTTATCAGTTTACTAAATGCTCTGAGTTCCCAGTGCTATGGTCTTTTTATAAGTCTACAAAATGCACATATAGTTCTCAGTACTTTGAACTTCTCTGATCCCTACAAAATGCATATAGGATTCTAAGTGCTTTGCTCTTCTGATCTGAATACTAAATGCATGTGTGGTTATCAGTGCTCTGGCTTTCTCCTATGCCTACAAATTGCATATGGTGTTAGCAGTGCTTTGACATTCTCCTCTACATACTTAAGTGCACGTGTGGTTCTCAGGAATTTGACTTCTCCTCCTACTACTAAATATGAACTTTTCAGTGGTTTGGCCTTCACCTCCACCTACAAAATACATGAAATGTATACTGCCACTCTGTCCAAAATGGAATTCTGATGTCCTGACTGTTCCTAGGACCTCTTTTTTAATGTTTAATTCTACTCTAACGTACACTATCCTAGCTACAATTCCCTTCCGGGATAAGCCTGAATCTCTCCTGCCTATTCAAATTTCAACCATTGACTTTCCCAAGTTTCTACCCACCTGGTTTATATATAAGCAAGGTCGAACCTAGTAGAATTTCATATGTATAACCTTAGGATAAACTTCTAAAGTACTGCCTAGTCAAACTACTTGAATTTCTAGGGATTTGAGGTTTCAACTATTTGTCCGCTTATGGTTACTAATTATTTCTTAACTTGTCATAGTGTTACAAGCTTGTTCTGCTTCAAAACACCTACTCAAGTTGATACGTGTTTCACTGAATATCTTACCAGTCTTTCCTATTAAGAAAGCATATGTGCTGCTGGAGTTGAAAAAGTGCAGCTTGACTGCAACTTTTCATTGTTCAGGTTTTAGTAAAATCAGCTTTTTTTCATTTGTTGAAAATTGAGACAATGGTTATTTTTATATATTTTGACTGGTTAGAGAAAGAGGCACAATTAATTATCTTATTAAGCAAAATATGTTTTCATTCTTGAATCTTTGACATTTGTTTGAACTTTTCACACACATATGCCGGAGTCTCCAACGTAAAAGAGATGATTGGGGCTTTCGTATAGCAACTCCTAACAGAGGTGATTTACTTGTTGCCTATGTTCTGACACAGAAAGCTGCAGTTGTAATTTAACAGCCACGTAGCCTTCAAAATGTATCAATCTTTTAGAAGGTCTAGCCAACCCACCCCCAGATGATTTGGCCTACAACTCCCATGATCCCTGACCCGTCTATGCTGGGTGGGACTGATGGGATTTTTACGCTGACACATCTGGAGGTTGACAGGTTGGCAATTCTATTAGCCCATACAATATAACTCTTTTATGTATTGCATATTGCACTTTTACTTCTAAACAACATGCAATTATGAATAATGTAAAACGTATTTTTATGATGTTAAACATGTGAATTTTTGTTAAACACTCTTTACAGATATCTTACCATACATCATTAATAATTCAGTGGGTTTGGAAAACAAAAAACACATTCTACCTACTTTGCAGCTAATAATTCACACGCAGCATGCAACTACAATTAGCCATCACTGGAAGTTCACCCCCAAACGAGAGCCACGCAGCAATGCTTTATGTGTTTGTAAATCAACTAAAAAGTTAGTATTTTGGCTTCATTGACTTTGTCTTGTGGGTCACTGCCATTTTATAAATAGTTTTATCAACCCAAGACTAACAAGGATGAAACACACAAACACATAGGCCCTCATTCCAAGTCTGGCGGTAGTTCGGCGGAATTACTACCGAACTAGCGCCAAGTGAAAATACTGTTACTGCCACTTGGTCCCGTGGGTTTACCACGGCATTACAAGTGGTGGTAGCTGGTGTAAATCCCCATTTTTAGGAGACTACAGGACTCCATGGGTTTTATGGCACAACCTGCGCTCACAGTATTTCTGCCAGCTGTAATTCTGCCAATTTTGATGATTTATCAGCATTAAGTTGGAGGATTTACCTCCAGCATTCTACTGGAGGTAAATGCTCCACTCCAAGGTCAAACTCAGAATTTGGCGGAGAGGGAAAACTGAAAGTAATTCTGTTACCACCACTTTTTACCACTCTGCCACACTCGGAATGAGGCCCCTACACATTTCACCCACATTGGGGATCGTTAGTGTGACATCCTTAAGATTGGGGCATTTACATCATAAATATTATGGCGGGTTCAAAAGGATATTTTGTAAGAAAGATATGTGAGATACTTAAGTTAAGTATGAAATACTATTGAGAGGTTAAATATTGGTTTTGTAAGTTTGTTGCAGATTATGTTCGCATTTTTAATAAATAAAAATCACATATTCCTTTTCGCAGAAGTCCTATGCTATTATTTGACCCTGGAGAATGGAGAAATGCTCCCTAAACAAGAGACCTACAATGAGGGAGAAACAGTTGATGTACAGTGCATCACTGGGTTTGTAACGCTGTACAGCCACACCTCAAGGCCAACATGCACGAAGAGTGGCTGGGTGCCACCGCCAAGGTGCGAAAGTAAGTGCCATTTTTATTGAAAGTTTCACCTATCTGTTTTGCAACAAGACAACAACTATGCTGTTACATTACTGCTTCTCCTGATCTCAATGTTCCACCAGTACAACAATGTATCCACATATTTACGGGTGAGAAAAAAATGAGGAATAAAAAAGCAACCACCAATGGTCGTATGTTATTAAAATGCAACTGCAATAATGAATATGTCGCATGGTAGGCCTTTCACATGAGTAGGTCTGTTTTTATGGAAAGGTAATACTCATCCGCCACTTGAGTCGCCACCATTAGGGAGGCACGAGGAGGGTGACAGATTACCCTGAAGTAGCCTACTCAGCCCTATTACCAGAAATAGTGGTGAGGACATGCCATTTAGCTACAATGAGCTAATCCTGCAGACCAGAGCAATGCACAAATAAACCCAACTTCCACATTCGCCACTGTATCCCATTTTTCCAACATTTTACCAGAAATCCTTTGGCCCACCGCATTTAAACAAGTGCATATGCGTTTCTTTTATTTAGGACTCCCAAGCTGACAGCTGCCCAACAGTACGTCTCTAGGGCATATCAGATACAACATGGCATATTTTCTTAACATGATTTATCACTTAAATATTCTTCTTATACTAGCACATTTTATGTTTTAAAATCTGCTTTTTGGGCTCTGGAAAGTTACCACAGCATTTCTTTCAGTGATGTCTTTCAGTGTCTTACGCTTGTCCTTATCATGGTGCTCCATGCCCACGCCAGGTATATCCAGACCTTGGAATGCTGGAGAAAAAAAAAATGCCAACGAGAAAATAAGAGGATGGGAAAGTGAGACATGATTGCACAAGCACATGCAGGGAGGGATGCAGTGAGGGCAACATGTTTTGTTATATCATGGGGGAATATCAGTCTCGTTAGGTGGACCGTAGTTCTGAAAAAGGGAGGAGGCGTATATGTCCTGAAATGTTTTGATAAGTGGATTGCATTTGGAGAGTTGTACGTCTGTACACAATGTAATGTTGGATGCATGAGGGGGTTAAGAGTGTGCTTGGGCAATTCTGGAGGGTTGGCTGTTTTTTCCCAGGTATGTCTGTACCCCAGTTCAAATCACAGAATGTCTATTCTGTGACTCACAAACCTTAGCCAGGAGTGTCATAGGCAAGAATATAATGTGTAAAAGGTCAATGTTGTTGGTAACAGAAAGTAGGGGAATAGAGTGGCAAACTAGTAAAATCAAATTGAAATACCCTAGCACCTTGATGTCACAAAGGCTATAATTAAGAGTTTGAGCCTCATTATAAGCTTGGTGGCATCTCGGCTGTAAATCTGCAGAGATACCACCAAACTGTATTACTGTTACTGCCACTTGGTCTGGCGGTATTACTGCCGGATTACAAGTGGTGGTAGTTGGAGTCCGTAGGACTCCATGGGGGATTCTGGCAGTATTACTGCCAGTGGTAATACTGCCGAATTGGCCAATTTTGGATGGTAAGGTGGCGGATTACCTCCAGCTTCTTGTTGGAGGTTTTTCCTCCACCTTACTGCAAAACTCATATTTGGGCGGCGTGGTAATGCAACAGTAACCATATTAGTGCCGCACTTTTACCGCATTGCCCAACTTATAATGAGGCCCGGAATCTGTGTCATGTCATGCTATGTCCTACTAGACTTTATTGTAGTTCTTCGGTGACGCAGGGTGGTGCCTTACTTGGGCGTAGGATATCCAAGTATAGTAATGCATGATAATCTATGGTGAGAAAATGTACACTGAACCACTCATGCTGTCTGTTTTCGTTGGGACTGTGTGAAAGGCAGAGGTGGATGCGCGACAAACACGGTAGGAAGGGAGAGAACAGCCTTAAGGCTCTATGCAGTATGCATCGCTTAATATGTTATGTTATGATACTATGCTTTGAGTATTACCATAAACCAGAGCATCCAGCTGTTAGGTACAGACTGTGGTCTGGAGTCTGCTTACCAGCTTTGATTTGCATGTCTACTTTGGACATTAACACCCTTTTCATAAACTAAGTTGAGCTACTGTGTATTATTTATTTGAGTGTTTTGGGGAGTGCTACTTGCCACCTTACAGCTGCTGTTTCAAACTCAACATTAGATATCATTTAATGTGAAATGCCATAATGAAGCATCCTAAAATATAACATTACAAAACATAACTAGCTAGTTTAACAAAACCAGTACCATGAGCCATAAAATAAAAGGAAGGTGTGATAAAAACCTTAAAAATGCGAATGAAAAAAACAAAACGTATTTATTTATTTTTACATGTGTATAGCGCACTGACCGAACCCGGAGGCATCTGGGCGCAGGCTTTGGGAGGTCGGGAATACTTACATACATAAGGTTACTGGTTTGATAGCTTTGCATAAGGAGGTGATGTATACATGCATGCATAATAAAACTATCTATTTGGGGATCATAGTTGATCATGCAGAAGGGCTGTGGCAACGCAACTAGTTTTGCAGGTTTTACGTAAATAGCCAGGTTTTGAGGCCTTTGCGGTAAGACCAGAAGAAGGCTTCTGATCTTAGTGAAAGCAAAAGCGTGTTCCAGTGTTTAGCAGCTACCACAGGGAAGCTGCAACCCCCTGCTTTCTGTCGCTTAAATCTGGGGATGGTGAATTGGTGCGAATAGGCCCCGCGTGTAGGTCTGTTCGATTGGGTTTTAGAGAATTTATTAGTGATGTATCTAGGGGCAGTGTTAGCCAGGCACTTGTGGGTCAGGGAGAGAATTTTGAATACAATGCTATCGTGGACCGGGAGCCAGTGGACATTCCGTCTGGCAGCGGAGATGTTATTTTATTTTTAGGGATGTTAAGGGCAGCTCTTAGCGCATTGTTTTGGTTGATCTGTAGTTTACTGATTTTATGAATATTGGAGCCTGCAGAGAGGGCATTACAGTAGTCTATCCTGGAGAGAATAAGAGCTCTGGCAATAGTGATGCAACTCTCAGCACTCAGGGATGGTCTGCAGGCATGGATGAGTTTAGAGATGTATGCTGCTGCGGATGCAATGAAATGTACCCGTCTGATTAAGGAGAGGGATGATAAGTCTACACCCAGGGGTTTTACTTCTTTATGTACCGTGATAACATACCCATCAATGGTGAAGGATTTATAGTGCTCATTGAATTTGGTCATTTGAGATTGGGATCCTATAAGGTGTAATTCAGTTTTCTCGTCGTTTAGACACAGGCCATGCTGTGCCATCCAGGCTTGAATAGTTTGGTACGTTTTGCTAAGTGAGTTGGTGTCAGTATCGTAGGTGCCTGAGATGGGGAGGAGGATTTGGGTATCATCCGCATAGTGGGTGTAGGTGATACCCAAATCATCTAGGAGATCAAATAGGGGCTTATTGAAAATGTTGTATAGTGTCGGGGAGACACAAGAGCCTTGGGGGACTCTGCAAGTTACTGGAGATGGAGGGGCCACTGCCGTGGAGGAGAAAGCCTGCATAGATCCGTTAGATAGGAAGGACTCAATCTTGGTTATAGCTTTGGTGGAGAAGTAGCCGGCCGAAGAGAGGTGTTGGCATAGGATTTTGTGATCCACAAGATCAAATGCTGCTGAAAGGTCTAGTAAAAGGAGGAGGGCTAGTTTTCCGTCGTCTTTAATCTCATCCATTTGGACTTTTAAATCAACGAGAGCGGATTCCGGGCCCTGGCCTGGTCTGTAGCCAGATTGTCATAAGCCCAAGAGGTTGTTGAATTCCAAATGCCTTTGGATTTGCAGGTAGGCTGCTCTGTCCAGTATTTTGAAAATGAAGGGTTCTGTGGTGATGGGGCGATATATGGTGGGTATATTAGGGTCTAGCGTGGGTTCCTTGAGGAGAGGGAGGACCTAAGCATCTTTTAGATTCACTGGTACTTTAGCCCTTGAAAAGAAGGTGTTAATAAGTGAGGTGTTGAAGAGAGCAAGTTTAGTCGCACAGTTTTTGACGATTGAAGCAGAGCAGGTGTCTCCTTGGCATCTGGACAGCTTGAGGCCTTTTATGATTTTAGTGACTTCTGAGACTGAAGCCGGAGTAAACTCGAACAGGGGGGTCTAAATCTGTTGGGGGGGGGGGAGAGTCTTGTTTAATTTGGATTGGAGTTAGTATTTTTTTGTCACAATTTTCGCTTGAAATTAGTAGATGTTTGTCCAGGAGAGCCTTCTGGATATTTCAGCACCAAGTGCCATCTTTAAGGCATCTGTCAGGGATAGGGGTCGGAGATGCAAGTTTTCTCATAATGGCGAAAAGTTCTTTAGTGCCCGAGTTAGCTTTATTTATTCTCTCATTGTAGGTTGTACTTTTAGTTTGGAGAATGGCCTGTTTGTAACATTTTGAGGCAGCAGTGAAGAGTTCTTTATTGGCGTCTGTTGGAAGCTTTTTCCAAGCGGTCTCAGCAGCTCTCTTTGAGGCGCGTAATACTTTGAGGTTCGGTGTGTACCATGCATTGAAGTGGGCTATAGGTTTAGGTTTGCGCATGCTCATGGGAACTAACTTATCAATCGGCTCTAGGATGGTTTGGTTGTAGAGTTCAACCATGGTGGTGGGGTCATTGCTGGAGGGTGTGTGGTTTGTTAGGGGTTGCAGCAGGGGGGGTAAATTGCCTGCAGTGATGTTGCGGGTGTTTCTTGTGGGGGCAGATGTTGCCTGTAGAGGAATGTCATTCCTTAGGGTGTCTTTTCGAAATGGTGAAGGTGATGACCTTGTGGTCTGACCAGTGGCAAGGGGTGTTCAAGAGATGTTGATGTTGCAGTTAGTGTCAGCCCGCCAGTCTAACGTGCAACCTTTCTCATATGTGGGGTTAGTGATGCGATGGGTGAATCTTAAGGCTTCTATAGAGTTGCCAATGGCAAGTGCATAGTTGTTAGAGAGATCGTTAAGACCCAGATTCATATCACCCAGGAGGATGATTCTGGAAACAGGTTTCATGCCATTTGAAAGAAGTTGCTGGATGTCTTCCTCGAAGGATAGCAGTGGACCTGGGGGTCTGAAGATTAAATGAGAAGGCAATTTTGATTGTAAACATTTCACTTGATTGGCATGCAGGGTTAGGGATTTCTCTTACAGACAGTTGGTTCTTCACTATAATAGCTGCTCCATCTCCTTTGGTGACGTGTCTAGCTTTCCTGAAGATAGTATAGCTGTCAGGAATGGCTAGGAAGAGGGCTGGGCCCATGGCTGCATGTAGCCACGTGTCAGTGATGGCAATGAAGTCAAGGTTGTTGGTGGTGATGAGATCTGAGATGTCTAGTGCGTGGGCTAGAAGGGACCTGACGTTAATAAGAGCTCCCTTAACAAACAAGGTTGTTCTGTCTAGGTGAGTGTCGTCAGTGAGGGGAGACTTCCCAGTGGTATAGTTAGTAGTTGAGGGGGTGTTAGGGGGAATTATCATTTCTGTGTTAATTCCCTTCATCCTTAGAGACCCCACCTCCTTTTCTGGACTCTAGGACTTTTAATTTTTTATCCTGGAGAGAGTGAGCCCTTTGTCTCACTCTCTCATGTGTTTTTGTTTTAGATTTAAACTCTGGTTTCTATGACTTGGGCGTCTGACAAACTCCATAGGCATCACTTTTTTTTTTTTTTATTGTATTCATTGTTTTCGTATACAAACATATAACTGAGAACTGAACAAATCCCCCCACAACCCTCCCCCCGGAAGCTCTTCTTGGAGTCTCTCAGTAGGGGAATGTCTTATGAACTGAAAACATCTGTTATTCTGATTTTATGGGGGCACCATTGTTCCATATAGTCTGAATGCAAATAGTCCAGGACCGTTCCCCATTCCTTTGTGAAGGATCCGCTTCAGCCCTGAATTGTATGCGTTAGCTTTTTCATTGTCATCTGTGACCAGACCTTCTGGAGCCATGCGTAAACTAGTGGTGGGTCTTGTTTTTTCCAGTTTTGGGCTATTGCCGCTCATGCCGCTATAACTAGTCCCATGAAGCTCCTCCAGTGTGATTTCGTGTATTTCCTAGCTGCCTTATCTTTCATTCTAGAGAGCCACACCCTCTCCCCCAACTGTTCTGCATCTGGAAACATTTTTCCCATCTCAGTCTTTACCTCAGACCAGAAACCCTTGATCCTCGGGCAGTCCCACCAGATGTGTTTCCACATACCCACTTCTGCGCAGCCTCTCCAGCATACATTGGATGTTTGAGGGTACATTGTATGCAATCTCTCTGGTGTGTAGTCCCTTTGGGCTACTATCTTTACCCACATCTCCCTCATTTGAACTGACCGGGTCATTTTTGGGATGCTGTTCCACAAGTCTACCCACTGTTGTTTTGGGATATCCACCCGCAGTGTTTTCCCCCATTTGATCATATAGGCCCACTTAACTTCTTCTTCTTGAGAGTTAATAAAGGTATATAGTGACGAGACTAACCTCTTGGACCCCGAGTTGGTTATTATGTATTTTTGGCATCACCTTTTGTATTGTGACACACAGCACCTTTAGTGCAGTGTCACAGAGAAGTCCTTTGGATTTCTTTTAATGTTTAAATACCTTCTCTTGGATAAACTACTGTTTAAAGTGAAATTGGCTTTACTTTTTCTCTTTGTAGATCCAGCACACACCATCTTATGTGGAGTGCTGGAGGGGTTACTTAGTGTCCCCTTTGTCTATTTTCTCATGTCATATTTTTATGTTACCCTCACTACAATTAATGGCTGGTGGCAGTGGTTTATTTTTCCTACCATTGTGCGTTTTTACCACAGGCTGAATCCTCAGCTGCAGTATTGCACCCATGGGTGCCCATTTTGTCAAAAGTGCCCTGGTCTACTTTTTTCGCCATTTCTTGCTTGTGAGGTCCTTTTGAGTTTTACTCTGTGCGCCAAACCAGGTTTGGTCCCTTTGTTTGTCTTGTCTTTGGTGGGGTTCACTGCTGAAGCCCGCCTCTGGCTACAGCGTCTCTGGCAGGGCAGGAAGCGAGGGAGGTTCCCGAAACTCCCTGTACTTGGTCTCCTTGGTTACAGGAATGCACCCAAAGGTGATTGGCTGGCTAGCCACCCGGCTGTGTGAGTGACAGCTAGGCTGCGAATGAATGGGAGAAACTTGCATGAAAAGGGGCGGTCTTTTCGGACGAAGGCAGAGTCGACCACTGGACGAAGGAACCCAAGAAGAAACTGGAAGAGAAGCTTGCTGCACCCTCCTGGACCGTTAGTTTGCCCGCTGAAGCCCTACTGCAGTGCTGAAGCTCAACATTTCTAATTGACTAGAGGAGCCCAGAAAGGACGACTTCTCCACTTGGGTTGGTGCGACCAATCAACCTCAAAACAAACTTGCCTGGAACCCCTCTGCCTGCTGACTGTACTTCCTCGTTGCTGCTCGAACCGAGTGCCAGGGGTCAGAAACTCCAGAAACAAGTGCATCATTTTGAAGTGGACCAGAGTTCCAGGAAGATCCCAAGTTCCCTCCCGAAGCAGGACTACCCAAGCTTGAGGCACCTCACCAGAGTGCTGCACTCCAGAAGCGAGGGGAGCCCATCAAATGTCCGAGATCCGTGGTAGTGCTATTGACCTGTAGCTGAAACCACGAAGTGCAGCTGAATTGAAAAGAGCTCTTTACTGCCACCGACTTTCGAACCACAGTGCTCGAGTCCCCAGACATCCTCCCTCTTGTCCCCACGACTGAGGCCCAAGAACACCAGATCTGCAGGACTGCAAGAGGACCAGAAGCCAGCTGAAATCTCTTCTTCAACCAAAGGTACTGTGTTAACTAAAGGGGTGCTTACCTTTTTGGTTGTGTAGCTTGTTCGTTCTCACTGAAGACCTACAGTAGCTTCCTTTTCTGCAGAGTTGCTTGCAGCTTTGCTTTTCACAAGTCTTACAGCGTGTGGCCCAACAGTGATTCTTTTCTACAAACTCTTATAACATTGTGCAAGACTTTTGGCTAATCTTCAAGAAGGGCCTCAGCTTCCCTAGACTTTGCTCAATTGACATTGGCTGTCCTGGCTCCCTGTAGACTCTTCTGACCCTTTGACTTTGTGTTTATCTGTCCCTCAAAAAGTCATACATCAGTTACTTGTATGGCTGGGAAAGGGTGAACCTATATTTCAATGGGGGATTGTAAAAGTGCTTACCTGTTCAGGAGAACTTGTTAACCTTTGTTTCCTTCCCTAACCCTTTTCCTTTTTTCATACCTCCAGTATTGCCCTAAGTACAAAAGTGATATATCAATGTCCACAGTGTCCTAGCTATTGAAGTCACCTTAGGGTGTAGGAAGTGTCTGTGTGTCATTCCAAAAGGGTATCTACCTACTTAACTGAAACTGAAGGAGTGTATTTTTGAAGTGTATTTAATTCTTTCATCTTGCCCTTTTTAATAAAAAAAGCTTACTTAAAAACTGACTGTTAAATTAAATAAATAATTTTAATATGAAACCTTGAGTATAAGTGTTATTTGAATACTTGTCACTGTGAATACCTATGTTGCATCTCTACAGCTCACATTGACCCCTCTTGAGATATTCCTGGCTGCTCAGTCACTCTACCAAGAACAGGCCTATACCAAAGGTTGGGTTCCCTATTGCTAAGAGGACAAGGCTGGTGTAGTATCCCACAGGGTTACTACATACAATCTTGCCTAACACTGGTGGCAGGTGGTGAGGATTTGTGTAGAGTTGTTACATTGAGTGTTTCTTTGCTTGTGTTCAACTAAACCTCCACAAGGCTAAGCTCCATCAGAAAGTAAAAATCAATTGTAACATGCCAAATATAGATAACTTCAGTCAGGAAGCCCTGATCATTTTAACAGTAGATCAACTGAAAGAAATGTGTAAAGTCAGGAGTCTTACTCTAAAAGGAAAGAACAATGAATTGATTGCAAGGTTGTTGAATCACCAAAGTTTGGGTAGTAGGCCTGCAACACCTACTAACCCAGGAAATGTGGAAAATGATGATGAGGATGATAGTATAGGGTCAGGAGTATTAGTAGAGTCTCAGGATGAGTATCTGTCTTTATCACAACCTGCCTTACTACCTCAGCATGTTTCCACTGGAACCCCACCAGGTCCAACATTGAGTCCAGAATATATTTCTCTTGAGTTAAAGAGAATAGAATTGGAAACCAAATGATTAGATGCTCAAAGAGAAGCCAAACATCAAGACATCAGAATCAAGGAATTGGAAATGCAGCATGAGAAAGACATGCAAAGGTCTCTTGAATCTGTTTCCTCCCAAGGGTCCTCTAGGTCTTCCAGTCCCAAGAGGCCTCACCTGCCCAAAGAAGCAGTAAGTACATATGATGTGAAGAATTATATTTTGGATTGCTATATTGGAGTTGAGTGTCCTTGAGAGAAAAGAGTATGAAAATGTGAGGCTTGCATTAATAGCCAGATTTGGGAAAACTCCTTCCCAGTACCTTAAGAGGTTTAGGGCCCTCAAAAAGACTGATGGTACCCTTGGGCTACCTGGGTGTGTGGATGTTTTAAAAATTTAGATTGTTGGGTTAAAGGTTCCAAAGTGAACACATTTGAAGGAATGAGAACTCTGTTTTTGTTAATCTATTTTGATGCCTGCTCTCCTGAGCTGAGGCAGCACTTGGCTGACTCACAAGAGATTGATCCCAAGAAGTTAGCAAAGGCTGCTGACTTGTGGGTAGCCAACAGGGCCACTCACAAGGATTCTGGGGCCACTCACAAAAAGGATGAGGGGAAGCAGCACAAGAAAGAGGGAAGAGAGAATTCTGATTCCAACCATCCAAAAGAGGACCACAAACAAAATAAGGGTACTTCCAAGGGAAACCGAAGTCTAGTGAACCCTCTGGTGCCAAACCAGAGGGAGGCCAGCAGAAACCCCCATTCCAGAGAGAATTTGGTAAATGCTATGCTTGTGGGTCAACTGACCATGTGAAAGGGGATCGCAGATGCAAGGGAAACCCTTTGGGGGTCCACACTGCCTCCTTAGCCTTCATCCCTGAGGGAGATGTTCATATGGCAAGTGGTAACTTTCAATAATTGGATGAAAACCCCATTGGAGTCCCAGCCAGTGTTTCTTTAGAGTCCCTGGGTCTGTGGGAACAACAGAATGTGGATGTGTACAACTCCATTCCAGATAACACCAATGAATACTACAAGGACAGTGTACTTGTAAATGGCCAGGAGACTCCTGCCATTAGAGACACTGGGGCAAGCATAAGTTTTTTCAAGCCTGAGGATGTTGCTAAGGCACCCAAAGGTCCCACTAAACCTGCAGGAGGCCCAATCAAGATGGTTCCAATACTGCCAGCTCTCATCCAGTGCAACAATATGACTGCTAGAATACCTGTCAGTGTACAAAATGAGGTGCCTGGGAGAGTCCTGCTGCGGAATGACTTGAGCACCCCCAGACCTCCCAGTAAAAGGCAGCAGGAGCAGACTAGATTGGCCAGAGAGGCAACTTTAGATGGGAGGTTACAGAGATTCCTATAGCCCCCAGTCCCCAGGAAGGACACCCTTCTAATTCCAGGCCAAAGAAAGAGACAAAGGGGAAACCCAAGGTCTCAGAAAGAAAGGTATCACACCTGTTCAAAGGACAAGACATCCCTGACAGGACAGTCCAAGGTCACACCTGTGACCCCTCCACCAGCTAAGGCCGAGTGGGAGGACCAACCAACAAGTGGTGAAACAGCTACTGGTGAAACAGAGCTGGAAAAAGCCTTTCCCTATGTTGAAGATCTGGATCCTAAAGACCATCCCGAGCTGCCATCTTTACTGGCAGAAGGTGGGCCCTCTAGGGCAGACTTCAGCAGAGGTCAAAGAGAGTGCTCTACTCTTAAAGGTCTTTGCCAACAGGCAGCTTTCAAGCTGGAAGGGCAAGAGCCAGGGAAGCATAGGCTTTACTGGGAGGATGGCCTCCTCTACAGTGAACCTACTGAGTCTACCGCAGGAGACTACAGAAGACTTGTAGTGCCCCAGGAGGTGAGACCCCAGTTCCTACAGTTAGCCCATGAGATCCCTCTGACTGGTCACTTGAGCTTCAAGAAGACCAAGGAGTGGATATCTCTGTATTTCTACTAGCCCAAGATGGGGTCTGATATAGATTCTGTAGGAGCTGTCACACTTGTCAGACTTCTCTCAAGAGTGGAGCCAAGAAAGTGACACATTTAGTGCCTCTCCCAATGGTGGGAGTTCCTTTTGAGAGTGTAGGGTTTGACATTGTTGGCCCCCTAGACCCTCCCACTTCTTCAGGCAACCGATTTATATTGGTTGTGGTAGACCATGCTACCAGGTATCCTGACACCATACCTACGAGGACTGTTACTGCTCAGGCAGTGGCTAAGGCCCTCCTTGGTATCTTTACCAGGGTTGGGTTTCCTAAGGAGGTCATCTCAGACAGGGGGACACATTTTATGTCCCACTACATGCATACCATGTGGAAAAACTATGGAGTGACCTACAAGTTCCCAACAGCCTACCATCCCCAAACAAATGGGTTGGTGGACAATTGTAATAGAATTACGAAGAGCATGATAGGTGTCTTAGAAGAGCCCATTAGAAGAAAGTGGGACATTCGACTGCCATGCCTTCTCTTTGCTTATAGAGAAGTCCCTCACGAAGGGATCGGTTTCAGCCCCTTTGAGCTTCTCTATGGTCATCCGATTAGAGGTCCTTTGGCCCTAAGAAAGTAATGGTTGGGGAGTGCTCCTTCCCTCAAGCCAGTGAGAGTCACTGACTATGTGATAGGTCTCCGAAGGAGAATGGCACAAATGATGACAGAAGCTTCTGATAACTTGAAAGCAGGTCAGGCTCTGGTCAAACATTGGCATGACCAGAAGGCCTATGTCACAATCACACTTTGTAAGGGAAGAGATTTCGACACTCCCTCCCAAACCACAGAAGCCGAATGAATTGACCCCTCCCACTGTGGTTGGCACAGGTACCTGATAGAGAGAGAGAGAGAGAGAGAGAGAGAGAGGGATATATATATATATATATATATATATATATATATATATATATATATATATATATATATATATATATATATATATATATATAGATAGATAGATAGATATATATATATATAGGACACCACATGGCAGCCAATGGGGGTGGGATTAGGGAAATGTTGTGGATAGGGAGGGGAAGTAGGGACACTGGGAAGAGGATAAGGAAACACCTAGTTTGGATGGGAATGGGGAAGCATAGGGTAAAACCTAACCTATATGAAGCTATCATGCATTAAAACTAACATAATACCTGTGTGTGGGGGACACACACGCACACGCACACGCACACACGCACACACACACACTTCAATATGGATAATGATCTGCCATACGCGAGATGAAACAAATGAAAAGTTTCCCAACATGATAAAACACACACATTAGTTAGCAGCACTAAATCAGCGTTACCCCATAGACACTTGTTACTCTCATACACATAACTTCCAGATACAAGGATTACGTGTCCTCCTCGTGGTAACTGATACTTTGCTTTAGACCTTTAAAGTTTGTGCTTTCCTACTTTCCCATAAGCGTATCTGATTGCCCCCTGACTGCCTCGTAAGCACTCTTTGGTTCTATGACTCGGACCATAGCACACAAGACTTCATATCCAAGCCCCTCCCGAACTTATCTTTAGTCTGGGAGCCCCACGGGACTACCCGGACGAAGAATGCGCAGCACAAATGGATGAACCGGCACTGTTGCTGTCCTCCAGCTCGATTAGCTCTGTTCCCAGTCAGTCAGCATTTCAGTGCGGGAAGCGCACTGTGAACTCCTTCTTCCTCCAACCGTATGAACGCTGCCCACCCAAAATAAGCCGCACCTGCAGAATGCTGTTGCCGGCTGATAAGCTGTTCCTAATCACAGGCAGCTGGCAATGCGTGCGCAACTAAGGACTCCAGGTGCACTCTAAGGCTGCTGGGAAGTGTAGTCTTTGCATCCCGCAGCTCCCAAAGCACTTCATTGTGTGAAATGTAACACCCCACGTCTGCCCCAACCTCTATTCCTGACAGCCAACATGGTGGAGTTCACTCCAGACCAGCTAGTTCTAGTTATGGTACCTACAAGGCAGAGGGCCTTACAGGACAAATGGATTGGGCCCTTCAAGGTTGTGGGCAAACTTGGGGAGGTAAAATATTTAGTGAACTTGGGCAATCCCAAGGAGGCCCCTAGGGTCTATCACACTAACCGTCTGAAAGCTTATGTTTCCAGACCAGAACTAGGAGCTTTGCTTCTAGCATCTGACCAAGAGGAGGAGGAGAGTGAGCCTCTCCCTGATAGCCTCAGGGGACGGCCTTCAGATGAGACAATTGAAGGAGTAAAACTCTTTTCAGATCGCCCTAATCATGTCAAAAATCGACTATGCAAACAGCCTCTACCTCAGAATACCAGAATACCTCCTGAAGAAACTGCAACGGATCCAAAATGCAGCCGCAAGACTACTCCTCAAACTATCCAGAAGAGACCACATCACTCCAGCCCTAAAAACACTACACTGGCTCCCAGTAAAACATCGCATCACCTTCAAAACAATGTGCATAACGCACAGGGCAATCAGCGGACAAGGAGCAGAATTCCTACAAAAGAAAATAACAGTCTACAAACCAACGAGACCCCTCCGATCAAGCAACGAAAATCCGCTGGAACT
Organism: Ambystoma mexicanum; assembly: GCA_002915635.3. NCBI lineage: Eukaryota > Metazoa > Chordata > Amphibia > Caudata > Ambystomatidae > Ambystoma > Ambystoma mexicanum. The sequence goes on from CM010928.2 coordinate 814,010,729, forward strand.
CAAACCATACCTTAAGAAAAAACTTGGAGGCACCTCCTTCTACCACTTAGCCGCAAAAACCTGGAACAACATCCCAAAAAATAATAAACACTGAAGATCACCTAAAATTCAGGAAATCACTAAAAACCTGGCTCTTCAACACCACAGACTAAATCTGGAAACCAAAACCGGAAAAAGGATGACTAAACCGGAAAGGACACGGACATCCCCGACCCGAGAGGGTAACTCCCACGGCACCTGGACGGGTGACACCGGATAGACTGGAACACAGGCGGCACGCACGGAGACTGAGTCAACTACCCCAGACAATCCCACAACACTTTCGCCCGCCCCTTAGTTACCGCCAGGTACCACAGTGGTGTGGAATTGTCGAGATATTGGCAATCACCACACTACCTGAGAGGTTGACATTGGCAGGTGCACTGGCACAGAGTATGAAGGGAGGATAAGGGAGCTATGAGAGAGCATGTTAGAGGTGGGGCCAGAGGAGTAAGGAACCTTGTATGCCAGTCAGACCCAGATCAGGACAGAGCCGCATCAGGGGAGACTACGCAAACCGAGCGCCTCAATTCAGGATAGAGACGCAAACTAACCAACCCTACTAACAATTTACCTTTCTGCATACACCTCTCAAACTCCAAACCAAACACAACCAAAACCTAGAGCACAACAAACCGCACAAACTTCACTACATTGCAACAACAAAACAAAAACACACATAGTCGTACACAACAACTACCGGCCGCAAACACCCCAGGCCCAGCCAACGGACCCACCGGGCTGAGGCCGTCAACAGCACATCACTGCTCTCTTGCACTTTTCCGGCTTCCTCCCACTAACTTAACCCCCCCTCCTCTTTCAGAGCTGCCAAAGCGCCAGGGGACCACTCCGGTGGTGATAGTGTGCGGTACAAATGTCCTTTAACATTAACATCTGACTCTGTAACAACAGGAGGAGTGCAAAGCTCTGTTAAATCACTTGACCTCCCTGTTTTCACTTACACCAGGCTTGACCACTTGGGGCCAGCCTGATATTCTCACTGGTGATGGTCTCCCTGTGAAAAGCAGGGGTTACAGAATGTCAGATCATGTAAGATCCCACATAAAGGAAGAGGTCAAGAAGATGCTTGATCTTGGGGTAATAGTCATCTACAAGTCCATGGGATAGTCCAGTTGTACTAGTGCCAAAGGCAGGATCCACAGAGTTGAGATTCTGTGTGGACTACAGAGCTCTTAAAGTAGTCACCACGACTGATGCTCATCCTTTAACTAGGACAGATGAGCTAGTGAACACACTTGGTTCAGCCAGGTTCCTCAGCACATTTGACCTAACATCAGGCTATTGGCGAATAGCTCTGACAGACCATGCCAAGGAGAACACTGCATTTTCTACCCCAGGAGGCCTCTACCAGTTTAAGGTTATACCTTTTGGACTCAAAAATGCACCTGCTACATTCCAAAGGATGGTCAATCAAGTTCTGAATGGGATGGAGGACTTCTGCATGCAATACTTGGATGACATTGCAGTGTTCAGCCTTACATGGAAAGAATTTATTGATCACTTGGGATATGTTTTGCAGGCTCTTGAACAAGCCCATCTGACCATAAAGGCTAGTAAATGTCAAATTGGTCAGAGCAAAGTGGTCTACCTTGGACATGGGGTAGGAGGAGGTGAAATAAGGCCATTGCCTAGCAAGGTACAAGCTGTACAATACTGGGTCACCCCTACTACTCACACCCAAGTGAGAGCCTTCCTAGGTTGCACTGGGTACTATAGGAACATCATTGAGAACTATGGGACGGTTACCAGACATTTGGTCGAAAAAAATTTGTCGACCAGACAAATGGTCGAACCAATTTGGTCGAAAACCAAATGGTCGAATTTTTTTTTTTATTATTTTAACCCTTTTTTTTATTTTTTTGGGGGGGTCCCCCTCAACCCCCTTTTTTTCTCTAAAAAACCCTTTTTTTAAAAAACAAAAACCCGAAAAATAATTATATAAAAAAAAAAGAAATTCGACCATTTGGTTTTCGACCAAATTGCAGTCGACCAGTTTTTTTTCGACCAGATGACTGGACACCCTATGGGACCATAGCTTCTCCCTTGAATGTGATCTCCTCACCCAAATTCCCCAAGAAGGTCAGGTGGAATGAGGAGTGCACCAAGGCTTTTGAAAGCCCTTTATCAAGCTCCACTATTGAGAGCTCCTGACTTCAACCAATTCTTTATTTTACAGACTGATGCTTCAAATACAGGGATAGGTGCAGTTCTGAGTCAGCTGGATGAGAAAGGCAGAGAACACCCTATCTGTTTTATCAGTAGGAAACTGAAGGACCGTGAAACAAGGTGGGCAATTATTGAACGTGAGTGTTTTGCCATTGTGTGGTCTTTAAAGAAGTTTAGACCATATTCAAGCAGACCACCAAGCCCTTGAGATGGTTTATGCAGATGAAGGGGGAGAATCCTACATTGTTAAGGTGGTCAATTAGCCTCCAAGGATTTGATTTCACCATAAAACACAGAACCAGGTGTAATCACCGAAATGCTGATGGTCTCTCAAGAAAGTATGACCGACTGGAGTAAGGAGATTCATCTAGGAGTGGATTAAATCCTCCTGTCCCTTAGTCTGGCGGGACGAGTGTTAGGGAGAATTCTCATTTCTGTGTTAATTCCCTTCAACCTTAGAGACCCCCAGCTCTTTTGCTAGTCTCTAGGACTTTTAATTTTTAATCCTGGAGAGAGTGAGCCCCTTTTCTCTCTCTCTCATGTGTTTTTGATTTAAACTGTGTTTCTATGACCTGGGAGTCTGACAAACTCCATAGGCATCACCTTCTCTTGGATAAACTACTGTTTCCAAGAGTAGTAAAGTGAAATTGACTTTACTTACCTTTTTCTCTTTGTAGACCTAGCACACACCATTGTATGTGGAGTACTGGAGGGGTTACCTAGTATCGCCTTTATCTCAACATTTCTATGGTACCCTCACTACAGTTAATGGCTGGTGGCAACGGCTTATTTTTCCTACCATTGTGTGTTTTTACCGCAGGCTAAATCCTCAGCTGGAGTATTGCACCCATGGGTACCCATTTTGTCAATATGGCCCCAGTCTTCTTTTTTCACCATTTCTTGCTTGTGAGGTCTTGAGTTTTACTCTGCGTGCCAAACCATGTTTGGTCCCTTTGTTCGTCTTGTCTTTGGCGGGGTTCACGGCTGAAGCCCACCTCTGGCTCCAGCGTGTCTGGCAGGGCAGGAAGTGAGGGAGGTTCCTGAAACTCCCTGCGTGAAGTCTCCTTGGTTACAGGAAAGCACCCAAAGGTGATTGGCTGGCTGGCTGTCCTTGGAGGACAGCCACCCTGCTGTGTGAGTGACAGGTAGGCTATAAATGAATGGGAGAAACTTGCATACAAGGCAAGGTCTTTTGGGACGAAGGCAGAGTCGACCACTGGAGGAAGGAACCGCAGAAGAAACTGGAAGAGAAGCTTGCTGCACCCTCCTGGACCGTTGGTTTGCCCATTGAAGCCCTGCTGCAGTGCTGAAGCTCCAAATGTCTAATCAACTAGAGAAGCCCAGAAAGGACGACTTCTCCCCTTGGGTTGGTGGGACCAATCAACCTCAAAACGAACTTGCCTGGAACCCCTCTCCCTGCTGGCTGTACTTCCTCGCTGCTGCTGGAACCGAGTGCCAGGGTTCAGAAACTCCAGGATCAAGTGCATCGTTTTTAAGCGGACCAGAGCTCCAGGAAGATCCCAAGGACCCTCTCGAAGCAGAACTACCCAAGCCCTAGGCACCTTACCTGAGTGCTGCACTCCAGAAGCGTAGGGAGCCCATCAAGTGTCCGAGATCCGCGGTGGTGCTATTGACCCGTAGCTGAAACTGCAAAATGCTGCTGAATTGAAAGGAGCTCTTTGGTGCTTCTGACCTTCGAACCGCAGTGCAGGAGTCCCCAGACGTCCTCCCTCTTGTCTCCACGACTGAGGCCCAGGAACATCGGATCTGCAGGACTGCAACAGGAACAGAAGCCAGCTGAAATCTCTTCTTCTAACCAAAGGTACTGTGGTAACTAAAGGGGTGCTTACCTTTTTGATTGTGTAGCTTGTTCGTTCTCACTGGGGACCTACAGTAGCTGCTTTTTCTGCAGAGTTGCTTGCAGCTATGCTTTTCACAAGTCTTACAGCTTGTGGCCCAACAGTGATTCTTTTCTGCAAACTCTCATAACATTGTGCAAGACTTTTGTGCGAATCTTCAAGAAGTGCCTCAGCTTCCCTAGACTTTGCTCAATTGAAATTGGCTGTCCTGGCTCCCTGCAGACTCTCCTGACCCTTTGACTTTGTGTTTATCCGTCCCTCAAAAAGCCATACATCAGTTACTTGTATTGCTGGGAAAGGGTGAACCTATATTTCATTGTGGGATTGTAAAAGTGCTTACATGTTCAGGAGAACTTGTTAACCTTTGTTTCCTTCCCTAACATTTTTCCATAACTCCAGTATTGCATTAAGTATAAAAGTGATATATCAATGTCCACAGTGTCCTAGCTATTGAAGTCACCTGAGGGTGTAGGAGGTGTCTGTGTGTCACCCCAAAAGGGTATCTACTTACCCAACTGACACTGAAGGAGTGTATTTTTGAAGTGTCTTTAATTGTTGCATCTTGCCCTTTCTAAAGAAAGTTTACTTAAAAACGGACTGTTAAATTAAATAAATAATTTTAATAATAAACCGTGAGTAGAAGTGTTATTTGAATACTTGTCACTGTGAATACCTATGTTGCATCTCTACAACTCACATTGACCCCTCTTGAGATAGGCCTGGCTGCTCAGTCATTCTACCAACTTGTGTAGTACAGGCCTATACCAAATGTTGGGTTCCCTATTGCCAAGAGGACAAGGCTGGTGTAGTCTCCCACAGGGTTACTACAGTCTCGCCTAACGGCGTGTAAGTGAGTCGAGTGACTTTGGCCTTGCAGGTGGCGCTAGATATCGCTAGGTTCGAAACACCTAAGGAGTTGCTTTGTTTGGGTGTGTCAATAGACTCTAAGGCAGTATACTTGGTGAGCGTAAGTGGTCACGTGAGGCAACAGGTAATACAATGGCCGTGTGGTGAGTGATACTATTAGCAACAGAGGAGCTTGGGGCACAGTTTAATGCCGTGTGTGTCAGGGTGCATATTCCCTTGGTAGCTGCAGCGGAAGTGGGTATTGAACTACACTTGGCAGCTGTAGCACTTGGGGCAACAGTATTTGAAATGCAGTTAGCAGCAGTGGCAAATGAGGCAGCAGTATTCAGTATACATTTGTTAGCAGTGACACTTACGGAATCAGTGTTAGAAATGCAGTTAGCAGCAGTGGCAATTGGGGCAGCAGTATTCAGTATACATTTGGTGACAGTAGCACTTGGGGCATCAGTTTCCCAAAGGTAGGTGGGGCTTGAAGGATTGGGTTTCAAAGTACCAACGTCATTGGTAGAAGTTGCGGGCTCCGCGGTGCGCACACCAAAAGTGAGTGCGGAAATGATGGGATTCAGGGTACGTGAAGCCATGGTGAAGCAGAAGGCTGCATGCTCCTGGATGCGTGAGGCCGCAGATTTAGGTGGAGTGCTCTTAGTGGTTTTGCATGTTATGCTGGCGATCGAGGCAGGAGTTAGCAAGGCATAAACGGTGCCCAGTTGTCTTTGGAGGGTTAGGGCTTGCAATGGGGTGTTGCAGTGATGTGAATTAAGGCACACAGGAGCTGTATTTGGATTTTGGGGGCTAGGATAGCAGCACAAGTGGTTCTGGTACGCTCTTTTAGGGCTCTGGGTCAAGGGGAGGCAGCCATGGAGTAGGGCAAGGCTCATGATTCTTGAGCAGGACGCCTGAGGAATCGATCTACTGTGCTGCCAGTTCTGGGGTAGTTGCGAGGCAAGTGGTATGTTTCTGATTGAGATGGTGCAAGGCTTAGAAGGCTAAGTGGCATCCGTGTTTGCCTTTGCTCTTGGTTTCATGGGGCAAGCGTGGCTGAACTTTTGTGGGCGTGCATCCTGTACACATTATGAGAAGGGTATGTCATGGTCGTTGGGTAGCGCCTGGGACGTATGTAAGCAAATGCTACGCTTGTGCCTACAGGTGGTGTCTGGTGCATACCGTGTGATACAGAGTGCTGGCTGCAGGCCTGCAGAAGCCAGACAGGGTTTCATGCAAAGGGCCTTAAATGTGGGTCTTGGACAGGGGCTGGCATCGCCAGCCGACTCACATGGGGCTCTCTGTTTTCTTGAGGCAGGAGCCAATCGAATCTTGCCAGAGGAAACAGAAACATTAACATTCTGTTACAAGATCCCAATTGAGAAAGTATAATCGTAAAAGGAGAAACACAAGGGCGCAGCAGGGTTAGCTATAGATGCAGTGATACAGGAAGGTGAATTCCAAACGGGCCTGCAAGGTTCATGGCACCAACCTAACAACAAAAGGAAGGTATACATGAACAGCAGGAATTCAAGTTAATATGCATTTACATTTGAGCTCAAAACACCTCGTTTCTAACAGAGAAATATCGGACAGCATGCTCTTGCAGATTAAAAATGACTTGGCATAGCATAACATAAGCCAGTGTAGCATACCAAACCTAAGAGAACATAGACTTTCAAAGTAGGGCACAGCAAAACGAAGGTATCGCAGCACAGCCACATAGTCGAAACATACCATAGCTTAGCATAAGAAATAAATAATTATGTATGCCAGCATAACAGCACTGTAAAGTCATCATGGCCAAAATGAGATATTAGAATGGGTTCTACATACACACATGGGCACAACACTATTTGCGTTCTAAACTATCCGCATGAAGATTTGAAGGTTGTTGCTCTGTAGGTTGACTGTCATACGGGAACAAAACGCTGTTTTGGAGGATGAGATCCAGAAATAAAAAACAAGAGGGCTCCACCATTCAGATTCTTCCTTCATTCAGGGGGGAAATTACTCTTTCCTCTCAATAAGAGGTACTACCTCCTAATTACAGGAAGAAACATTTGTGCCTTTTGTGGCAACCGAGGCCTGTCTCATCCTTTGAAACAAGTGATGGCTTTCATAAAATCTAATTTCTTATTTTCCTTTAATTTGTGTAATGTTTTGTATAGTGCTGACATGCTTTTTTCCCCTCATGATTGTTTTAAGACACTGCAGTGTGTTACAAAGCCAAGACATAAAATACATAAAATAATACAATTGAAAAAAACGCATGGTTCAGAAAGCTGCATCCTGCAAAAGAGGCTTTTGTGCACCACTGGGACTGTGCACTGGCATAGCAGCAAAGGACTCTAAGACAGAGCCTGTAAAGGACTCATTCACTTTAACACTCTCGCTGTGGACCAGCAACCTCTTTGGAACAGAGTAGTTTGTCAAGCAATAGAATGGAAAGGGATGCAATGCAATGTACTGTAATGTGATGTTATGTCAGATCTGTTATACTGTGCAAATGTCAAATTATGTTATTTGTATTTTATTTTTATTGAAATAGGGCCTAACTTCCTAAGCGCAGTACACAAATGTGAGACTCAGACAAACTCAGGCAAAACAGAGCAAAAAGAAAAGAGAATAGAGAGAAAGAAGATGGTTTTTGAGTCTAGATTTAAAAAGGGAAAGATTGGGTAAAGACCAAAGAGACAGAGGGAGAGAGTACCAGTGCTTAGGGGCCAGGATGGAGAAAAAACGAGGCCAGGAGGGAGAAAGTGCAGAAATGAGACGGAGCGCAGCGGTGGGGGGGGGGTTTCGAGGAACAGTTAGTAGAAAGAGAGATTGTGAGCGAAGAGCCTGCATGGACAATAGAAAGAAACAAGTGAAGAAAGATAGGTAGTAGCTAGTCCATGTAGGCATTTAAAGATAAGACATAGGAAATTAAAAAGAATTCGAGTTTTGAAAGTCAACCACTGAAGGCGGTGCAGGTTGGTAGAAATGGATTCCCTGGGCGAGAGAGAACAAAGGGTACAAATAGATGAAGAATAGATGGAGCAAAGAGAGTCAGGACAATAATCTGGGAGACCCAGGAGTAGACGGGAGCAATAAAAACGGTGAGAAAAGAATAAAGAAGTGATCAAAAGTTTATAGGCATGAAAAGTAAGAAACCGGGGAGCCCTCCGAATGTAAAAAAGCGGGAAGCGACGGGCACGAGAGATTGATGAAATCCGAGAGCAGAAAGACAGTGAGGGATCGAAATGAACACCTAGATTTCGAGCAGAGGATGCATGGGAGAGGGAAGCAGGAGAAGCTAAATGGGAGGAGGGGGTGGAGAAGAGGAACAGTAGAGGCAAGGAAGAAAAGGACCTCACTTTTTGAAGGATTAAGATGCAAGAAGTCTGAGGAGATCCAGGATTGGATGGAAAGAAGACAGGTCAAAAGGGATTAGTGGATAGAATCAGAGAAAGAAGAAAAGGAGAGGAAAACTGTAAGGTTAATATGCATTTCCTCTGTGCTGGATCACCACCATAGTAGTTTCAGTGTTCCTAGGCTTGACAGTGGGGTGGTCCACCAGGAGCAGCCAAGCATTAGTCTGCTGGAGGAATGAGCGAGAGTATTGATTGATTTAGGTTTTTATAAAGCGTGCATCCACCGGAGGCATCTTGACGCTGGAGAATACAACAGGGGCAACGTAGCCTAAAACAGGTGCATCTTCACGGTGCAACTGAAAACATGATCTTCTATGGCACGAAGGTTAGGAGGCAGTGAGTTCCACAATTTAGCAGCTGCAATAGAAAAGGAACGTCCCCCTTGTGTTCAGGCGGAAACACGCAACAGGGAGAAGATGAGCATCCTGAGAGCACAGGGGGTGCGTTGGAGCATATGTAAGAGGATGGGAAAACTACACACACACACACACACAGAAGGGAGGGGAGATGCAGTTGGAGAACAATGTATTGTGATAGCATTGGTGAATGTCAGTCCTGTTAGGTGGACCATAGTTCTGTGAAAGTGAGCAGTCAGGTATGTCGAAAGGCATTTAACCCCTTAAGTGCAGAGGACGAGCTATCTCATTTCCCGCACTACGTTCACAGTGCGCAGGACGAGATAGCTCGTCCTGTGCACTACTCACCTCTGGGGGGGCGATCTGCGCTGCTCTCCCTGACCCCCAGGCCGTGAAGGGGAATACCTCCCCTTCAGTGCTTGTGGGTACGGGTGGAGTTGTGATGACGTTGGCGCACTCTAGGTGCGCCGACATCATCAGGAAATTAAATTTACATGCTGATACCAAAAGGCTTCAGCATGTAAATTTCGCAGACACGCTTTTGCGTGCTGCAAGGGCATTTTCTGCCTTATTCCGTTGAGTGAGGACTTGTTGGAGATTGCTGGTCGAGGATCATTCAATTCTCGACCAGGAATGACCACCAGGACATTGATTTTGGGGGCAGGCCCCCAACCAGGCCAAACAGCCCCCCACCCCTACCAAAAATAAAAAATAAAAATGGCACAATGTGTTGCCTTCTTTGGGTGCTATTTTGCACCCATTTGCCCTCAAGGAATGCACAAATAAAAGAAATACATTTGCCAAAAAGGTATACTGCGGGGCATTAGGGGGCTTGCCCTGTGCCTGTGGGTCAGCCTTCCCAGAAATCCCCCCAGGGAGGCGCACATTCTTGCTGCTTCCCTGGGGGTCTGAACCCATTTTGCCACCCCAGGGAAGCAGCAAGGACCACTAGGCCACCAGGGATATGATCTTAGGGTGGGGGGGGCAGGCCATTCAGCCAACCACCCCCAGGAAATGCCAACCAGATGGCATAATGTTGTTTTGCCTTATTTGGGGGCAAATCGGTGCAGTTTTGCACCGACTTTGCCCCCAAGGATGGCAAAACAACATTACACTCCACATATTTTCGAATACTTGGGGGGTGACAGGGGGCTGGCCCCGTGCCTCTGGGCCAGCCCCCTTAGTATTGCCCCCAAGGATGAGCAGACCCTAGCTGCTTCCCCAGGGGAGCAACATTGGGGTTCTGGCCCCATTTTGCCACCCCTGGGAAGCAGCAAGGACCACTAGGCCACCAGCGATATGATCTTGGGGTGGACTCTCCGGCTGGCCACCCTAGGCCAATCTGCCCCACACCCTCACCCCAAAAAAAATCCAACTAGATGGTTTTATGTTGTTTAGCCTTCTTTGGGGACAAATTAGTGCTGTTTTGCACCCATTTGCCCCCCAAGGAAGGCAAACAACATAGGTCAATTTTGCTCGAGGTACACTTGGGGGCATCAGGGGGCTGGCCCTATGCCCGTCGGGCCAGCCCCCTCAGGCATCCCCCCATGGAGGAGCAGATCCTTTCTGCTTCCCTGGGGAGGGGCAAAACTGAAGGTCTGGTCCCATTTTGCCAACCCTGGGAAGCAGTAAGGAGCACTAAGCCACCAGTGAAACGATTTTGGGGTTGGGGGGCTGTTTTGCCTCGTTGCCCATCTCAGTACACCCAGCTGTCCTGGATCTCTGGCCTGGCCACGTAAGAGCTTTTCCCTCTGGGGAGGGAATGGGACCCTGCGGGGGCTTCCTGAGACTGCCGCTAGGCTGTGGGCTGGTCCACCCACGTGGAAGGCAGACACCCAAGGCAGCACCCCCGGCCGTCCTAGAGCTCTGGCTTGGCTGTTTTACAGCTTTTTGCTCTGGCGAGGGATGGGGACATTGCCAGGGCTCCCTGGGACCACCACTGGACTTTGGGATGGTCGACCCACATGGGAGACAGGCGCCCAAGTCCGGCGGCAGCAACCCCGACTGTTCTGAAGCTCTGGCCATGCCGCGTTATAGCTTTTCCCTCGGGGGGAGCGATGGGGACCCTGCTGGGGCTCCCTGGGACTACCACTGGACTTGGTGACATTCGACTGACATTGTAGACAGGCACCCAAGGCCAGGGGCAGCACCCCCGGCCGTCCTGGAGTTCTGGCTGCACTGCCTTACAGCTATTCCATACGGGCAGGGAAGTGGGCCATGCCAGGGCTCCCTGGGACTGCTGCTGTGCTTGGGGAAGGTCAACCCACATGGGAGACAGGCGTCCACGGCGCACCCCTGGCCATCCTGGACTTCTGGCTGGGCTGTGTTACAGCCTTTCCCTCCAGTGAGGGATGTGGACCCTGCTCGGGCTTACAGGGACCACCGCTGGGCTTGGGGATGGTCGACCCACATGGTAGACAGGCGTCCAAGGCTGTGGGAAACACCCCTGGCCATACTGGAGCTGTGGCCGTGCTGCGTTACCCTCCAGGGTACTTGCTGTACTTGGGGACGGTGGACCCACATGGGAGACAGTCGCCCAAGGGCGGAGGCAGCACCTTCGCAACATCTAGAGCGCAGCTTCTCCTCTCGGCCTCCATTGATCTGCATTACTTGGATCATCTTCCTTATCACAGTATTCTCGTATTTATGGGAATGGAAGTCCATTGTTGTCGACTTGCATGTAAAGTCTGGTTAAGTGTTCTCAGCGGTCTTTAAGGGCAAGTCAGTTCTGGATGACTTGTAGGTAGTCTGAGAAGGTGTTTTCATGAGTGTTAAAAGGCAAGTCAGATTTTAACAGCTTGCTTACAGATCTTGTGTAAAGTTTTTCAGTACCCTTCTTAGGTGGATGTGGGGCGGTATGACAATATGCCATTAAGGGATTGGGCATGGATGGCGAATCCTCAAAAGGGGGATACCATGTCTCGGCCGATGATGCCGTAATACTCGCCTGGAGGCTGGCTCCCTCCATGTGATCCCCACTCATATAGCCGCCCCCAGGGTCAGGACCAGGCAACGGCTACTGTCCCTAGCCACATGGCGAGATGTCACCGCCGGAAAAGGAGTGATGGCCCCATCGGAGGGCAATAAGGGATGGATGATAAAAGGGGCCTAGAATGACCCATAGCTGCAAATATGGATTAAGAAGTATTACAAATTAATACACTCGCAAGAAAGACCAACTCTACAATCCACCAAAATCCTCAGAATATCTTCCAAAACACAATTTGAGAGTCTGTCCTGTACTCCTGCTCTTACAGCCTGACAAGCCCCACAATAAGCAAAAGAAACCGGGCCTTCGATAGGGCCATCAAACATCCCAGAGACAGCTTAATCTCACGGTGTTATTATGCCACTGTGAAACTTGTGAAGCCTGTGATGCTGAACATGCTTGTGGTTTTAGGCAGTGTTTTGAGCTGCCACCAACTCCTCCAAGATCTTGCTGGTCCAAAGAATCACAGCCATGGGGAAACCAAGCTTTAGTTGTCACTTCCACTGCTGTTATCATTTTGGGGCAATCACTTCACTGACACATTAGAAAGTTCAAATAGGGTTTTGCACGTTGGGTAAAAAACCTCAGCATTTGAGGGGTTCAAATTAAAGAGTATAGTGTCATGATAATAGAAAAGTTTGCTCTGCCTTTTTTTGGCATGGGCCTCATCACAACTTTGGCAGTAATTCTGCAGTAAATCTGCCAAATTACCACCAAAATTGGTTACCAGTACTGCCACTCTGCCCCATTGACTTACCACGATGCTCTTAGGGCCTCATCAGGAGTTGGGCGATGCAGTAAAATGAAGTGGTAATAGCGTTGCCGCCGCATTATCGCACTGCCCAATCACGAGTTTGGGGGAAAGTTGGAGGATTCAACCCCAGCTCTGAGCTGGAGGTGAATGTGTTGACTTTCCGCTCATTTTTGGTGCATTTACCACTGCGCAATTACCGCCACCGTATTGTGCTGAAAAGGCCCAATTCAGTGCTATGGACTAAAAACAAATGAGGACTTACTCCGCCTCTTGTGATTTGGCAACAACACTGCCGGACAAAGTGGCAGTAACATTAATTGCGTTGGGCGGCATTCCGCCGGGATACCGCTCAACTCCTGATGAGGCCCTTAGTGATGGTAGGCAGCTTTAGTCCCCATGTTTGTAGTCCACATGACTCCATGGGGATTTACCACAAGCATTTATTCCGCTGTGATAAATCTGCCAATTTCTGGCATCAAAGTGTAGGCTTTACCTCCAGCATCATGCTGGAAGCAAATCCTCCCTTCCCGGCCAAACTCGTTGTTCAGTGGTTCGGTAAATTCAGCAGTAATTCATTACTGCTAACAAAAGTGTCAGTAAATGGAATTACTGCCACGTTTTTCCTGCACCGCTGACCTTGAAACAGGGTCTGACTGGGGCATAAAATTGTCTCTGACACCAATGAAAACTGGGCCCACAGTTGCAAATGGCAATTGATTCCCTTTCTGACAGACTGTTTGAATACTACCCAATGGTGAGTTTTTTTCAGCAATAATGGTCAAAACTACTAGCCAAATAGTGAAGTAACACATCACACTGGCCCACGTTGGCCGAAAATGTGTCCCTCTTTGACCAAAAAAAGTGGACCACACTAGCATTTTGCAATTTTGGTTTGGGTATTACCCTATTTCCCTGTAGGCCAGTCCGAGTCTGACTTGAAATGATGCCAGGGCACCTTAAAATAAAGATTCACCATTGCATTAATTATCATTCCCAAAGTTTGTCATTTCCTTTTTTGTGATTTGTTGTATGAGGCAATTGGCTGAACTTGTTGCTTTCATTTCCAGGTCTACTCTGAAAACACAGTACATGTCCTATTCTGGTAATTGTTATTACATATAGATGTATTGATGAGTAGCGATCAGCTATGGGTACAAATGTCACTGAAATGTTTTCCATAACGTGACTCTGAACCCCGAGATAGAATACCCCCTGTAGTTGAAACCTGCCCATCTGTAGTTGTATGTTTTGTACTCTCCCTGCTTCTCTTTTCCACCCATGCCCTGTCTGCCTGGGCCAGATTTCCCAGGGGATTAGAGGGGAGATATGAAAGTACAATATGCGACATAAAAAATACCCACCCCACAGTAACCCGAAAAGGATAAAGTAAATCCTGCCAGAGAAAATGTTTTATCCCCTGCTGTGAGGTCATAACAGTTGATTAAGAATTCCATAATCCTCTGCCATGACGTCACTTGACGAGGGTACATAATTTAGCAAGCAAAATCATTGCTAATGGCTGGTTAGGAAAGATATATTCACAAAAATTATTACAATAATCTAACTTCTTTCCTTTCATTTCAGCTAAACACATAACTACCATAAAATGGTCTAATTTTTTTTTATTATTATTTTTATTTTATTTAGTTGTGTTTAGCCACAATTAGGGCTTTTACAAGAATGAGCCATCGATTGTTCTCTAAGTGGATCCTGCAGACTCCGACGTTTTCCAATTTTTGAAGTTTTTTCCTTTGCTGCAATTTTCTTTAGAACAATGTTTAAAATCTTAGTTCCTGCAATCACCCATCTGATGTTTATTCCCGATATAAGACGAGTCCACCAGACTTCTTCCTCGTGTAGGCCGTGCGGCGAGACCAAGGGACAGAGATAAGCTGACCTTATTTCAGTCATTGCTGGGCAGGACAGCATCAAGTGTCTGATTGATTCAGATTGATGGTTCTCAGGGCAGAGTCTACACTCATTGGAGTTAGACTGGGATCTTCTGTCCAAGATTTCACGAGTTGGGAGAAGATTAAGTCTTGCTCTCAAAAAAGTTCCTCTTAGCGTTTTATCAGGGAATTTAATGAGATACAGCAGCAGGTCTTTACGCTTACGTGCCATGTGGGGTAGATGAGAGATGGATTTATAGGATAATGTTTGTTCTTGCGTAGTTATCCAATCCAGGTCTTCCATTTTCTGTTTCACTCTTAGTGGATTAGAGATCAAGGTGTCCTCCATACAAGCTATCAAGTTAAGCAGGGCTTTTTTCTTTTCCGCCCAGATGTTAAACTTACGGCAAGTTCCTTTAGCAAGTTCACTGGCCATCAATCTGTAGACTTGCGGGCCCTCTTGAATTAGTATCTTCCTATACTGTTGCATACTGATATGATCTATTGATGCCGAGAGTGACAGCAGGCCTAATTCTTGACGAATTACTGCTATAGGAGTACGCTACAGAAAACCTTCCAGTTTTGGCCATATAGCCGATGGAATAGCCGGACTGGCGTCCATCCCATAGGTGGTGGTTGGGATCACTTTGGATTTATAGAATTGTAGGGCAGGGAGCAGAGAAAACTTGCCATACTTTCTGTCAATTACATGCGTTTGGGTCGGGAGGTTGCGGACCTTGGACCACAGGACTTTCTGCATTCCAGCATCGACTGTTGAACAGTCAATTGATATCCCGAGATATTTGAACTGGGCAACTTGTTCGACTTTGGTTCCATCGATATACCAGCTGTATTTCAAGCCTTTCTTTGGGGCTTTCTCCAAAATCAGGATTTTTGTTTTACTCTTATTGATTTCTATGTTGTTCTGCTTGATGTAATGAGCCAAGTTGTCCAGTTGCCTTTGCAGGCCAATTGGGGTTTGGTCTAGTAGAATGAGATTGTCTGCGTATAGTAACCTGGATACTCCTAAATTCCCGATTTTGGGGGGAAATGCTCTGACCGATGTTAAGGAAGTTTGGTAGTCCCCTAAGAATGAAATAAACAGGGCAGGGGCCAGTGGATAGCCCTGTTTAACTCCACGGTATGAGGGAATTTCTGCTGAAAGAGTACCTTGCCGGCTGAGTCTCACTCTCATTTTGGTGTCTGAGTGGAGTGCAATGAGGGGACTCATGATGGATACGGGGCATTTCCACTCTGAGAGCTTCTTCCACAATTTCCTCGGTCAACTCAATCAAAAGCTTGGGTGAGATCGATGAACATTAAGTATACTTTTGGTGCTACTTCCTTGATCTTGCTCTTGATGATATTTAGAAGCATTATGTTGACTGAGCATTTTTTAGAAACCCTGTTTGGAGAGGGTCTAAACAAGGGGAGCATTTTGCCCAGGCTTGGAATCTTTCAAGGAGTAGGGAAGCAAAAATCTTCCCAATTATGTCCAAGAGGGCTATCGGACGGTAGTTTGCCGGGTCGTCTCTTGGTCCCGTCTTAAAAATTGGTACAACCACGGCTGCCATCCAGGAGGTTGTAATTGATTTGGTTTCTTTACTCCGGACAAATATCTGACTGATAAACCTTGCCCACTCCACCGGGTGGCTTGTCAGATCGGCGTTTGACAGGCCGTCTGGACTCGGTGCTCTCGATGGCTTCAGCTTCTTGATCACCCTTAAGATGTCGTCTTCGTCGCTGAGATCTTCCCACTCCACGTTGGTCGGGTTTGTCATAGTTTGCTCATGGACACCCGGAGCTTTAAACAGCGACGAGAAGTGGGTTACACATTTGGACTCACTTACTGAGTTTGTAAGTGCCTCGTTTGTCTGAATGGCGCAGGGTCGGGTGAGGGACCAAAATTCTCTTGATTTTTACTGCTCAAGGTTGCGAGCATGGTTTCGGAATCCAGTTGGTAGAGCTTGGCACGATGGTCTAATATTCAAAATTATGTACGGCCTTGATCGGAATTTGTTTTCTCGATTAAATCTTATTTCTTATATGGAAACTATCATAATTTCTGAAATGTTTATTCAATAGTTTCAACTTATTTTACTGCTAGAATTATTTGTTGCTCTACGTTTACTGATGGCAAATGAATGTGATTACAACGAAGGTACATATTGTTCCTCATTTAAAGGGCTTTTTTTTTTTTAGGTAAAGCCTGTGATTTTCCAAATATAGCAAATGGCAGAGTAAGGTGGTGGATCCATTACAATTTACCAAGCCAGTATTTTCCAATGCAAAAAGGACGAGTGATCGAATTTTACTGCTATCAAGGTTTTGCAACATCTAATGGCGATGCAGATGGTTCCATTAAGTGTACTGAGAATGGTTGGATTCCATCCTCACCATGTCTTAGTGAGTACTTTTAAAATGTTTTGATTTGAAATTTAGTGTGAATGAATATTATTTTAAATATTTGTATTATTATTGTTTCTAGCTGTATGTGACATGTCAAATGCCAATCCACCGCTCTCTCTCTTATTTCTTTCTCTTTCTCCCGCTCTCTGTGCTCTCTCATTCTCTCTCGCTTTCTCTCTCTCTGGTGCACTGTTTCAGTCTGTCTGTCTCTCTCTTCTTGGGTGGTAGTCTGTCTGTCTCTCTCTTCTTGGGTGGTAGTCACGTTGCCAGGTGCACGTTTGCTAGAGCCAACCCAGCCGTTGCTGAAAGCAGAGCGCACTGAGATAAATCACTGATATCGTGAGACGGGAGTGGGTGATGTGTTTTTTGCAAAAAAAAAGCTATGAACAATGGAAATATTTCATTGTATGAAAATTGGAAAGTTGATCTTTTTACAATGTTAATTTTGAATGGTCACTTTTGGTATTTATTGTAATCATTCCATTATCGCCAGTCTGTTGCATTCCTATTGTACTCTTTCAAAATACCACTGCGAGAAAGGGAAAGGAGTTAAATACCACCAATTAGGGTATGTGGCTGCTGTATATGGAATCAAAAAACATTTTGGAAACATAAAATGAACACACATTATATTGGACAAATATGACTGTGAAAAAAGGTGTGTATGCTTTGATCAAGTACATAATACACACAACACTCGCGCTAGAATATAGGATTATTAGTAGTAGTAGCAATGAGTATGGTGTTAATAAGTGTAAATCAGGCAGGATTCAATATCTGAGTTTTGTACCGGTATGTGACAGTATTTTGCAGGCCTTTTCTACAATTTTTTTTACGATGAGAGACATGTCCTGCAACTCGAATATTTGGTTGTACAAAGGCGCATGTATTTTGGGAAATTCCGAAATTCAATTTGGTTTGTTAGTGGAGCTGGAGATTGTTCCATGCGGTCACAGCAGGTTGGGCTGTAAGGGGTCTGAGAAGAGTACAGGCTCACTAGAATGAAATGGCTCCCTTGCATCTCTGTCTGTCTGCCAGTGCACTGTACAATGCCGATTAGTCCTAGTTTACAATGGACAGTCGTGATTCTAATAATGGTACAGAGGAAAGTAGTATGCAGAACTCTGTTTTTATTGCTGCAAATGTACTAAAAGAAAAAAGAACTACTGCTCCCATCCTGTTTTGCTTCTTTCCCATCTTCTCTCCTGCAATCAGAGGGCTGCAAGTCCATAAGGTTTCCTGCAACTCGCCTGATGGCCTCTTTTCTTCTGCATACCCCAGTAAAGACTGCAACTGCTTCACGGCCCCAGAGGAGTCCGATGAGTCTGGTCAAAAAAAGGTCTTGCCTTCCCCATACGCGCATCTAAAACATGAAAATCAGAAACATGTTAGAAGGCTAAGAAAGGAACTGAGAGGAGCAATACTCAGCTCCCTGACATTAATAGAATCCGGACTGTCCATCCTAAACTAGGACTAATCAGTATTTTAAGGCATGTCACAAGGCTCCTGTCATGCACACTTCAAAGCTATGCCAGGACTGACATGAACGCATGCAGAATAGGTTCACAATAAAACGGATAAAAAAGCACTAGCATTGCCCAATCAGCTGATCTAAGATATCCTCTAGGCATGCTCCAGCCCAAAAGGTTTTGGAAGCCTGACGGAATGTTCACCAAAGCATTCAGTATGCAACCCAGCCTCCCTCATAACATTCTTAACCCATCTGGCCAAGGTGAGAGAGGAAACTGGTTGGAATGGCTTGAGTACCGCAAGGAACAAGGTACCCACAGATTTTCTCAGACCAAACGGGGATTTCAATACACCCAATTGAGGATTATTTACAAGTGTCAATCATCTTTGAACCTGTCTTAGTACGCCTTTAAGCTCCAATTCTCGAACATCAGCCATTCGATGAAAGGTGGCTAAGCACATTAACGTCACCAATTTAGCAGACAACTGTTGAAAGGATAAATGGGCATATGCTGGCCACCTTTCAAAAAGAAAAAGCATTACATTGATGTCCCAGAGTCTACAATACCACTCCGAAGGGGCAGCAGCCACTCAAACTCCTTTTTAGCAGGCAACAGACCAAAGGATGTTCCCCCACATAAAACCATCCACCAGTTTGTTAAGAATTTCAATCAGGCGACACACACCTTGATCTCAGCTTAAGACGTAGCGCTCAATTGGTATGCCTTTCTCTTTGCTCCTCTTTAATTTTTGGGGTCATATATAACTCACTCAAAGCTTGGTGTAATAGGCCCCCGTCCTGCCATGTATCCAGAATCATGGCGGTGACCTGTTGTGTTATTTCTTGTAGCCAGACTTTTTCATCCTGTTCTGGCCATTCACCTCGGACAAATAGCTTGTGCAGAAGGTGCTCCCTAGCCATATTGATTTCTACTGTGGTCATTTTGGACATGTTCTTTCTTAATTAATTTATTTGTTTAAGGGTAACCTGTATTCTATTGCTTTCTGTCTGTTTTGGGGTTGATTTATCTTTAATTGTTATGCACAGGCCTGGTACATAGAGTATTTGTTTTTGGGGAGGCGCTTGTACAGTGTTACCCAGTATTCCAACTACACAAAGTATCACTACCTTGCAGGTTAGTCTGCTGTGTTAGACTGTCAAAGGTGGCAACCAAAACCTAATTCCCGGTGACGAGCGCCCAAGTTTGCTAAGGATTTCAATCAAGCGACACACACCTTCATCTCAGCCTAGGATGTAGCGCTCAATTGATATGCCTTTCTCTTTATTTTATGTGGATTCAATTTGAGATGGTACACAACTCGTATCACACCCCGTTTTTCAAAATATCCTGGGTCACAATGGACCATGAACCAGGCCGGTTGGTGGAAATACAATATTGATTTATTTTTAAAATTCAAAAGAAATCGTACCTTTTCTAATATGGGGCAGCAATCACCCATGGGGTGATAATTACAATGAAAATGGAAGCAATGCACTTAATTAACCTTCTCCTACAACATATACAAAGCACACATGAATAGGAACACTTTTGGGATTTGGTTAGATAGCACCCAAGTTAAGGTTTCCCCCTGCAATGTTCCCTCAACCCACAATTAATAGAATTCTGAGTGGATAGAAAGAAGCAGCAGGTAGTCAGGGATAAGAGACAGAAAACTTTGAGGTGGTTTCTCATCACTTTTGACTATAGGATTGGGGTTTTCAGATTGTGAATCAGTATAAAATTTCAAAGTATTTCCTTCCAGTGTGGAATGCCACTTAAAACTGGAAGGAACGTTGATTTTCAGGAATGGAGAGGAGTTCCCATCACCAGTTTGTTTTCACACAGCAATTACTGTCATGTCAGGTATTTGATTGTTCTGGAAATGAAACTCAATATGATCAGGTTTTTGTTCAACCATGTGGCAAGTCCCATTTAAACTAACATGGTTGACACTCTGTTTCAATTTTATTGGCGTATTAGTCTGAGTCCAGAGGACCTTGTTCATACAGTCTATTAGGGGGGGGACAACCTACGTAGGATGTCATACCCCAGTAGATAGGGTATGCCCTCTGGAGTCACGACTATGACTGGGTGTTTCACTTTGTGTCGCCCAATTTTTATTTCCAAATCCGCTCTCCCCTCGACATGAATTTCATTCCTGTCGAAGTTCTGAAGTTGTCCAGGAAGAGGGGTGAGAGGGATCTGGTATCTCTCCCCCCTTCCCGAATTTAGCTGCTCAACAGCCCTTTTTGACAGAAGAGTGGCTTGGGATCCAGTGTCCACCAGTGCTGAAAATGTACATTGCCCTTGCACTTCGACCAGGTCATAAAATCTACCCTCTTTCTCCTCCAATGGGCAAAGGTAATGTGCATTCCGGGCAAGCTGGGTGGTCAATTTCTTTATTTTGGACCCCGACACAGGGGTAGTTTGGGCATAATCCTGTGTTGGAGTTTGGGAATCTGAAAGAAAAATTTGTCATTCTGATATTTCGGGAGTTTCAGGCTCCTTTTCTGATTCTGGGCTGCCCACCCCTTTTTGGAGGAAGTCACCAGAATTAATTCGGTGAGTTTGGGAATCCTATTTTAATACTTGATTACCAACATACTCATTCTGGGGTTCAAGGATGGGCGATACTGAATCAGTCCCCACACCCAGCCAGTCTTCATTTAGCTCTCTTGGGACCCATTTTTCTTTGGGAGGAGTTCCCCCGTGCCTGAAGGAGAAGATCTTTTTCCCAGAATCCTCTGAGGATTCTTCCCCTTCAAATTGGAGGACACTAACTTCCTCCCCAAAATGGGCCTTTTTGCTGTCTTTATTTCTCCTACCCACCCTCTGTTCCCTGAGTGGCAGATTTTCAGGGGCAGGAGATTTTTGTTCCGGTTCCTAGGTGTCCAGGGGCTTTTCACGGGTGAGGAAGGAAGCTTCCTCTAGGGCTTTACACCCCCATTTCCCACGTGCCTTCTCCTCTGGAACTGGTGAATTGTCAGGGTTCTCTCCCCGTCATTGTTCTGGTGTGCCAGACCCTTGGTTTGTGGGGTTCTGAGCCGCCATGTTCGTCTGAGGGTTCTGTTGAGCCCTCAACATGCGACCCAGATCCTGGTTAAGGTTCTGGACCTGGCGCTCCAGTTGGGACACCCGTTCCGTCTGTTACGGAGGTCTCTGTTCAAACCTAGGTGGATCACGGGAAGGGTAACTATCCCTTCTCCCGTAGTACCCTGGATATTGTGAATTTTGGTAACCCTCCACCCTTGGCCTCTCCTCTCCCGGATTGGGTTGTCTGGTTTCCTGAAAGCGGGAAAAGAAAGGAGGGTTGTCCTGCTATGTTGCTGTTGCTTACCAGCTTGACAAATGTCTCCGCTGATAATTGGGGGTAGCTTCAGAGTTTGTTCTGGTGATCCTCGGATGGCAGTTTGGGTTGCACGTTGTAGTCGATTGGTCTGCTTTGTATAATTTGTTGGATGGAGTTGATTTTGTCTTTGAAGTGGTCTGTGAGGTCATTGCATAGCTTCAGTGAAGGTATCAGTGCGTTGTTGCAGCCAGGAGGGTTTCTCATTATGTGTATGATTTTAAACAATTTTTTTTGGGTGTTGGTGGCTTTGGTGATTCTGTTGTCATAGTATTTCTTTTTGGCCTTATGGATTTCCTTCTTGTATGAGTGGATTTGTCGCAGGAGTCGTAATTTCTTCACCTGATCATTTTTTTTTCCTCCATTCTTATTCAAGTTTCCTGTTTTTCCTTTTCATGGTGCAGAGTAGTGGGGTAAACCATTTTCCTGTCACTCTTTTGCATGATAGAGTGAAAGATTTTTCCTTTGAGATCCCGTCGATCGTTCCAGCAATCCATTTATGGAGTAGTTCTGTTTTTGTTTCAATGTCCGCTTCGTCTAGGATCGTTGTCGGTGGTTTGTTTGTTTCACAAAGATAGAGGCAGACAGATTGACAGTAACTTGAAGATGTTTCTGTAGCAGTACCTGAGAAGAGGTCATAACCAGAATATTGTACAAATAGATACGTACCCAAAGAGCCCTGCTCCTTAAATTACTGACTACTGGGCAAAGTAGCTTGGAAAAACACCAAGGAGCTAAAGAGAGACCAAAGGATATAGAAGACAAATTGTATATTTGCCCAAGCCAAAGGAAATCCAGAAACGTCTGGTGCTCGGGAGCAATTGGAACCATCAAATAGGCATTTTTGAGATCCAATCTGGCCAACCATTCACCTGTCCTCAACACATCTCTCAACAATGCTATCGCTTCCATCTTAAAGTGATGATGTAGCAAAAACAGATGGAGATTGCAAAGGTTGAAAACTGATTGAATTACTGATCCTTATCTGAACCAGGAATATATTGCTGAAAAAAATTAGAGAATCCAGTGGATAAGGAAAAATGCCCTTTTCCCACAACAATTCCAATATCTCTTGTTGGATCGCCTTGTATTTTTCCAAGTTGAACCTGAATGGGTTCTCCCAAAAAATTCTATGTGCTACCCCCTAACTGTATCCACCACCCAGCCATCCCAGGAGACCCATAACCAGTTTTTCAAATGTGGACTAGCGGAAGGGGACAAATACCCATTGATAAAGGAGGCTGCTGGTCCCTCAGTCTGTTTTCAGTTGATGACGTTACAGTCATTAGCATTGAAAATGGACTGCGGCCTTCAGTAGCCACTGTACGGCCCCGCACAGGAAAGGTAATTTCTTTTTTTTTTTTTATTTAAACCCCCCCCCAAACATTAACACCTGTGTAGGATATCACATGGTTGCTAATGGCGATATGCCCCTCGGCGCTGGGCCGATCCTTTCGGTAACGGCACTAGCGCCCTCGTTAATGGACCCTTGCTGCACTCAGGCCCTTAACTTGGGCAGGGGACCGTTTCCTACAGGGTCGGCCCACCTCCTAGGGGCATATGGCCTCAGCATTACCCATAGCGTTGAAACTGGCACACACGCCCATTGCACTCCTGGGACAATTTATAAATTCTGGTCTGATTTCTCACATGCTGGGTAATAATGTAAACATGTCAGTTTTACCGAAAAGCAGTTCACTCGCAAAACAGTTATTAAAGAAAATACATGGCGAAAACATTTTGTTATTTTTATAATGTTAAATCTGATTATACTGATCACTGAAACATACATTTTATTTTTAGGAACATGCAATTACCCATCTGAGAGCAATGTGCACTTTGACCTCGAAAGCACAAGATATACAGTAGGAAGAAGTGTAACCTATGAGTGCCACTCCGGTTTTACCAATCCAGAAGGATCTGTTCACGGATCAATAGTATGCCAGCCAAATGGAGTGTTTTCTAAAGCAAACTGCATGCGTGAGTACCAGTGTTTCTCATCTTTCCTGCATGGGGTGGACTGTTCATTGGACTGTGAAGATCAGAAGGACTAACACACTTCAGCTGTGTTTATTACTTGGCAAAGTGACACTTAATCTGCAATATGTGTGGAAAACCTGAACTCTATGGCCCAGATTCTCAAAACCTAGTACCTCAGCGTTATGGACCACTGCCGTCCCACTTGCATTTGTATCCCTCAAATAGGGATAGAAATGCTTTCATTTATGTTTAGTATTTTACAATGGCATGCCCTTTATGGGCACGCCCGTATCCTATGCGCTCTGAGCAAGCAGGTGGGTGCTGAGAGCATCTCATAAATTAGCTTCGGGAATGTGCTCTCAACATTAATGTATGCACGAGGGCTAGTCACCTGGAAATGTACAGGTCACCTTTATGGATAAGGTGACTCGTGCATTACCACAAATGAGGCATTTGAATTTTTTTTCACCCTTTGTGCTTTTGTTTGAGAATCTGGCCCTATGTGGTGAATGTATGCATGGCTGGGTTTGGTATTAAATACCTCAAACGTTACTGTGAAGCAACTAAGTGCTGGATAATACGGCGATGCAGTGATAGGGTTCACTAATAGGAGAGCAATTAGAAGGGTACACTGTTTAGGGTACATGGGAAGGACATGGAGAGAGGGGATATAGAAGATTACAGGCATTGGAAACAAGTTAGGGAGGGAACGATGGACCTCGCTTCATACATTTGTGGATAGATCCTCATCTATGTTCCCGGTGAAGCTACAGCCCGTGAGTTTCCCCCAAGCTGACCTGGCCTTCCTAACTGTTCTTTTCAGTCCCTTGGCTGCATCAACAATTCCTTCCCTTGACCTTTTCTGCTAGGAGAGAGGAAACAAAAGTGTCCCTTTCCAGGCCCCAGAAGAACCCCAATTTGGCAAGACATTAAACAACTACTGCCACATCTTCCCGTCCTTTTTCTATGTCAATCCTCCCAATAGGCGACCAAGGCCAAAGGAACTGCTGGTTACTGCACTTTGCTAAAGAAAGGACAGTTTTCATTCTTTCAACGCTATGATATTTTATTCTAGGGTTGACAAAAATTGAATAACAAAAAATGTGCCACTTAGGGAACATTTCAATTGGCCTGCTGGACACAGAATACAATGAGCAGATTACTCATCACACATTGTTGTCATCAGGTACTACACATACTTGCGCTGTCTCAAAAAAGCATACTGCATGCAGAACTAGTACCAGGAAGTGAGTGCCAGAGACTTGCAGCTGCCCTTTGCATATTTGAATGTTGATACTCTACCTTACACTCACAACGGGACTTCTGCACTGCCTGTTGATAGAGTGCTAGGAGAGTGCTAACGTCAAGAGGCCCACAGCCACCCACCCATATGGGTAGGCATATCTGAAATGGGCCTTGAAGGGCCCATCTCCCACAGCAACAGTTTTTCATGTGTGCTTCTATTTGAAGGTGCAAATGTAAAATACAATTGAACTCTGGTGGTATTCATGAACCATAATATTTTCGCCATAGCAGATCAGGCAACTTCTTTCATCCACACCAAACTTCAACAGGCTGGTCTAGTTTACGGTGTTGGCGTTGGAGTTCATGCCTGAGTGCATTTCTGTGTCAATCAGGGAATGTGCTGAGAGCATGCATTGGCAGGCCCCACTAATTTATTTTTAAATTTGTTTATTGGCCTTTAAGAATAACATAGGTACAGTCAAGTGCTTCTTTGAGCAACAATGTCAGGCATAAATTGACTTACAGTTCTTGCCAGCCACCAAAACTTTAACAGTTAACAAATTGAACTGCAAACATGTTCTCCATACGTGCAAACTAGGTCATATCCGGAGCCATGGATTGGTCGGTACTTGGATGTGGGGATCAGATAGGGATCAATTACCTTGCCGGGTCGCGGGCGATGTTCATTCTTAGGATATGGGCTCTTGGGCACCAGAGGGCGGAGGAAAAGTATCAGTTCAAAGTGAGAGTACAATACAGTAATCAGCAGTGAGGGCATTCAAGGGGGCTTATCATCTGAGGGGTGAAACATGTCGCAGAATACCAACTTCCAAGAATCCTATGTTCCCCCTGGTAATGCATCCAAGTTCTGCAGTGACCTGCACCACACCCTGGTCTCCAACTCAGCCTCCCCCTCCTCCCCCCCGCTGACTTTCAGGCCATGGCAACACAGCGTTTTGCTAGGATGCACGCCATGTCCATAAACTTAATAACGTGCTTGTGCTTGCTATTCCTCGAATAAGCTCCTAGCAAACACACCGTAGGGTTCCAAGTGTATCTTGTAACCCCAGCCCCTCTACATGGCTGCTCAATCAGAGCACAGAGGCCCTGCGTTTTTGTACAACTCCAAAACATATGAATCATATCGGCTCCATCCCCTCCACAGCAGGGAAATTTCGGTTGTTTGCTCCTATTAAACTTAGCCACCTTGTTGGGTGTCATGTAGGTGCGATACAGTATGTTCAGTTGGACCAATTTAAAGCGAGGCTTTCTAGACACTGCTTTGAGTATGTGTTCCCACTCCCGTTCCCCAATATCCTCCCCCAGATCTGACTCCCATTGTGATTTCTGCTTGGAGCTTTGAGGGTTAGGGTTGCTGCTCAAATTACCATACAATCTGGATACCGGCCTCCAGCCATCCCCTAGAGAATACATTAAAGCCAGCAACGGGGTCTCTTCCGGTTCCTTAGGCCACCCAGCCCACTTGTGTTTGGCCACCCCTGCTATTCTCAGATACCACAAAAATTGCCCTCTTAGCACCCAGTCCGATCAGAAATGGCATCCAGGTCTTTGTATTTACCACACTCGAACGTGTCACCCCAAGTAGAGACTCCCCCCAGCTCTCCCATTTTCGAACCACCGCTAATTTGTCTTTCTTGCATGAATCTGCCACTATCGGAACATGGGGCGAGTAGGGTGAATCAAGCTTTAGTAATTTCAGTGTCCGAAACCACACCATCCTTTCCAGGGTAACCAGTAAGGGTGAGGAGCCCAGACAGCCCTGTGGTAGCCACACCAACTCCCTAAAATGGGCCGGAGCCACTGTTGAAGCAGTGGGGTCTCGGAGGTCTCGGAGGTAACATCATCCGATAACCATTTGCAATGAAACTGAGTTGCGCCGCCAGGTAGTATCTCTCTAAATTTGGAAGTTGCACACCCCCTTCCTTTTAAGGCAAGTACAGTGTTGTGAGGGTGATCCCCCCCACAGGAATCCCCTAATCAGTGATTCTAGCGAATGAAGGAGACAGGGATATAATAATGTATGCTGGTAAAGAAGCACAGAAATCTCGGCAGGATGATCATTTTCATGATCACTACACTGCCCATCAATGACTGTTTGTTTGTTTGTTTTATTACTTATATTGCGCACCAGAACAGAGGGTAACAGGGCACAGAGCATAAGATTGAAGTGCGAGCCTGGACCAGAATGCCACAGACTTCTTCAAGCTCCTCACTACCCCAACTGTGTTCTGGGTGTGTGTATCTAACAGCGTGTGCATAACATGTACCCCCAAATATTTAAAGGAACCCAGATTCCACGAGAGTCCCAATTCCGGCAGCGTATCACCATCAACTCCTCTGTACCGCTAGTGGGAACACGCAGGATTTCTCCCTGCTGACGAAGATCCCCGAAACTTTAGTAAAATTATGCAGAACCTCCATATTTAACAGCAGATTGACTGCCGGTTCCCCCTGTTAGGCAGAAACCTGTGCAGTTCCCTCTGGTACCACTGCAAAAGATTTAAGACTACAGGTGTTTGGCAGTAAACCCACTTGGTAGCAGTCTGTACCACACAGATTCACTTGGTAGCTGTGGCTGAGCAGTCAGACTTCCCTCAAGAAGAGTTAGGCAGTATACAGAGTATTCACAATAGTTCATAAGAACACATTAAAACAAGTAAACACTGACCAGAGCTTCTGAACAGAGCCCGAATTGCCCCGACCAGTACTTCCACAATATGATGGTTTGTACTGGTTTCTGTTCATAATTTGGGACTAGTAAAGCCAATGTTGACTTTACATGCCCTGGGAGACAGTAGTCAGTCCCAGGGTATGGAGTCTATGGTGGGGTGTCACTATGACACCCCTGTGTCACTGCACGGAGAGTGCTGTGTAACACACATAGTAAAAACACATGAGACCCTATGGAGTAAAGGACCCCATAGCCCATAAAACACATTAACAGTCAAAGGAACACCATAAATCATGTCCAAGAGTGGGGGAAAAAGAGTCTCACTCTTGGCAGGAGAGAAAAAACATACTCCAGAAATCCAGCAAAGCTGCTGGGGGACTCACTAGGTTAGGAAATTCAGCCTAAAGAGAGAATTCTCCCTAACACCCCCACATGCAGGAGTATGTCGTCAGTGTATAGTGATACCAAATGTGTAGCACCCCCAACCTGAATACCTGCTTCCAGGAACTCCTGGCGCAGGTAGACCGCTACTGGCTCCAACGCCAATACATACAGCATGGGAGACAGTCTACATCCCTGAAGTGTACCCCTTTGTATGTCCCAGCCCACTGACACCTGTCTCCCAGACTTGACTCTTGCAGTCGGGATATATAAAGTATCTTTACCCTTTGCCTGAACTTTTCACCAAACCCAAACTCCTGGAGCACTGCAAATAGCCATTCCCAGGAAAGCGAATCAAAAGCTTTAATCGCATCCAGTGACACCACAGCACGTCGCTCGGGGGACTTGTTTGTCTGTGCTATAATGTGTTGGAACCGTCTCAGGTTTAATGCTGTACTCCGCCAAGGTATAAAGCCAGTCTGATTGCTAAAGAAACACTGGCTGAGACTCCAATGGGTTCATCAGCCAGCAATAAAAAGTTTCCACTTGCCATTTGTACATCCTCCTCTGGAACGAAGGCTAAGGAGACAAGCTGGACCCCTGAAGGTTTACCCTTACATCTGGGATCTCCTTTCACAGTAGAGCCACAAACAAAGCATTTACCAAATGCTTTCTGGAATGGTGGCTTGTTCTGACCTCCTTCTGGTTTGGTACCAGGAGGTACACTAGCCTGATTTAATTTCCCTTGTGGCTTACCCTTTAGGTTTTGTTTGGGGGCCCTCTTTGGAATTGGAATTATTAGAATTCTCTTTGGAGTCCTTTTTTGGCTGTTTTCCCTCATCCTTTTTCTGAGTAGCCCCAGAATCCTTGTGAGTGGCCCTGTTGGCAACCCACAAGTGAGCAGCCTTAGCGAACTTCCTGGAATCTAATTCCTTTGAATCAGCCAAGTGCTGTCTGAGCTCAGGAGAGCAGGCATCATAAATTGACTCCAACATTACAAGATTCTTCTTTCCTTCATAAGTGTTCCATCCCTCTAAGTTTTTCAAACTTTCACTCACCCAGGTAGCCCAAGGGGTACCATCATGCTTTTTGAGGGTCCTAAACCTCTTAAGGTACTGGGAAGGGGTCTTCCCAAATCTAGCTATCAAAGCTAGTTTCACACATTCATAATCCTTCTTATCCACCTCCCCCGACTCCATTACCACATCAG
This sequence comes from Ambystoma mexicanum, assembly GCA_002915635.3. NCBI lineage: Eukaryota > Metazoa > Chordata > Amphibia > Caudata > Ambystomatidae > Ambystoma > Ambystoma mexicanum. The sequence goes on from CM010928.2 coordinate 814,039,802, forward strand.
TTGCAACAGGGGGAAGCCTAGAGAACAACCAGGGAAGTAACTCATTCCCTGTGATGTCCTGGAGCCCATGATTATACTCAAACATTTTTAACCAATCCAACACATCCAACTTAGGTTCATACATACCCACTAATTCCTTAGGCATCCGGGGTCTTTTGGGACTGGAACTCCTAGAGGAACCAGAGGAGAGAGAAGCATTTTCCACAGACAACTTCTTCATTTCTAGTTCATGATTAAGCTCTATTTCTCTGAGTCTTAACTCGGCTTGCTTCTGCTCAGCCTGGGCATTCATTCTTCTGAACTCTAGCTCTTGGTTTCTTTCAGATTGAGCAATAAAACGTTTGTACTCTAATTCAAGCTTTATTTTTTCAAGTTCAAAATAAGCAGGGTTACATGTAGGACCTGGTATAGGCCCAGTAGGTACAGTAGGTAAGGCAGACAGAGGCTCAGAGTGGCTAACTTCATTAGGTTCACTTTCCTCTTCTGACTCATTATCAAGACTTTGATTCAGATCAATACCATCACTGTTTTCTACATTTGCTGGGGGGGGGGTTGATTCCCCTGTACCTCCCAGACTTTGGTTTTCTAACAATCTTTCTATAAGTTCCATTTTCTTGCCCTTCTCAGAGAGATTATTATGTCTACACAATACTTTTAAGCAATCAGCAGTTGTGGCAGACAATGATTCTAGGGTATAACTCTCCATAGCAGACATAGTTAGAAAATCAGCTTTTTAGTGCTAAGCTCTGTGGTTAGTTGTCCTAAAGTGTTCAAAAAGCACACTAAAGTGTATACTCAATACAAATCCCACTGCTGCCACCAGTGTTAGGCAGAAACCTGTGCAGTTCCCTCTGGGACCACTGCAAAAGATTTAAGACTACAGGTGTTTGGCAGTAAACCCACTTGGTAGCAGTCTGTACCACACAGATTCACTTGGTAACTGTGGCTGAGCAGTCAGACTTCCCTCAAGAAGAGTTAGGCAGTATACAGAGTATTCACAATAGGTCAAAAGAACACAGTAGAACAAGTAAACACTGACCAGAGCTTGGTGTAAAAGAGATATAATTATTTATTTAAAACCACATTTAGTAAAACACACAGGCACTAATGTTAAGCAGTTCAAAAACACGGTCACTAAAAGATATACACTCCCTTAAAAGAATATTAGACAAGTCTTAAGTAAAGCCCCACTTATTTTCAGACAGCGGTGAGCGCTTAACGCAGATGGCACTCTAATAATTCGTTTTAAAAAGGGAGAGAAAAGCAGAGTATAATTTGAAACAGATCCCAACACGTTCACAAGAACACAACAAGAGAGGAAGGCAAAGTAAAACTGTGAAGTTAGAGTTCAGAAGGCCGGATCCACTTTAAGAGGATCAGAACGAAATGTGTCCAAGGTCACACGGTTGAAGTGCACAAAAGTCTTGAAAAGGTTCAGAAAGAGTTGGACCAAAGAAAGGGACCAGTTAGATGGTCAAGGCGGCCAGCCCAGTCCAGAAGGTTAAGGGATTATTATTATCTTGTAGCAATCTTTAGAAAGGGAGGCCTGGCGGACACGGTACCTTAAAGTGGTGAGAATACTCCAGCGGAGGCAGTTGTTCCCGGCAGCGGATGCAAGTCGGTGCTTCGTCCGGGGGAAGAGAGGATCTCGTCGGGGAGGAAGACGGGAGTCCATTGCACTGCCAGGGAAGAAACCAGCCGCGGAGTTCTCGGGTAAAAGGAGCGGTCCTTTAGTTCGCGGTCCAGTGGTAAGTGGCTATCCGGTTGCCGGGGTGCTTGGCACGGGCAATGCGACCACAAGACGTCCTGGGATGCGAGGAAAAGAAGGTAAACTGGTTGTGCCCACCAGTCAGGGGAAGAAGCCTCTCCAGCCGGGAGATGATCTCTGTCGTCGGGAAGTGGTGCGTCGGTTCCGCAGGGCTCAACCGGTGGTGTCGTCGTGGTAGGTCGGCTCAGCTTCTCCCTCATCGGATTCTCAGGTCCTGTGGCGACATCTGAAGTTCCAGTCCCCAAAGCCCTGCTTTTATGCAGCACACCCCCATTCACTCAGCCTAGCTGTCAATCAAACATGCTAAGTGATGAGCCGGCCGGTTCACCACTTGGGCCAGTCACACAAGAGTGCGACTTGAGTTACCAAGGTAACTCAGTCCAGGGTGCCTAAACCCCCTCCCACACCCCCTGTGGTACCCAGACAGAGTGGCACCACTTTTGGAGGCTTCTGTGGAGAAGCCCGCCAAAAAGTGGAACAAAGGGCTCGACTTGGGTTGGAGTCACAGAAGAGAACACAAACGCCATTTTAGAATCGAGTCCTGGCAAAAAATACCAACCGGCGAATTAATATTAAATAAACCGGCGGTATGTTCGAGGCTATGAGAATTAAATAATTAAAGTTGGTAGCCTGGAACAATGGGAAAATCCCATAGGGATATATTCGCGGTTGAATTTAAAAAGTAGTATCCACTGCCACCAGCCAAAACTCGATCAGGGGGGACGGAGACATGCCCCCTCGACTAACAGACCCCGGGGCAATCGAATTGCCCCGACCAGTACGTCCACAATATGATGGTTTGTACTGGTTTCTGTTCATAATTTGGGACTAGTAAAGCCAATGTTGACTTTACATGCCCTGGGAAACAGTAGTCAGTCCCAGGGTATGGAGTCTATGGTGGGGTGTCACTATGACACCCCTGTAGTGACACCCCTGTGTCACTGCACGGAGGGTGCTGTGTAACACACATAGTAAAAACACATGAGACCCTATGGAGTTAAGGACCCTATAGCCCATAAAACACATTAACAGTCAAAGGAACACCATAAATCATGTCCAAGAGTGGGAGAAAGAGTCTCACTCTTGGCAGGAGAGAAAAAACAAACTCCAGAAATCCAGCAAAGCTGCTGGGGGACTCACTAGGTTAGGAAATTCAGCCTAAAGAGAGAATTCTCCCTAACACCCCCACATGCAGGAGTATGTCGTCAGTGTATAGCGATACCAAATGTGTAGCACCCCCAACCTGAATACCTGCTTCCAGGAACTCCTGGCGCAGGTAGACCACTACTGGCTCCAACGGCAATACATACAGCATGGGAGACAGTCTACATCCCTGAAGTGTACCCCTTTGTATGTCCCAGCCCACTGACACCTGTCTCCCAGACTTGACTCTTGCAGTCGGGATACATAAAGTATCTTTACCCTTTGCCTGAACCTTTCACCAAACCCAAACTCCTGGAGCACTGCAAATAGCCATTACCAGTAAAGCGAATCAAAAGCTTTAATCGCATCCAGTGACACCACAGCACGTCGCTCGGGGGACTTGTTTGTCTGTGCTATAATGTGTTGCAACCGTCCCAGGTTTAGTGCTGTACTCCGCCCAGGTATAAAGCCAGTCTGATTGCTATGTATCAAACCCGCTATTACCCTACGTAGTGGCCCTGTCAGTATTGTGGTTAATTTTTCATATCGTAGTTTTGGGACTACCAGAGTTTCTCGCATGTTAGCCGGCAGCACGCCCTTAGTGTAAGCTTCCTCAAGTACTTTAGGTAGCAAGCAAGACTATTGAGGCGCTCACTTCCTGCGCCGTGTTGGGTTGATCTAGTGCGGCCTGCTGCATTACTTCCAGTTTGGGAAGCCTGATGTAAGATAAGACCTCCATCACCCCTTCTAGAGGAACCTGTTCCTCATGACTGTATAGTTCAGAGTAGTATTCAGCAAAGATGCTATTAATCCCAAGCTGTGTCCTACACATGTTCCCATCCTTACCCCTACGTTCAGTGGTCAGATGCCTAGGGTGCTCTCTCTTACAGAGCCACAACAAGAGTCTACTAGGTCTATCCCCCTCGGCATGCGCCCTTGTGGTTCTAGCCATATAATCGATTTTAGATAGCCTTTCCCATGCTTCAAGGCAGCGATACCTAACTTCGGCCAGTCTCGCTTCATGCGGGTGTTGTCCCGGGTTCAGGGCCTCTATTCAGATTTCGTTTTCTAGCCTTTCCAGGTCAGCCCTCAACGTTTTGGAGATACCTCCCGCTCTAGCTATAATATCACCCCTCACCACTACTTTCAGGGTTTCCCACACCATGCTCCACTCACTGATGCTACCAACATTTCATCTCTAGGAAGTCTACCAGCGTTTCCTGCAGGTTATCCTTAAAAATTCGATCTGATAAGGCTTCGGCCGCATGCGCCACATTGGAATGGGGGGTGTAGGACCTCTCAAGTTCCATGTTACCACCAGCGGGGAGTGATCCGATATTATTTTCCCCAGGTATAGTGCGTCCCCTATAGCAGCCATCTGACTCCTCCCCACAAATACGTAGTCAATTCTAGTGAACAGGGCATAGGGTGAAGAGTAAAAAGAGTAACATCTCTCAATAGGGTGCAGTTCCCCCCAGGTATCCACCCATTCCAGGTTAGCCAGCGCCCCATTTAGAGCTGTAGAAACCGGGGATGGACCCCCCATCAGGGGAGAGGATCTATCCAGTAGCACATCCCTGATGCAATTAAAGTCGCGCCCGCAAGAGAAAGCACCCACAATGTTGTGCAATGCATGAGCAGAGAGTGCGAATGTGAGATGGGATGCCATGGTTGGGGAAATAAGAATTAACTAAGCATACCTTGATGTGATCTATATAGCCACGCAGGATGAGGTACCTCCCGTTCACATGCGCGTTCACTTCCAGTTGCTGGAATGGCACAGAGTCATCTATCCAGGTGAGCACCCCTCTAGCGTATTTCAAGTATGACGCCCTGTAGCCCTTCCCACCCAGCGTTCACAGACCCCTTCCAGGTCTTCAGCTGTCAGGTGGGTCTCCTGCAGCAAAGCAATAGCTAACTTTTTGCGTTTTAAGGAGTTGTCCCTGTTTCTTCGCATGTACGAGCCCAACCCCTGCACGTTCCAGGTTAGCACTTTAACAGACGCCAAACTGCAGCCACCCATAGCACAGACAGCACTCCAGTGTCGCTGCCCCCCTTTGAGTCTGCCATCCGAGCCCCAAGTCCCGCACCCGTTGTCTACTCCCAGACCCTCCTCCCCCTCCTGACCAGAAACACCAGACGTGAGATCCATGTGCCAGAGTGTAAGGCGAACAAACAACCCTTAAACAAACAAACCAAACAACATAAATTCGTCCAGCTACTGCACAGCATGTGTAGTGCTCAGGCGCACTCGTACCGCTAAGGCCCATCCGGGCCATTGTGTAACGAGAGCAGTAGGTGTCAGCAACAGGCCAAAACCACCCAGTGCGCAGGGCCAACCTAGTGCCCAGCAGTGGGTGATCAAACGTAGCTCCCGTCATTTGCAGTGACAGCGTATTTTGGCGGTATTGTAATTTGCATGTTCCGATTAGGACTGCCAGGGGCAAACGATCATGCACCACAGATGCATCATTCCGTCACCAAGAACATCCGTATTCAGTGACGGCCGCTCCGTGTGTCAGGTGTTGGGTTCCTCCTCTCCGGCCAAGTTGTTATGTTCCAGCCACATGTTGGCAGCCGCAGGGGTTTCCAGGAAGAGCGCTCTACCCTTGTAAATAATGTTAAGTCTCGCCGGATACATAAGCATGTATTTGATGTTGAGATGCCTGACTCTACCCTTGATTGGAACAAAAGAATTCCTGGCTCTTTGGACCGCTGGTGTGTAGTCTGGGTAGATGGCTATTTTGGAGTTATCTCGCTGGATCACAACTGCCTCCCTGGAGAACTTCAGGATTACCTCTCTAGGAAGTTCAGGATTTTTGCAATAACTGGCCTAGGGTGAGACCCTGGGGGGGGCCTCTTCTGCAGCAAGCGGTGAGCCTGTGCCACGACGTGTCCTTGAGACAAATTTTCAGGTCCCACTTCCTGTTGTATTAGATTTTTGACATACTGGGTGGGGTTTGAGCCCTCCAGGCCCTCTGGTAGCCCGAGCAGCCTGACATTGTTTCGATGCACTCTCCCTTCTGCATCTTCAGCACGCAGCTCTAGGGCGTTGTTTCTCCTCTCCAGCTCCCGGACTCGGCTTTCCAAATCCTTTGTAGACGCTTGTGTTTCTTTCTGCTCCGTCTCAGCAGATGTGACTCTTTCAGCTGTTGAACGTCCACCTTGACCTAATCTATTTTTGTTTCCAGCGAGGATCTCAGTGCTGCTATTGCTGCCAAAACCAAGTCCTCTTGCGTGCTCATAGATGGGGTTCCCGCCTCCGCCTGTGGTGAAGGTGCACTATGCGTCAAATCTCAGGTCCATAATTGTGGTCTTGTTTTTGCCTTTAGTGGGGGACATGCTTCGTGTGGGGGCGCAGCCAGTCATAGCCCAAGTCCTGAACTCCAGCCGAGGCCCAAGCCTACCTCCAACAGCCAATGTTATCCACCAACCCCAGGTATCACTGTGAGGTCTCTGCACTCCTGTGTCCCGGGTAGCGTTCTCTGCCTACCACTCCTGATACCCAGCTATTTCAGTGAGATCCAAGCAGCAAGCTCCGCCCAGTGTCCTCTGTTGTCGTGCGATGACTGCACATGTCCCCCCAGTAATTCCTCCACGTGCCCGTCCTCCACCAGGTGCTCGGGGCCCGCTCCCCGACTGTCCCGTTGCCAGCCTGGGAGGCCAACTGGGAGGACAACAGCCCCTACAAGCTGTGTGTGTCCCAGAGCCTAGGCCAGGGCACTCACCCAAAATAGGTGTAGCAACCAACAGAAGTGTCCGGGTCGCGTGATGGGGGCAAGTGCCCAGGTCTCAAGGCCATGCCGTTACTGTGCCCGCTGCTCAGACCCCAGAACAGCTACTCTCCAACTCACCGCTCCTCTGGCTGGCAGTGAGTTAGGTACAGCGTGAGGCAGTACTAGGCAGCCCCCTCCCCTTAGTAGTCGACAGAACCTCAGTCCCCTTCAGGTTAATGCCCGCACCTTCCCCTGCTCAGCAATAATTTCCACAGGGGGCCACCGCTTCCCATTGGAGGGCGGAAGGGGGCCCGGTCAGCCAGGCGCTTTATCCTACCTGGGGGTCTCCTGTGCTGCTGTTGTGCTGTAGAGCGTCGCCGCACATCGGGCCGCCTCATGGGCCGCCACTACCTTGGCCCGCTCGCTCTGCGCTCCAGCCCAGAGTTGAAGCATGGCATCGTCCTCAGTGTACTTGAATCCGAGTCTCCCCACTTGTGCTCAGCTTGCTTCCGAATTTACCCAATCCACCATTGGACTCTGAGCAAGTCTCTTCTTTTGGCCGCTTGCTCCACAGCGGGTCCTTAAGCAGCGCCCCGCCTCCAGTAGGTGCTGCGTCGCGGCTGCTCAACTTCTACAGCCCGCAGCCAGCAAACTCTTCCCGGTCACAGCTGTAGCCACCGCATGGCTCCGGCAATCCACCAGTCCGCACCAGGTCCTTTTCGGATCAGCTCACCCCACCGTCGCAAAACAGCTCATCGGGCAGCTGGGACCTCAGCCTGACACAGCACACACGTTCCTTCCTTCACCAGCCCCGGTTCGCTCTTTCCGTTGCCTGCATGCTCCCGGTATCGACAGTGTCCTGCGGTCCAGCCCTCGCTCGCCTGCGTCTGTGGTTGGAAGTCCAGGGGATTCACAGTGTACACTAGGTCCTAGCACCGCACCACTTTGCCAGCCCCTCAGAGACTGCAGCGACGTTCCGCCCCTCCTCCTCCACCTCAGGGCAGGGCGGTTCCATCAGCCATGTACTCCCAAAAGGGGCCGTGGATCCAGCGCTGTAAATCTTTGTCAGCAGTCCGATTTCAGTCCGGACAGCGCAGCACAGGAGGGCTGACGCTTCCCCAACAGCACTCCGGTTATATTTTTTAACACAGATGTCAAACACTGCCAAATAGCAGACTCGATGCAGGATCTGGACGGGAGCTGTACAGTTTCACAGCCTCACCGCATGGTCCAGACCACGCCACCCTCTCACCCCTTTGGCGGGCCCCACTAAAGCAAATCTTCCCTTTGTGCCAAACTCCAGGCAGTGGTTCACTTTGCTGAGAAATTTGTCTAAAAAGTCAGAGGGTGGATTAGCTTTCATTTTTAGGAAGATATCTAGATATCTGTTAGGTAGGCAAGAGTGTGGAATGTGTGGCACTAAAACGTAAGCAAACTCAAGTGACATTTTGAGAACCGATTGGTCTCTTAAAGAGTTCCTTAGCGTGTTTTAAAAAATGTTCTTTGTTCTTGATCTCATTCTCTTACATAATATGGAAACTGGTTGGATGGATGCCAATGAAGGATTTTATGTTAGTGTAGGACAATAACTCACTGAATAAGCACATACACTATCTCTCACTATGTAACAGTTTCAGAAATTAAAATGAAGAGTCTTCGGCCATTTTACATTACAAAGGGGATTATAATGAATACCCACCCACGCTCTTCCAGATGGGTCTTACAAATATTAGAATTGAATCGTGTGTGACAAAGCCACTTGTGCTAGGAAAACCCTTTCTGTTTCAATAACGTGTACGATAAGAAGGAAATATCGAACTTCCAATTGGCATGGAATTTGCATCTACACATTTTAAATGGAGTTAACAGATTAATTTAATATGTTTATCTATGCATATTATTGTGGGAATTGAAGCATAATATTGCACAATGTGCCACATTAAGGTGAAAACCGATGCTACAGAGAATAAAGAAAAGAAGTGGTGTTGGGAAGTAAGTTGCATCAAACAACTGGCAACACTTTTGGCATGCATTCACCAAAGCCTATTTTCTTTTCTTTAATGGGCGTTCCACACTATGTCAACCAATGAGGTATTGTGGTATTGGTATCAATAAGGCGTGTCCCAGGTTCATTTCCTGGCTGCACAGTGATCCTACTTGCATTCTCCCTTGCATATCTTCTTGCTTGGCTCAAAAGCCAGGCTCTATCAACTCCCTACCCCACCCCTCTGCCCAGCAGAACTCTTTTTGAGTGTAATGCAGGTTGGCAAATGGAGCCACAGAAGCAGCCATTATGTTTGTAGCACTATCCATGCCCTTTGTGCACCAGTGGGCCACCTCTAACATAGGCTGCAGGATGAAGTTGCCTCTCAGACTGTGGTTAGCCTAAGAGAAGGATATTTACATATGTATTTACTTATTTATTTATATACAGGGAAGAACAATTATCTTTTGATGGCATAATAACATACATTGGATACAATATCAGATTTGACAAAAAGCAGTGAGCGTCTGAAGGTGAGTAACCTAAAAACATGGGCGAAGAAATGATCCAAACGTCAAATAAACACTGCACCTCTTTGCAAAAGAAAACAAGGTTTATTTAATGCAAAAAGGGTTCAGACGGTCCTGTAGAACTGAACTGATTTTTTTTCAATGGATTACAGGTTATATAGCAGCCAGGCCGCAAGTTAACAATGCTATGCATAATAATGAGTACACCATTATCCCACCACCCTCATTGGCTATCACCAATCGAACATGCTAATCCACATCTATGCTACCCCCATCCACCTATACACGTGGTCCCCTACATCGTCATTTCCAAATCCAGGTACGGGATTGGTGAGTTACCCGTAATGTTACATTCTCAGAGGGAGACTGTCATGTGATGTTCAACCAGCCGTTTCAGAAGCACTCAGAGTATATACTAGTGAGGTCAACTCTGCTTTGATCAGACAATAGGCCTTCTCATTATACCAGACACTTCAGCGCCCATGAGCTGCACCTCCAAACTTGTACTAAATGTATTGACATGACCTTTGCTTCTCCTATCCCCAAATCACCGGCTGTTTTGGACACGGCTGCCCCCTTATATTCCTCCACCCCTGGTGCCCAGTCATGAAGTGACTAGGACACTGCTCTTGAGTCTGAATTTCAGAGATTTATTTGTGTTTAGATATACGTGTCCGTGTAGTTCAAATGGGCTGGCCTATGGTGGGTAAGGGCAGTAGTGCTCTAAATCTCCTTCATGCCCATTGGCACCTCTCAACCTCATGACCTTTTCTCCTGAATTTGTCCTTCAAAGGGCGCATCCCTTCCTACTCTTCCTGCCAATAAAATTCCATTCCCACCACGTTGTTGTGGATACAATTAACGCTTATCTGTGTACCATGGGTGCCTCTGACCTCCGCTTCTCTCCTGGGGAGCAGGAAAGGGGTTTGTTTTTTCGGAGCTGAGCTAAACAGAGCCACAGCTTGGCATCTATGTTCTAGGCCTTAACTTCCAACATGGTGACACTTCTGCCATGTTACACACCAACCTCACTACTACGGTACTACTTTGCTAACTCCATCATCCACCTGTGTTCAGTCTTCCCACACAGCTCACTACACATCATTACTACTGATACACACAACTTTTAATACTGCCCTATCTATGACCTCGGCAACTGCAATAATAGTACATATGTTGCTCTTTCTGTGTAGCTATATGTGAGTATCTAATATGTGTCAAACCTAACTAAACACCATGTGTACCTTCTTCTACACCAACTTCAATCAGCTCCGATGATGGTCAGTTTTAATAGGTTTTCCTCAACCTTTTTGCCTGGCTGGGATGCTGTACGTGCATCCCAACATTCCCCCTTTTAGTTAATACTCCATTAACTACCCCTCCATCCTCCTTCCTCCTATAGGTATCATCCTTGGTGACCTATGCCCTACACATATGGTGAACCCCCACTGCCCCTGGGCATATCCTTCTGGGGTATAAGTCATGTAACGGCATCCACCATACCCTGCTAGATCCACCCTGCACTCAACAGAATTTTCTGGGCCTGGTGGGGGTGTGGTCAATGTTCCTGGGGGTTCTAAAGCCCGTTCTATTTTCACCATTCTTGGCCTTACATCTAACAATCTGGGTATACTTGTATTTTGTGAGAGGATATTGATACCATCATCATGGCACTCTTCAGCAATGTCTTTGTGCAGCACCTCAGGATCATCTGTCACAAACAAAAGACACCAACAAAACAACCAATGATGGGAACCATCCAGTGTGGACTGACCTATAGAGAACTCTGGAGATTTCCCGCTAGGCCTATGCACACTGGGCCGTTTTTGTGTGGCATTTACACATTTTATCATAGGAAAAGTGTTGGGTTTGCTGAAAATCTGTAATTTGGTGCCATATTGAAAATTATTTCCAGCGCCTCTTTTGGTTTCCAGTCTACCGCTAGGAACTAGCATTTTCTCCTCTATTTCTAACCACGATGGGGCCCAGGAAAACATGGCATTGAGCCAATCATCAGCCTTCACTCCAGCTTCTTTCTGCATGGCAATCCTCAAAATGTGAAGGGCAAATATCGCTTGGGACAAGGAACCATTGTCTGCGTGATTTGGGGGGGAATTTACATACAGCAGGACAGACCAATCTTCTTATACACGCACCCTTCCATAGCTGTAAGCAGGTCCAGAACATATCTGTTCTGGAGGGTTATCAATTGTATGGCCTTTAACTCGCTGCTGATCGAGTTAAGTCCCTGTTCCGTCTGTTTTGCCATCTGAATCATCTCCCACCTGGTGATCTACAGCCAATTAGTATTGACTGCAGTCTGGATACCTGGCACCAGGAGGGAGGCAAAAAAGTCTGTTTTTCTAACCAGGCTGTGTTGATCTGAAATCACCTACAATTTCTCTGAGGAGTCTTAGCTGGATCCATGTTAGCTTCGGCACATAGGTACCCCATATTTTACCACATATTGGTTCATCCGTGCCACTACTCCTTCAGGAAACACCCGTAAACCCGCCCACTGCACAGCTAACTACTCCTGTGACCCATCTATTGTTGGAGAACATCACTCCCTCCATCTTCAACAATGGCTGTATTTTACACTGTGCTTGTTCTTTCTTCTTGACACATTCTTCATCATCCCTGTCCATTGTTACCACTTGGACAGTGTGCCCTTGGAAAATACTTCCTACTCTGCACAGGGCCAAGTGTACCAGGCACTGGGCTATCTGAGGTAGCATTACCTGAGGTATAAACAACTTGGGTTTGCCCGTTGTGTAAGGTATCAAGGCGCATACATAGCAGCTCTCGTTTGAACTCTCCCTCCCCACTTCATGCATGTGATTATACCACATGTTGTGCGATTCGGAGTTGTGCACATCAGCAACAGTATCCAATATAACCCCCTTATACTGATTATGATCTATTCCTTCCCCTGTCTCCCTCCTAATTAGGGTTATCCCTGAATGTGTATCATTTTCAACAAAGACATCCCAGACATCACTAAACCCCCCCCTTTAATGTCCCCACCATATAAACTAACCACACAAAATCAATGTACAACCCACAATAAACAAATAGCATATACAAGATAACATATATATTACACAACGTCTGTGGTGTTGATCGTGTAGAGGGAGATAAAGAAAACAGACAGGCACACAAACAAATGCAAATCCTTCATCATGGAAAATATTCTGGGATGAGCTGTAATATGAGAAAGGGAACATGGTGCACTATGCACTTTGTCAGTCTGCAAATAGGTCAAAAGAGAACATGGTGCACAACAAACTTTAATGGGTCAATGAGTGAACCTAATAGAAGATACATTTCAATAGGTCAATACGAAGCAAGAGACAGCTTACTCTCGATCAGCAAGTGGGTCACTTTCATGGGAAGTTTGAGCAGTGCCTGTGCCTTCCGAACATCGGATAAGTGAACCGAATACCGCAACTCCTTCACCTCAACTGCAAAGGGGGTCGCAAATACAACCGTATATGGCCCCTGCAACTGCTGCTGGCTCCAGCGTTGAACAAAGATCTTTATATAAATCTCCTTTCCTGGAAATAGTTATAGCGGCAGCAGGTTCAGTTCATCAGTAGCCCATGCTGCAGCTGCATCTTCTCTTCTAGGATCAATCTGTCAAGATAAGATCTTTATACATTTTGTTAATTCACGCAAATCCCCCTGAAACTCCTCTTACAAAACTCCTGCTGCCCTGTGAGAATGTGATGCTGTGTGTGTAGGAGTAAGGGGTGTGTGCATCCTTCTCCCCCTCACTATCTCGTGTGGGGACAAGTGGTGGTATTACAAAGCCAAAGAGAGACACACATTCCGTCCTAACGATACACATAATTTAGACAATGTAGTTGGCTTGAGGGTGGCATATGTAACAAAATTTCGGCTTCATCCCCAATAAATGTTATTTCCCAAAATAAATAATTAAAAAAGTGAGTTCCATGATCAGATTTCAGGACCTTACGCCCCCCCAACCCCAACGAGGAAATACCTCAAGTACCAGGTCGGGCCTCCAGAGCAACACCAACAGACACCACCCCTGCACCACCCAGAAATGGGAAGGGAAGGAGTAAGGGCAGGAGTGGGATATGAGGTCCCAGCAGCGCCACACATGCCAGGGCCGGCACAGCGCTTGATGGCAGTGATGCCGACACAGCTGCAGGTACTGCACCCATCGTCAGCTGCAACCGCCACCGAGCAGCCGGCCACTGTGGTCACAACGGGGGAGCCAGATGCTGGCAGGTGCACACATGGAGATGTGCCTGCACCCATCCAACCAACTGGCCCATGACACCCCCTCATCACCTGAGCGGGACGACCATCCACATGGTCAGCGTGGCTTGTGGTCAGGGCGGGACATGGATGGTAGTGTGGGTGGCAGTTTTTATGCCTCACCCTGCTACAGGACCAGCCCACCCCATTCCCCACATCTCACAGTGCAGGTGTCACAGGATGCCAGGTTAAGGAGGCTGGACAACATCGAACAGCGACAGGTACTCTTAGAAACATTGGCATACACACAAGTCCAAAATCTGCAGGCCATCCAAGACTGTGTGCAGTACGCCTCTTGAAGGATAGTGAGGACCATGGACCGGGACCGACAACAGTGAGCTGCTACATATGCCGCCCTGACTGTTGTTGGACAAAGGGTGAGGGAGATGACAGAGAGCATCTCCGCTTTTGCTGACGCAATTCTGGCCAGCATGCCCCTGACACCACAACATATCCGGGGGCCGGAGTCATAGCAGTCCACCGATGTCACCCACACAGAAGAGTCTTTTCCCAGCACCCCAAGGCACCACTCCATGTGCCATCTGGCTACAACGGTGCTGGAGGAGACTTCAAAGGGCAAGAACCCATGTAAGTGACTGTACATATGATATGATATTGCATTTATAACGCGCCTATACACAAGTGTTTCGAGGCGCGACGAGGCAAGGGGGGGAACAAAAAAGGGACAACAGACAACGTTCTTACTAGGCCAAGTGTCATTCAGATTGCGCAAGGGCATGGGAAGGGGGAAAGGGGAAAAGTGCGAGGGGGGAAGGGAGAGGGGAAAGTGCAGTACATGGGATAGTAGAATAAATAAGATAAATAAAAACAGCCAGATGGTGGCAAGTGCAAGGTAAGTGCAGACATAAGTGCTGGTAGGGGGACTGTAGGGAGACGGAAAACAGTCCCCAGGTGTAGTGGTTGCCAGGGAGGAAGTGCAGGTGTGCAACTGGCGGTGCCTGCGCCCGAAATCAGACAGGGTGGCCAGGTAACCAGTGCAGTTTCACCCAGGAATTCAGCAGGGGAGAGAGGGAGAGAAAGCAGAAGCAAAGAGGAAGGTTTTGAGGTGCTTCCCGAACCGGAGATGGTTCTCCTCAAGTTTCAGGGAGGCAGGAAGGCTGTTCCAGAGGGAGGCCCCTGCCGAAGAGAGAGATCTACCACCAACTCGTTGCTTAGAAAAGCGACTGACCCTGAGGGAGCTGGAGGCGGATTAGCGAAGAGCTCGAGAAGGAAGATATTTGGGAAGAGAGAGTTGAAGGTATTTCGGCCCCAGGCCCCAGAAGGCCTTGTGGACAATGCAGAGGGTTTTGAACTTAATCCTAGCAGCCACTGGGAGCCAGTGCAGAGATTTCAGTCCTGGAGAGATACGATCCCTGGGCTTGAGGCCAAGGACAAGTCTTGCAGCCCTGTTCTGGATAAGTTGCAGAGGGCGGAGAGTAGAGGCAGGCAGATCTAGATCGAGGCTGTTACAATAGTCCAGCCTAGAGAGAACCAGGGCTCTGGAGACGGTGAGCTTCTGGGGGAAGGAGAGGAAAGGAAGAATACCTCTGAGGAGGTGCAGCTGGTAGTGTGACTTCTTAGAGACGTCAGAGATGTGAGGTGAGAAGGATAGTGTGGAGTCGAAGATGACCCCAAGGTTTTTAACCTTGCAGGTGGGAGCAGCAAGAGGGCCAAGAGGCCGGCCAGAGAGCTGCAAGGAAGGAGGGAGTGGGTGTGCCGAGGAGTAGAATCTCAGTCTTACTGGCATTGAGGCAGAGGTCATTGGCGGCACACCACTCCTGGATAGCAGACAGACAGTCAGAGATGAGGGAAGGAGAGGAGGAGGCTGAGGGTAGCCTGCAAATGAGCTGGGTATCATCCGCATAGCACTGAAAGTTGGGGCAGAGAACGGGAATGCAGTGGGCAAGGAGTGCCTGGTACTGGTGGTTGAACAGCCAGGGAGAGAGGTTAGATCCCTGGGGGACACCACAGGTAGAGAAAAAGATATCTGAGAGGAAGGACCCAAGTTGGACCTGGGAGGGTCGGTCGGAGAGGAAAGAAGTCAGCCACGCCAGAGCCTGACCGGTGATACCCAGGTTATCACAGAGACGGTTGAGCAGGATGGCATGGTTGACGGTGTCAAAGGCAGAAGAGAGATCAAGCAAGATGAAGACGCAAGGGGTATTGGAGTCAAGGTTGGAGAGCAGGTCTTCACGGATGTTCAGGAGAGCAGTTTCCACATAGTACTGTGCATTTAGGCACATGGTAGGTGGTTGGTGAGGACGTGTTGGGGATGGTGTTGTGGGGAGGGCAAGGTGGGTTGGGATGGTGTGTTGGGGATGGCATTGGGCAGGCAAGGTGGGTGGGAAGGGTGTGTTGTGGATGATGTGGGGAGACGGGATTGGGGGTGCTGAGGGTGTGTTGGGGATAGCACTGTGGAGAGGGGTAGCTGGGTGGTGAGAGTGTGTTGGCGATGGCATTGTGGGGAGGGGGAAGGTGGGTGAGGACAGTGTGTTCACATTTCAAAATAAAATAATAGTTCACTTTAAGCAATGTTAGGACATTCCTCATTGTGTACATATGTTTAATTAATAGAGTGACTAAATTTACATAGGTGCGTAGCATATGCATTTAAATGTGCTAAAAAACAATTGTCCATCAGTTCTTGCCAGACAAGACATCCATCCCTACCCTCTTCACGCTCAGTGTGTGGCAGCGCAGCACCCACAGGCAGTGAGTCCTCCTCTTCTGAGGGTGGCATGTCCACATCAGGGCGCAAGCGGATATACCATCTGAGGAACATGTTGTGCAGAGTGGCAAAGGCAAGAACACTTTGTTTGACCTTCTCCGGCCTGTACATCAAGGCCCCTCCAGTCCAGTGTAGGCAGCGGAAACAAGTCTTTAACAATACACAAGTATGGCTCCACTCCATGCGCTCCTTATCTCCCAAATAAATTAAACGAGCCTGGATTTAGTACGTGGGTTGTAAGTACCAATATTAGTCCAGATCCCTACTTATGAGTAAGTACACACAAACGATGCTCAATCAACAACATTTATTTTTTAAATCATTAAAGAAAGAATGCCGACATGTGTTACGACCTCCATGAGGTCTTCATCAGGACTTAATTTTTGGTCTACAGTAATGGAATTGCAATGCGCATATATTGTTTCAATATAATGGGCGTTCCCCACAACACAGAAAACATTTTACGAATAATCATTGTTTAGCAAACCAAAAATAAAAGATAAGCAAACCCATAAATAAACATCATTACACAATATGTTATAACATGGGGAGAGGGAAAAGAACAAACCAGGGGAAGGGTAACAAGTGGGAAGAGAGAAAAAGAAAAGAATACATATAAAGACTTCGTTAATCTACTGTCATTAATGCATCTAGGGTTGCACATGGTTTTCAGACTCTTAGTACATGCTCAGTAAATTGTGCCAACTGTGCTCAACACCTTCCATCAAACATTGCTATAATTAATACATTACTGATATCCAAACTAGTTCCACCACCTAATAACACCTTCTGCGTGTTCAACAAAGGGCAGAAATAAACCACCAATGGTGAAAAATGGTTAAAAGACCCCACAACCGAGTCCAAAATGTGGGTTGAAACTCTATATGAGGCGGTGCTAGACACCATTCAAACAAAAGTGCCTTTATGCATATATTATGGGTGAGAGGTTAAGGAAATCCTTTCATAATCACCCAATGATGGCAGTCCATTTGAGGGTTTATTGATCCGGCTGGATTTTGTTAAATGTTTGTCTGGTAGACTCAGTTACATTCTAAAAGCATAATGAATGCCTGTGAATATATTCAAACTTCAACTGTGTGTGCTTCCTGATTGCTCTAATGACTGTATTGGAAGAAAAAAAACATAACTGCTGGTGTCAGATTGTGTCTAACAAAAAATAAGAAAAGGACTTTTTAGTGCAAATAAAGAGAATGAGAAAAGGCAATTTCAAAAAAATCAAACCAAACATGCCAGATTTCAGGATCCTCCTCCCACAAATACTATACCAAGCCAAACACCAGGAGAGGGACCAGCGGAGGCAGAGGTTGGGGAGGTAGAAGAAACCTACCCCAAAAGAAGGATCACCAGATCCTTGTCCCAGAGACAACAGAGACCGAGATAGTTAATAACTTATTATTGAGTTTATCTACCAAAAAAACTGAGTCTGAGTCTAAGATGTCTATACTTAATAAAGGGATGTAATTTGCTCCCATGGGTAGCCAACAATTGGATGGACATTCAGATTGATCCTTTTAAGTTTGTTAGAAAATTGATGTTGAACACATATTTTCATTCAGACCCGACAAGGGAAGTACCTACAGTGATATCCAGAATGGACAGTGAAATCACAGTGCAATATATTTTTAACACTAGATTAGTACTGTCTCTGGAAGATCATGCCCAAGTGGATGAACTAGAGATCCTTTAAGATTTGAGCACAGATCCCAAGTGTCTGACTAAGAGAGAACTGACTAACAAGTCAACATTTATCCCTGCTTTAGGACCAGAAAATGTAATCGACCTTTTTCAAAAGACAGTGGCCCTCATTACGACCCTGGCGGAAATTGACTGACCGGACCGCAACAGCGTAAATAGCGTTTCCGCCATAGCACGAAGGAGCAAAGTGCGGCCAATCACGACCCATCGGGCACGAGCATTACGCCATGGCGGAATCCGAAAGGCTGCGATGGCGGAAATGACCCCAAAACGGCCCTTACCGCCGCCGTACGCTGCACCAGGTGCAATACCGCCACCCATCTTAGCGGTCACCGTAATGAGCGGTCACCGTAACGAGCGTGCACCGCAAATTACGGCCACCGTAAATATACGGAAACGGAAGTAAAAGCATGTGGCCGGAACGGGAAACAGCACGCCGCACAACTATAAAATCCGAATCCCAACACAACCATAAAAAATCCGACCCTGACACACATCCCAACCCGTTAGCAACCCAGTTAAAAAAATAAATATGGGAAAGGTAGCCAAGAAAGCGTGTGACCGCAAGCGGCAGGTACACTTCTCCCGAGAGGAACTGACCGTGCTCACCGAGACCCTACAGGAAAATTCCGCCGTCGTCTCTCTCCAGTCAAATGACCAGGACGGCCCTTGCCAACAAGAAGGCCATATGGGTCCTGGTGGCACAGCGCGTAAGTGCGGTGGGGACAACACCCCGCACGCCACAGCAATGTCGCAAGCGGTGGGACGACCTGCGGATCCGCGTACGCAGCATACTTTCTGCGAACAGGAACATCGCCACAGCTACCGGGGGGGTTCAGAGTCGCCCATCAAGTTGACCCCTGGGAGGAAATCTGCGCCTCCACCATAGGAATGGAGAGCATAGAGGGAGTCGGAGGGATGGAGAAAGGAGTGCCGACATCCGGAGAATCAGGTAGGTTGGCCAAGAGAAACAATGCGAAATCCACAAACCACGAACATGTGCAGTACCATGTGACCCATAGTGCAATACATACTTAGCCCTGACAGCGCCCTCTAAAAGTCAGAATGAACAAACAAATCAATCAAGAAGCCATAAACAACCCCTACATGTGCAGCATGCACCCCTAACTGCAGGCAGCGAAATGAATGCATCCTCAATCACACGAAAATGAGACCACCTCCAAGGCCCAGTCCCAAATCAGCCTCATGTACCACCCCAATGCATTTGATACGTTGCCATTCCAAATCCGACAGACCCATAACTAACGCTCGCCCCTCTTTACTCCACCACAGGGTCCGATACCAACGACGAGCTGCAGGACACCCTACCAGCACGCCTGCAAGAGGGCCAGGACCAACGTCCAAGAGCCTCCACCTCAGGTGCAAGGATCAAGACACGGCAGCAGCAGGAATCAAGTGGCAGCACACTGGAGGGGACTGCAACAGGCACCCCAGCAGCCAGCAAGTCCACAACCCCAGCACCACAGGTCCCCCAAAGAACGTATCTGATGGCACTGCCTCTGGTGGTAGCAGCACCATAGGTGACACAGCTGTCATGCCAGCATGCTCCGACACGGAAAACAGTGCTGGCGACGTAGGTACCATCCATGACCTTTCCCAATCCCCCTGCATGTTCCATCCCTACACCATGACGAAACCACGCAGGGGCACCCTGAAGACGACGACTGGCCAACCCCCACAAGTCCTGTGCCAAGGCAACATGTGTTGAGCAGCCCCCCTGTCACACCACCGCAAATGTCCATGGCCCAGCAGAGGCAACAGTCCCTCGACCTGCTGATCGAGCAACAGCAGGAAGCGTCCACGCTACTCAAGGACCATGCAAATGAATGCGGGGGTTCCAGGGCAGCCATGGAAACATCCACCGAGACACTCAGGGCACAAATAGAGAAAAGTAGTGAGAGCCTCAGGGGAGAAATGGAGAGAAGCACGAGAGCCTGAGAGCACAAATGGAGAAAAGCACCGAGAGCCTGAGGGGGGAACTGCATGCGACGTCCAAAGACGTCTGTGCTGAACTTGCTGCTGTGCGCCGTGTGCTCTCGGAGCTCTCACAAACCCTCAGAGACATGCATGGACGCGAGCAGGCAGAGACCTCATCCGTGGCAAGTTCCGTCCAGGGCAGCCCCCAACGCAGATCTGGCAGGAACCTGCGCTCCACGGGCAGGGGTGCCCCTGATACCCGTAGAGGGGGCTTGCAATAGCGTCTACCCACGGACAGCATGCATATTTGGACACTGGTGTTGGGGGGGGAGGTAGTAGGGTGGAGGGGGTGTGTTGGGCTTCACTGGGTGGCGGGTCCATAGGGTGTATAAATCAAATCACATCAACAATACAGCACCTCATTATCATCCAATGACATGTGTGGACATTGATATTTGCGTACGAGGCCTTCATAGGCGTACAGTCCACAATGTGCCTGTACTACACACACACAGTGCCACAGGTCCCCTTTCCGTGTAATAGGCACCATGCGTGGTTGCTAGAAGCATGCATCTATGATGCTCTGTCGGATTGCACGTGCATCCTGTGCCTCATGGACTCCTTGAGGTGCCTCCACATCCCCACCTCATCATCATCATCATCTTCAGGTGCATGCAGTACAGCGTCAGGGGGCATGGGCACATTCCTACGTATGCACATGTTGTGCAGCATGACACATGCCATGACCATCTTAGAAACCTTCTCATGGCTGTATATGAGTGCCCCGCCAGACCTGCTGAGGCTGCGGAAACGAGCCTTCAGTAGGCCGAATGCCTGTTCAATGACCACACGGGTACGTGAGTGGCATGGTTGTAGTCCTCCTCATGCTCGTTCTGTGGGTTCCGGATTGGTGTAAGGAGCATCTCTTCAGTGGATACCCGGCATCACCTGTATGAGACGAATGAAGGGTGTCAGTGGAATGATAGTGCTAAGTAGCCCCCCCCCCTGCAAGGTCATTGACGCATCAAATGGGCCACGATGTCATGCATGGAATGAGACTCACCGAGTAGCCAGGATCTGTGCCCTGCGTGTCGGCTCCATGTAGCGTGGTATTCTTGTGTTCCTCAGGACCATAGAATCATGGGTAGATCCTGGAAATCTGGCACAACAATGCGTAAATATCTTGTTGGAGTCACACACCATTTGCACATTGATTGAATGAAATTGTTTCCGGTTGCGGTACTGGACCTCCATGGCATGTGGGACAACCAATTCAACATGGGTGCAGTCGATGGCACCAATGCAACCCGGGATGCCGCCAAGTGCATGGAATCCCACTTTAGCGTTGGTAATCTCCTGGTACGTGCGTGGTAGTGTGATGTGGTCGTCGGCGTGCTTCAGGAGGGCATCGTGCACTTGGAAGAGTGTCCGTGAGAACAGTGGCTGTGAAATGCCATGCAACTGTCCCACTGTGTGCTGGTAGGTGCCTGTGGCCAGGAAGTGGAGTGCAGACACCACCTTCAGTAGGGGTGGGATGGCGGTTGGGCTATCTATCATGCTCACGAGGTCAGCATGTGTCATGTCCACAATGGCGATTATGGTGTCCCGTCCAAACGGTAGAGGGTGTGGATCTGCTCAGCAGTGAGGTTGAACGGATCGGCTCGGAGGCGTGGGATTGCGGGCCGCCTGCGTGGTGGTAGTGGCAGTGCTTGTGGGCCTTGCTGACCCTGCCTTGCCCTCCTCCTCCTCCTCCTCCTCCGTCTCCCCTGTGCGCCCGGTTGTTGTACCTGTTGTTGTTCGTCGTCTTCTTGTAGTTGTAGCACTTGCAGTGCTATCTGGTACCCCAGGCCCAACATCGCTAGTCCTGCCGGTAGCATTTTGGAGTGGGAGTGGTTGTGGGAGGGGTTGGGTCTGCAATATATGTGCTGTCGGCCTGTATGGCCTCCACTGTGCTGATTGAATGAATCTGTGGCAGATGCAATCCCTTCTGGTCGAGCACGGCCCGCACGTAAGGCTGCATTTGCCGCATGGCATCTTGGGATTGGAATCATGTATCTAATCCCGATGGCAGTGTGATGTACTTTGACTGATTTTCATGCTATGCTCCCATTGTTACACATGCTATGATTGCAGCCGCTTACATACCTGTGAAGAGTCAGTGGTATGTAGGGCTCGATCGATGGCCGACCCTCATGCAGCACAGTAACGTACTTCACCGACGGGCGTGGGTCCCATTTGTGATTGCAGCCAGTTAGCATCATGACACACAGCCGCACTACATTGATGTAATTGTGAATGCAAGCGTTCACAGAAGCCTTTTCGACGTAATGTTGCAAGTGAGGAATTCGAAGGCCAGCATTTTGGGTTTTTGAAGTAGCGGCGAGGATACGCCCACAGGTCTGGCTGGAAATGTAACGTTCTATTGTAGAATGTCCTTGGGACATGGCCCATAACGAGCAGGCAATGAATGATATGAATTGAAGGGGATGCGCAATAGCGTAGTGGCGATGAGGCAGGACGTTCCCAAATCCATCTTGCTTCACAACACTACAGATCCGGCCAGGGGCACAGTGGTTTTTGCGGACTGCATTACGCACAGACGCGATGGAAGTTTCACATATTATGTGAGTGAATATTCATGCGTTTTCATTGCGGGATGAGGGAATGATGTGTGGATGCATGGACTGATGAATCCGTTTAGGGTCTGCCATGTACATGGGTTTTTTGTTCACTCCCTTCCCCTGCGTTATGTGATGCAAGGCTGCCATAGTGGGACATACGTCTCTCTGCCCTTGTCGGATCCTCCCTGTCTCGACGCGCCTTCATACACTTGTGTCTAGGCACGTTACTAATCCCATGTCATGGGTTCTATCTTGACGGACGCATGCACAGTAACGACGTTGCCAATGGTGTATTTAGCTCGATTGGTTTCGTTGTGATTCGATACTGGATTAGGGGTGTGTATATTCCTTTGGAGTGGGCTAGCATGCATATGGGTGTGGATTTGGTGTGTTGAATGAAGATTGTAATGCATCATGAGACCCGTAATGCAATCGGTTGATTTGTGTTTCTTTTGGTGACAGGTATCTCCTGCCCTATTGCAGATGCCATCTCTACGCCACTCCTCCAGATGGTTTTTACTCTCGACTCCTGCAGCTTCGGTGAATCAGTGGAGCACCATTTCGATCATATGGGACGATCGCCAATGGGCCACATGCCCTTACGCTGTACTGGTGGCTAGGTGCAACATTTCGGCCTTTCAGCTCGACTAGTGCCTGCCTCATGGGACGGACCTGCGGTTCTTGCCGCTTCCATGTTGCCTTTTGGAACGTTGATGTAAGCCCTGTGTGCCATGATGGTACAGGGCGTCACACAAGTGGAAGCCGGTCAATTATTGCAGATGCAGCCCTCGGTGATGATGGTTGTTTTGGTGGGATTTTGCAAATTGATGTGGGGCCTTTGTCATTTGGATGTGCATTTAAATTGTATTCCGATATTTGTCGTGTTGCGTTGTTCTTTGCAGGTGATGTGGCGATTTTCGCTTTGTGGCGGTATGTATTGCGTGATGATCTGCTTTGTGTTCCGCCTTCTGAGTTGAGTTGTGTGGTACAGTACTGGCCGCGTTTGCCTACGTAGCACAGTATGGTCACGGATAGAGGCTGCCATTGTGTCTGTTTACATGATGTGCTGTTCAGGGGCGGGGGATTGGCTTTTGGCCGACTGGTGCCTGTCAGCCAGGTCGATTGGTGGAATGATGGGTTGTTCAGAATGTGGCTGGTCACAGGTGACTGTGTTTGCGTGCGTTTGTTGGAGGGGGACTGGGGTCATGTCCATTGGAATAGCTTCTGTATTGATGCCATCTGTGCCCTGCAGCTCCCATCGGCCCCTCTTGGGATGAGCCTGGCTGCTCAGTCACTCTGCCGACTTGTGTGGTACATGCTTCTGCTGATGGTTGGTTTGTTTACTGGCATGAGTACAGGGCTGGTGCAATCCCCCTCAGGATGCTGTTGTGGATGTTGCCTTGCGCTGGTGGCAAGCGATGGGGGACTACTGTTGTTTTGTGTCATGTGTTCTTGATTTTCATTTTGATGTGTTGTACCTTCACATGCCTGTGCTGCGTCAGTACGGCTATGGTGACATGCCGTACATGGATGCCCACTCACGGGGCGCTTTGAGCCCCTGCATGCTTTTCTACGTTGGCATGCATGGGTGAATAGTGGATTTCACTGGTTGCATAGTGTGAGTACATTGCGCCTGCCAGGAGTTGTGCAATGAGGCCAGGGAGTGGAGTACAGGCACTCAGTGGGCCATTTACGGTTGGTTCGCGTTGCCGTATTTCTCGCCATGGCGGAATGGTACTTTACGACGTGCTTGATGGCGTTCAGTACATGTCCGCTAGGGTCAGAATTCGCGTACCGTTGCGCCATGGCGGTGATTCCGGTTTTGCAAGGCGCGCGTGCGCGTACTTGGTGCAGTTAGCGTTGCCGTTCACTGCGGTGTCGCTAATGGCATCGTACTTTACGGTGACGGGTCATGATCGCAACGAGCGGTGTTCGATGGCGGTATTGCATTTCCGCCATCATTTTTCCATTTCCGCAAGGGTCGTAATGAGGCCCAGTTACAAGAGACATTCATCATAAGATAGACAACCCCAAGAGAGGTACAGGACCGAATAATCTGACAACCCGTAAGAGGGAGGCATTATAAACTATAAGTAAGCATGAGACTATTATTATCAAGCAAGCCGATAAGGGCAGAAACATCATAGTGATGCACTGACTTGATTAAATTAAAATGCTAGAGACACATCTTTTTATCAGGGAAGTACACAGACGGATTGGAATTACCCGCGTAGTTGCCGGCAATACAAATGATAAGCTGCAAGACAGCATTATCGTTCCGATTAATAGAGGAGTGATTACTGGAATGACCGAATAACCAGGACAACTGAAGTCGTACATCACACAAATTGGGAAAAAAAGCTTCACACAGTTGATATGTGACTAATACGAGGATACCAATTTACATCTTGTCAGCTTACAGACAGTGGATGGATTCCCTGTCTATATCATTTGTTAATGATGGTGGTCTTCACTGAAGCAGTCATGAGGGCAAGCTTCTGACGTCGTCTACACGTCTGTACTTCTATATACCTTTCCTTGAAGGTTCCAGACATACTCACCCCTGAAGAATTTCCGCTTAATGAACGGTGTATGGAAATAAACATGTTGGGTTGGGGAACGATAATATGTTGTATAACAAATAATGCAACAAACGGTGAAATACTCTGATTTGACTGTGAAATTTGTTTCTGTAGAGTTGCAGTTGTATGTCTATCGTTTCAGAAACAATAGGACACCTGCTTGTTTTTTATAGTGTTGTCTCTTTTTTCAGACTGTGGTGTTAGTAGTATGGTACTGATTAATGAAGTGAGAATGTTCAGTTGTTTGTGTATGAGTGAGGTATGTTTGGAATGTGTTTTCAGGGAATGTTATATGGTTATGTGTATATACTGATGGGATCATAATCCATCGAAACACTTTATAGGATTGATGTTATGTACTACAATATTGTGATACATGAATATTTTTAGAATTGTACCTGTGATTTTCAATAATGTATGAATTAATAAAAATTCTATTATGAATTGCAATTGGGAGTGATGTGAATTTAATTGTTTCACATCAAATGTTGTGTCTTGGTATTCTAACCTATGATACCTTATAGTATGTAGTTATGAGGTACTGGTTATACATAGGTGTACGTACATCCAGAGCTTGCCAATAGAAACACTAGTGTTGTGATCTTTTTGTGTGAAGATATATATTTTGGTATGGTCCAGGACAGATCACAATGCAGAGATATAACTGGTATCCCCTGTTACTCTTGTTTTTTACTACTACACATCTTTTTGAGCCAGGAGGTTACGAAAGATTACTGACCAGTCCTAGTAAGACGATTAATACCGAAGCTTTGGAACTAGTTGAGAAATGGTCATGCAGAGGACTTTTAAGTGATGATTGTTAAGAAGGATTTCTGAACTCTGACCAGGAGGGACAGAGGTTCAGAAGGCCAAACTCGTTTCTTGGAACAGTGTAACCTCTGGACAAGCCAGACCAATCAGGGTAGCTATGTGTCTTACCCTTATTTTTCTTTTTGTGGCCCTTATGGGAGGAACATTTATCAGTTTCCCCACCCTCTTTATCTTTGCACTTTTTCCCTTCCTCCTGCTTACCAGGATGAGTCTTGTCCTTATGGGACACTCTATGTGACACCCACAAATCGGCTCAAATGGCTAGCTTCTTAGGATCTATCTCCTTTGAATCTGCCAAATGCTGCTTGAGCTCAGGGGAAGAAGATGCAAAAATATGTTCCAGCATGACAAGACTTCTCATACCTTCAAAGGTAGAAACTTTATAACCTTCAACCCAGCCAGTCAAGTTTTTTAAGGATTCAGTTACGTAAGATACCCAAGTACCACCTTCTTTCTTTTTATACTCTCTGAACATCTTTAAGTATTGGGCAGGAGTCTTTCCAAACTTTAAGATGAGAGTCTGCTTCAACATTGCAAAATCTTCTCTTTCAGCTTTTGACATTTCCATAATGGCACTGCAGCCAGAATGGGGCAGTCTGCTAAGTAACAAGGCAATTTTATCAGCATTGTCAACTTGTTGAACTTCACATGCATACTCAAATGGATTCAGCCAGTCCATAATGTCATTCATTTCCTCATACACACTGAGCAGATCTTTTGGAAACCTTGGATGAGAGGAGGCCCCAGACCCATGTCCAGGACCCTTGGATCCATTGGCAACTTGAAGCTTGGCCAGTTCCAACTGATGATCCCTGTCTTTTAGTTTTTCTGCCTGCTCTATTTTTAGTTTGGCCATATTGAACTCAAGCTCCTTCTGCCTAAACAGCAGTTCTTGCTTCTTGAATTCAAGTATGGCCTCCCCATCCGCATTGGCAGAGGAAACATTAGACATCACATCCTCCATGTCCTCATGGTTGCTGTGGATCAGTGCAGTGGCAGAACCATCAGTTCTACCAGTAAGAGCAGCCCCACCTCCTTCGGCACTGTCCTCGGAAGCTACAGCTCTAAGCTGAGCTTCTTGCCAATCTATGATTCTCTGAATCATTTCTACTTTTGTGCCTTGAGAGGGGACTCCTCTCTCAGCACACATCTTTCTCAATGTTTCAGATTTAGAAGCATTTAAAGTTAACAAGGTACTTGTTTCCATACTGTTAGATAGGACTATGGCCTTTTAAAAGTTATACCACAACAATTCACTCTGTGTCCTGGTTGAAATAACTTGAAATGCCTTCACTCGTGTGCAACACCGTATACCTTCAGTCCTATCCCACCGCTGTACACCAATTTGTTAAGAAGGATTTCTGAACTCTGACCAGGAGGGACAGAGGTTCAGAAGGCCAACCTAGTTTCTTGGAACAGGGTAACCTCTGGACAAGCCAGACTAATCAGGGTAGCTATGGGAGGCGGTCAAGACTAAGGGCCTCATTACAAGTGCTCCGGTCCGGATTTAACGCTGGCGGTATAACCATACCGGCACCGTTTCCGCGTCCGCCTAATCATGACCTGCGAACCCGTAAACAGCACCAACCGCCACCGTGGAGTCAAAGCTCCCGTAAACTACGCCTGCACGGAAAACCCTCCATTGCTGGCAACACGAAACACCGCGAGCATCACAAGTAGTGCGGACATGGAAACACCGACAACAAAATGGCGGTAAAACAGTGCTCACGCTGGCGGTACCGCCGCAACAGCGAACATGACGTTAAACTGTGCCTGGTGTCCTGAATCTGGCCAGAGGTGCACCAGATCAGCCCAGCTGGACCCAGCAAGCCACTGCGAGCCTACAAAAGGGCCACACACAGCCCAAATCAAAACTGAACCATGCAGGCAGCAGCTCTAGCAGCATTGGGACTGGGGCTACTCAACCAACAGGCAGCACTGCACATGATGGCAGTAATGCAGCTGCGGAGGAGGAAGAGGCGGCGTAGGAGGCGCAGGCGGCAACCAGCCAACCCTGTACCCATGGCAAACCCCATAGTCCAGCCGGCAGCACCCCGCAGGCAGCCTGCAATACCACGCATCAGGGCCTCACCCTGGAACCTCACCCCAGGACAGATCAACACATTATACCGGCTGGACCGGCCAACAATCCTGTACATCACCGGCCTGATAGAGGACGACATCAGCAGCCACA
Organism: Ambystoma mexicanum; assembly: GCA_002915635.3. Classification (NCBI taxonomy): domain Eukaryota; kingdom Metazoa; phylum Chordata; class Amphibia; order Caudata; family Ambystomatidae; genus Ambystoma; species Ambystoma mexicanum. The sequence continues at coordinate 814,067,840 of CM010928.2, forward strand.
TAGACACCCCCACCGCCACCCCCCCTGCTGAAGGTCGTGTCTGTACTGCACTTTCTTGGCACCGGTACCTATCAACACACAGTCGGTGAGCTGCACGGCCTATCACAACCCTGTTTCTCAGTAATCCTGGTTCAGGTACTGGATGCCCTGTTGCGCCATGTGTCTGAACAGATAGCCCTACCCCGTACCCTCCCACAGGTGATTGCCACCAAGTTGGCCTTCCATGCCATAGCAGGCATGCCAAATTGCATAGGTGCAATCGACTGCACCCACATTGAGCTGACAGTACCACGTGCAATTGAAATGGTGTTCCGCAACAGGAAACAGTACCACTCCCTGAATGTACAGATGGTATGTGATGCCACGCAAGTCATTACACATTGCTGCGCACGTTTCCCGGGCTCAACCCATGACTCAATGGTACTGCGGAATTCAACATTGCCACGGTACATGCAACGCTATGCTGGACAAAGCACATGGCTATTAGGCGAGTACTTCTGCCAATGTGCCGGACCTGTGTAGGTGTGGGGTGTGTGTGTGACCAGGGCAATGAGCTACGTGAGTGGGCTGCTGCGACTGCACATGAATCACCCCCCGCCCATCCACTGAATAGACAGCAGAACCCAAACTTCACAAAGCAACACATGACAGGTAGCCACAGTGTGGCCCTACACACCCTGCCACCTGACACACACAGCCTGAACTCCCGCTGACACACACACCTGGATCCACAGCAACCCCCCACCCATTATATGCAACACAGCCCTCACAATGCACATGATGGCTGTACATGAGACGTCCTGCATGTACTATGTCATCACTGTGGAGTGACCCTGCCATGTGTGCACATCACTGCACAATGCCCCACTCACGAGCCACACGCACACCAATGCATCGGTCAATGTCCAGCTGCAAACCCCCACCATGATGGCCATAGAAGATCAACACCCATCAGTGAAAACACAGCATGACACATAAGCATGAATGAACTATGACACAAGATTGCACTGCATCTGATGAAGACATGATACTACAAACACTGACATGTCTCCCACATCTACATCCCATGTAGGAGATGCCGGATATGCACTCACGCCATGGCTGATGACGCCTGTACGGAGGCCAAAGAACAGGCATGAGGATGCGTACAACAGGGCACATGTCCGCACACGTGGCCTGATTGAGAGGACATTTGGACTACTGAAGGGCCGGTTCCACTGTTTGAGCCGATCTGGCGGAGCACTGCTGTACAGCCCAGTGAAGACGGGTAAAATTACGCTCGTTTGTGCCATGCTGCACAATCTGTGCCTGCGCAGGAACATTCCAATGCCCCCAGACGGAGATGATGAAGATGGGGATGGTGACGGAGACGGGGTTGGGGATGGTGATGGGATGGCACAACCACCTCCCGGGAGTCCACTAGATGGACAACGAGCACGTGATGCACTGATTCGCATTTACTTTTGAGAAACAGCATAACTTGGATATGGTGTTGGCACTTAATGAATAAAGGGCATTTACGTTACCAAATCCTATTTCTCCCCACGGCTCGCCCATGTGTTTACATGCATGAATCGGTCGATCTACGTAAATGAACGATGGACCCTACCTGACTTTTCGTCCACTGAAGAAACGAAGAATCGGGCTGCTGTGCGTCGACATCATGTGGCAATCCTATCACTTGCCCCATCGGCCGGGCTGACCTGCCCCTGCGGGACTATCTCCCGCCCCTGCGCCTGACATCAACCGAGCATTCATATCCAACGGCTCTCTCCGTGACGTAACTGGGCCGCGTAGCCAAACGCGCCCAGTCGTGTACAGTCCTACGCGACTTTACACAGAAGCCGTAAAACAACCCAGTTGATCTCACTACACAGCGCGACACAATTCGGATTATGAAACAGCGGTTTGAAAGTAAACAACAAGATTGTAAATTTGGTAAAGTACATTCATTTGACATCAAATGTTTTGAGGATAATCTGAGATTTGTATTTGTCTTTGCTCTCGATCCGCAAAAGTACATCCTGAGTCACGCGCTGTTCCATTGCGGTACACAGGTGTTGGTTTACGATGGTAGAAGCACTATGGTCGCACTGATGATCGCAAGGCTGATCCAACAACGAGGCACTATGCCACCGTAACGGTTGGTATGTTGCTTCTAGCCGCTAGTACTGCGTGAGGGCATTTTGGTCCTTGGCGATAGTCCCATAAAATGGTCAGGGTGGTGAAATTGTTCACTTGGAGCTGCACCTGGCAGTTATAGAACCCGTCGGCAGGGGTGTGGTAAAGATGGCATGGGCAGTAGTGAACGACGTACCTGTAACGAAATACATGGATTAGTATCTACTGCCGATCTACATTGACGTTAAGCTTTGACTTGGTTTGCCATATGACTATTGACTAGCGAGGATAGTGCAACGGAGTATGTTACGTTACTCACACTAACCCCCCCCCCCCTCCTCTGCATTTTCCCGAGCCGCCTGAACGCCAGGCTACCACTTCGGCTTTCATAGTGCGCGGTACAAAATGCCACACCCAACGAACAAGGACAACTTGACCTCGCTTGAACGCAACGCTATTGTTTATATATTCCGGTATGAAATCATCGAAAGGGTTACTCACATAATATTTGCATGTTCCATTGTCTAGCCGTAATGCAGTGCCTGGATACCACTCCGTCTGTGACAACGAACTTGTGAACAAAGATGGAAGTCGGTCTAGTTTCAGGTTTTCCATCCTTATCCTCTCTTACGTTCTTGCACCCCTCCTTCAAAAGCAGTCTCTAGGCACAGTCCCTGTCTGTCAAGGTCAAACAACAATAGGACCTTATACTGCGAGTCGTGGGCCAGTCCGGCCCGCGAGCAATGAATCGAGGCAGCTGACCTTCACTGTGAACGTGCATACATTCTTACTTTGCAACATTCTGTGTTAAGCCATCCCTGAGAACTTGATTATTACACTCCATCTTTGCATATTGTCCGCGTGCACTGCATCCATTGAGAACCATGAATATGGAGATGATTGTCTATTAATGTAAGATTGAGATTTTTCGTTCGTTTAGTGGACGGAAACTCGGGTAAGGTCCATTGCAAAAGCATCTACGATCGACCGATTGATGTTTGGTAACACATGGCCAACCCGTAGGGACAATAATAAGTTAGGGACGGAAAAACCATTTAATCATACTGCATATGAAATGACAGATGTCCACTCATCATGGTAGTTTTCAAAGGTGTTTTATTTACAATTCACAAGTAAAAAATGTGCATTTGGTAGGTAAGATCGACACCCGTGCGCACCCACCACCCACACGTGACCACCACCCTACACCCATGGTGTACCCAAATGTCATGTTGACTGGCATTCCCACATGGCACTATTTGCGGTGGTGCTTATGCGGTGCCGTGTCCTTGCTTGCGGATCCAGTCAGCCGACTAGAACGTCTACGTGGGCTGGCAGTGGCAGAGCTGGATGGGGTGGTGCTGGTTGAGGTGACTGTCGGTGTGACTGTGGACAGGCGCCCTTGCAACGCCTGATGGGCTACCAACATTGATTGAGCAATGCTGGATTGCACACTGTTCCCTTCCCTGACATGGCGTGCCAGGGTGACAATGGTGGACGCAAATCGTCCAATAGACCTGGAGAGCCGCCGCACCGACATAGCATTGCTCTCACGCTGCAGCCTGGCCTCCTCCCGCTGATGCACTGCCTCCTCCCGCTGATGCACTGCCTCCTCCCGCTGATGCACTGCCTCCTCCCGCTGCAGCCTGGCCTCCTCCCGCTGCAGCCTGGCCTCCTCCCGCTGCAGCCTGGACTCTTCCAGCTGACTTTCCACCAGCTGCGTCAGGGTGGCCTGTTGCTCGTAGTGCTGAAAGCGTGTACTGAGCTCAGCCATGGAGGGAGTTGGGGAGCGCATGGGGCTGTGCAGTTCTCGGGGGCTGTACTGGAGGCCATGGAAGGGTGACGCCTCATCCATGTAGTCCCCCTCACCCTGTTGTACTGCTTCGGCCTGCATGGGCGGGACACTTCCATCACTTGATGCACCCTCCTCAGCTGTGCAGATGGGCAGCGAATCATCATCCGGGGCCAGGGTGGGTGCCAGCCCAGGGATGGTGGCGTCTGCCCGTGTGCCTGAGGTGGCCGGTGTGCCTGAGGTGGCCGGTGTGCCTGAGATGGCCGGTGCTTGTGTGCTGGAGCAGCTAGCATCATCCTCCTGGGCCAAAGTGCTACGTTCGGCGCGTGCAGTTGGCCGCTGCATTGCATCTTGGCCGTCGTCGCTGTCATTTGTCTCGCCTGTGGGGATACAGAGGGCATGCTGTTAGTTGTGTGATGTTACTAGATGTGTCCATCACATGCATCGAACATGAAAATACATGGCCACTTGCATGTACACACTTGTGACTGTTGATGCACTCAGGTGTGTGTGTGTCTGCTTCCAGTCAGGCACGCACTGTGTGCATTTCCAGGGTACATGCTTGGGGGATGTGCTACTTGTCATATGGCTAGTCAGTGGGTCCATTGGGTCACTCCTGCCCTGTTGGGGGGGTGGGGGCATTGTGAGTGGGTCCATTGGGTCACTCCCATTCACACTTATGGCTTGGTACTATGTGCACTTACCAGCATGTGCAGGTGGGCTCACTCCTGCCTCTGCCTCTCCTATGCCGTGGATGCCTTCGAGGTGCATGACACTGCTGCAGCGTTGTTGCAACTTGAGAGGGGATGCAGGGCCTCCACCAGTTCCGGTGCTGTGTTGGCGGTGTACAGTGATGAGGTTGCGCACCCGGAGCCTGAGGTCATCCCACCTCTTATGGCAGTCCTTGACAGAGCGTGTGGCACGACCCACCGCTGTGCACTTGCGTGCTGCCTCCGCCCACACATCCTTGCGCTGTTGCTGAGTGGCGCGCCGCTGGTCTGCACTGAAGAGCATTTCCGCTTGTTCAACAATGTGGTCTACCAGAACTGTGAGCTCAGCCTCACTGAAACGCGTCTTTCGCTGTCTGCGTGCTGGTATCCTGGATGCCATTCGAATAGTTGTCAGTCTCGGGGAGGTAATCTGACCTGTGGTGTCTGAGGTTGGCAGTGGATTGTGCCTTTTATAGTGGCCGCCTCTCCGTTTATTCGCGCGCTGGTGGTTTTTCCGTGTCGGCAGACACGGACACAGATTTAGCACCATTTTTTGTTGCGTAACATCCATGTGCGTGGGTGTTTACATAACGGCGGTAACTCCCTTTCCGCCTCGGTGTGTTGCGCGCGACCCAAGTGCCGTAATCGGCCCTTCTTTCCGCAACCTTGCAGTCGCAGAAGTGGATTGACTGTCGTCACGGATTCAACAGATTCAGGCACGGCCGACTCGTAATGAGGCCCTAAGTCTCAGGAGGGGTGAGGGTGACTGAACGACCTCAATGAGCACACAAAGCAAGGACAGTTACAAATTACTCTAGTATGGTGTTATATTAAAAATATAGACACATTTATTACAAGGCCTTTGTAACATAGACCATACCAAAGAATCACAGTAATACTAAAGTAAACCAATACATCACAATAAATACAATATATATACAAGACCAGGGGGGGGTCTAAGGGCTTCAAAGCACGAAATATGTAGACCACCTAGATGGGGAGGAAAACAGGCAGTGCAAGTAATCTTTAGACCCAATTCAACATCAAGAATACACCTAACTAAGAGGCAGTCCAAGCCCTACGAATAGAGGAGCCTTATGCTCAATAGTACATGCACGCGCTTGTACCAATGGACAAAATAGGGTCTCTTGAAGGGTCTCTAGCAGCTCAGGAAGGTGGATAAGGCAATGAAGAACAAGTTCCCACTATTCAAGCAGGACCTCCACTTGAGGGCAGAGGCAGGTTCAGAGTGCAGGATGGAGTCGCTATTTCGCAATAGCTGTGGAAAGGAAAGGGGTCCTCAGGGGCCACTTCGTGCGTAAAAATGGGCTCCTGCGCTAGGGGCCACCAGTTGGGGTAAGGACTACTCACCGGTCCCCGATGCAGGCAGACCCAAACTTCGCCAGTACAGTCCACTTCACTGGCAGGTTCGAATGCGACAATCAGGACGTCTTGACACCATGTAGACTCTGAGATACAGCGAGGATTCCCAAACGGGACAGTGGCGATTTCTCCGCTCCGGGAGGAGGAATCAGCCCAATTCCACTGCAGCAGGCTTCAGGGGCAAGGGGGTCACAAATGCAGCGAACTTGCACAGCTCGTTGCCACAGCAGGGCAACACGGTAACCACGTTTACTCTGGTCCGGGCGCACTCGTCTCACTTCAGACCTGGGAATGCCAAGTGTACCAAATTCAGTGTGAGGGTGCTGTGGACAAAGAGCAAGCAGTATACCAAGGTTCGGGGGCCTCCTCGAAACGGCGGCGGTATCAGAGCAAACGTCCCATGTAAGCTGGTCAGCCCACTGGTTGGCCCAGGGACACTTCCGAAGAGGCTTACTTGCAGGGTTTGGTGAAGGTGCCGAGAAGAGTTGATCCCACTATTCCAATTGGTCGAAGCATCTTTGCAGACCTTCTAGGACGATCAGATGCAGAGGGGTCCCACGGGACGACAGTGGGCTCAGGGTGCCAAACCTTCCAGCGGGTCACTAGCGGTTCCTCGACTCGGCTTCTTGTTGCAGGATACTTGGCTCCTTATCCTTTGTTCATGTGAACTCAGGAGATCGACATGGTAGTGGTGTTTCCAGCCTCCTTTTAAGCAAAGTTCCCTTCGCGCCAAAATGGAGAGGACCCAATGGGAGATCTGCTCACAAGCACTCACTCCATACGTGGACCAATCACGGACCACAGTGGTCCCAGGCATTCAGGACACTCCAGACTCTCTGGCACCCAGGATGTGTATTGGGAACAGACATCCCAGCCCACATCCTGGAGGCACACACACAAGACATGCAGAAGCCCGCAAAAGCGTTGGGTTTCGCGGGAAAGTGCATGACCAAATAAGGACTGACCCGGGTCGGCTCGCCCTGGGGAAGGTGAAGGGGCAAGATGGCCAAAGGACAGGACAAAGAACCTTGTGGCATGGCCATTTTGGAGCCAGGCCACCTATTCGTGCCAAGCGCGGTAAGCGCGTTTTCCATGGCAAGAAAAGGGTTACAAATATATGAAAACGATAGCTGCCACAAGTCCTGCCTATGACACATCTGCACAGTTCATTAAAAATCCAGCGAGAGTTTCTAGGGCCTTTGGAATGACTAGAGACCCAAGGGTGCTGTAAAATAAGTTACATTGCACTCTTGTTACATGTTGCACAAAAGCTGCAACATGAGGAAAGGACCAAGGGAAACAAAGTCTCCCTACTGACTGTCTTAAGGGCATGTCAGTTTCCCCATAAAAAGTGAGCGAAAACCCAGAGGAGTGCAGCTGAGGGCTGTGCTTCTCTGGCAAAGTCTAGATCAGGGTGTAAAACAGCAGCAAAAAGTTTGGGGGTTGACACATGTGGGATGTTTTTATCCATGCATCCGAGCCCTACCTCAAAACTGTGCAGTACTGACATGGAAAACATCATGATGGCCAGAGCTTCCCAGAAAATGCACAGGGAAATGCATGAAGAATAGGCTGCCACTCATTTTTGCCGATGTTATGGCACAGAAGGGCACTGCCTAAAACCACCATTGGACTACCCACACAGTAGCCTGAAACCATTGGGAATGGCAATGCTGATTGCCAAAAGCAACCTAGAATTGTGGGGATTCATTTTCTTAAATCCCAAAAATGGGTGCATTACCAGTACTCACCACTATCAGAAAGCCGGCGTTTTAAAACAACACCAGACTTTTTTCTTTTTTGTGTAAAACTGAATAAATGAACCCAAAGCAGGCCAAAGAAAGACTTACTGAGAGGTGGATACAATGTAAAGTTATATTCTGAAGTGACTTGAAGGTTTATAACAAGACTGGCTGAGCTGTGGATTTCAGCAGTTTAAGTAAATTTGGACTGAAAGACACTAAAAATCTAAATGTTTAAAAGAAATGAGTGACCTACTTTTGAGTGTCACATAGGTTGCAATTGTTTAAATGTCATAGTTTTGAACTTAGAATCAGCATTCTAGCTGCATATGTAAACATTGTCTTGAAATGCAGAAAACTGGGTAACTAAAAGTGACATTAGCTGGGGCCTGGCTTAAGGAACTGAATTCTGCCCACCAGCTACCCCCGACAGGAGTTGAGACTTGCACAACAGCTGTGTTCCCAGGCCTAGCTGCCTTTTGCTGCTCCCACCAAAAGGGATATGACACTTCTCTGATTGAATTACCAAGGGACTGCTAGAGACTAAACATAGGACCCAGGCAGAGGGTTTATTGAAGTGGCCATAAATGGCTTCCTCTTGAACAATGGGCCTTCCAGGGCCCAGGCAGATGGTTTATTGCAGGGGTAATAAAAATGGCTTCCTCTTGGCAGAAACTGGGAGGGGGAGAAACTGGAGACAGAGGCTGAGCTTGAAGAAAGTGGAAAGACTGGTTTCTGTACCATGTGACCTGAAAAGACACACCCCTGTAGCCAGAATATGGTTTTAGAAAAAGATGAATAACTCATAGTACGGACTTGTCATAATTATTTAAATGATACCATAATTCTTGTGAATTTTCTGCCCACATTTTAAGAGGTTTTTAGAACCGGTGGCATGATCTGGGGGCAAACTAGCAGTTAAGAGGGTATTACTTAAAATGTATGCATGTTAAAAATCTGACACTTCATCAAGTAAATGTCCATACTCCTTGCGCACATGTGTATAAATTTGGGGTAATGTCCGATATTACGAAACCAGTTAAAAAGTGCAAATGTTGCCATTTCTGAATGCAAGCTCCCAGGAAGAGCAGATTTGGACAGGGTATACCTCCTGTGATATGTGATGGGTGCATGTAATTTTAAACAAATGTGTACCTGTGCAAATATGTCTTTTGGGTCAAAATATAGATTGTGTGTAATTTGACAGGGGTGGGTTCTCTGTACCATAAACAGACCTCATCATGATGACACTTCATTTCATTCCCCCAATCAAGGGGAAGAGGATGAAGTGGCCAATGACAAGTGGAGAGGGGTAGGCCTAGTGATGCTGCACACACACCCATTTTCAAAACACATAAAAGCAGACAGTCAGGACAGATAGGGACCTTCAAATCCATTTGCTGCGGAACGCTCTGCCGGGACAAACATCCATAAC
>CM010928.2:814077042-814095276 GCA_002915635.3 Ambystoma mexicanum
CCTCAACACAATTGAGCAGGTCTTTGGCATGAGAGACATGGACACCTATGCTGCCACATCAGGTGAGTGTCATGTGTGCATGATATAAATGCTTTCCTCACCACATGATATGCAATAAATGTTGATATTCTGGTGTATGGGTCCTTCTCTCCTTTCTGTGTTTACTACAGTAATGCATCCATAGTCACTTCCATCACATGTTGTGCATCATACAAGGTGAATGCTTGAACCAGGTTTCCAGTTGACATTGATCTTATGCCACACATTACTGTGCACCAGAATGTTTAGTAAGGCCAATACACCTATATGTGCCAATGGTCTGAACGACAAATAGCATTGGACAGACTCAGTGTCATGCTTGTGGATTGTGCACTGTCAACCAAAATTTTGGCTCCCATGGAATAACACTCATCACTGGGTGATGTCAGAGTAATCCATTCACTAACCCTTGCAGGCAGTGGGCATGGACGAGCTACAATGCTAGTGAAAAGTAGCATAATGGAGCAATCCTGACAGAAGGTGTAGTGGTTGGATGAAAGATATTTGATATGTAATGCAGATTCCAGATTTGGACAGTCAATAATTCCGTGGGCATGAAATCACACACTGGTATGTTGTATTCTCTCCACACACGGTCAAGATGCATGTGAGTGTGAGTAACTACACATCTGTCCATGGAAAATCAGGCGAAGGTGGTGATGGGGATGTTGGAAACAGAAACTCAATCATGCATGTTTTTTCAGTAGGATAAGGCGTGATACTTTCACATGCTGCAAGAATGCATGGATGAAGTGGAGAATGGACTCACTTTTTTTTGTGTATTTTATAATATCATATAGGCATTTATGTATGGTTGGTCACCTACTCTTCCAATCTGTGGCTTAATGCAGGGGCTAAATTTCACTGACATGATTTAACAGAGTAATGTAGTGTAGGGGTGCAACACCCTCATATGGAAATACAGTAGCAACTTCAATGCCAAGGTGGTGTACAGCACATGCTATGGGTTATGTGAGTTAACAATTATGAGTGTGCTGTTGTGCACTTGAGTGGGCAATGCTCACTGTACTACATACCTAATTAGATTCGGAGAAGGCACCGATAGGCCATATATGTAGAAGGCACCAGGGACAGTAGTGGAATCGAAAACAGTTTCTACAACCTTTCCTGACATGTTCAAGGGCAATAAATGCCTATTACATGGACATCAGGATTACTGTCCAACAGAATGTGACATGTAGTGTGTTTAGGCTGCCATTGTGCTTGTGGTAACAGTGACATTGATATTCGGAATTACTGAATGTCCAGTTACAATGTCTGATGCATGTGTAGCAGGCCTTTTGTGTCTGTTAGGCATTTGAATTTAAATATGCATGTTCAGCTGGGTAGGCCTCTGAATATTGTTCTCTGACTTTTGCATTGTGAGGACAGAGGATGAGGAGGAGGAGGAAGAGGAGGGAGGAAGGAGGCACACCATCCACCAGTGCAGCCTGGGTGCTGGTGTCTGGTGAGAATCCCTCCTGTTGCACCATCCAGCAGGCCTGCGACTCAGTCTTCTGATGATGCTGCTGAATCTGATGTGGAAGGCATAACTGAGGGCATGGTGGAGGGACCAGCACTGAGTAGTCTGGATCTATGGAGCTTCCTAGAGGTTCTTGAGGCTGCTGAGTCTGAGAGGAGAGCAGGAGACCCTGGGCCTGGCAGTGGAGAGTCCTGCATCATTGGTGGCCTCTGTGTCTGCAACATTGCCTTCTCCATCATGGAGGCAGCAGCAGAAGGCTGATGGCAGTGGAGGGTGCAGACTGTCAACATCAATGACAGTGCTCACTGTGACAGGCCTGGCCTTTGGCATCCAGCTTGGTAGGCCACGCACACGTAGGGATGTGTACCTGCTGGACACTTGGAGTGGGAGGAGGAGTTGCTGTGTGCAAGTGTCCAACGGGGCAAGGTCCTGAAGAGATGGCCAGGACATCCATCTGTCTGGCCAAAATGTCATCTCCTCCAATGCTACACACACTGCCAATATCCACTATTGCGGCAGAAGAGGAGAGAGGACATGCAACACCTGAGCAGGCGATTTGAAGGAGGTCTGTGCTTGAGACAATCCGCATAAGGAGATGTTGTCCTCAAGCTACAGTGACCTCATACACACATGTATTGAAGAATCTCTGCATGAGGAGATGTTAGCCTCAAGGACCTCTGCACCAGAGATGTTGCTTGCAACATCAGGTTCCATTCATGCTGAAACGTTGGCCACTCATGACAACCATTCACAGTACTTTTGTCATTGTCACTCCATACAGTCATTCCTCTCACATGTGTCCACCAATGAAGACAGGCTTTTGGCTATCATGGTTAGAGTGCCATCCTGGATCGCCACAGGTATGGAGTTCCAACTGCTACATGCAGGTGATGCCATTGAGCATGTGGTTCACACATCTCTATCTGTTGGCCCACATAGCCCTTGTTTGGGAACCCTGATCAGTGTGATTTTTTGGATTATTTTCTTTGTTCCCTTCAAGGTGGCTGCATTATTTTCTCCTGAAGAGCATAGTGCTCTAGGAGGCAGTGATTTAATGTGCATGCTACATGCACATGGGTTGATGGGGGGATTTACATGTGGACTGCTCAGTGACAGAATCACATTTCAGATTCCATTTGAAAAAGATGTTATGACATTAGCTGTCTGTTAGACAGCTGCTATCTACTCCTGACAATCCCCCAATGTTATTTCGATCTCTAGGCTCATCCAGCACCCAGCTCCCTGGAAGTCACACCAAGCCCCTATTTCATCCAAGTCACATTCCATCTAGTGGACACTGATCCTCTGAGCCCGGTTGTAAAGACAATGGTAGGTGGAGTGGTGAGGGATTCACAATTACACCAGCGTCCAGCAGGTAAGGTCTGTACACTGCATGCATTGTCTGTAAATCCAATAATTGCGATGTCTCAGTGGTATTTTCAGTGTACTGGGTCCAGTCGATGCTCCCGTCCAAGAAAGTGGGCAACTGAGTATGTGGCTTTCTATGTGCCTAACCACAAGCTAGTTGAGACAAACTGGGAAGCATGTTATTTGTGTCGGCTGTGATATATGCCCAACTATGGCTGGCTTTGCTGAATGTTCCAGTGGCAGGAAGTGTAAGGCTGATAGCATTTACAGAGGTGTCATGGCCTATGAACATTGCTGATGAACCGATCAGTCTCCACACTGATCAGTCTGTATGGCATGCAGGCTGGAAGAGGATATATTCCATCATCGTTCATGGGCATCCCGATATGTTGTTCGTAGTAATATCAGTGCTAGCAATGCAATATTTGGAATTCTGACAATAGTGTTCAGTGAAATGGCTGCGTGATTCTGAGAGCAGTTTGCTTAGCGCTTGTGGGGGCAATTGTAGTTTGCACGTGCTCCTCCCAGCCAGTATTTACTTCTAGTCATATTTTCGCTTTTGTAGTCGCCTAAGAAAAACTGATTTATTGGCGATTTAGGTGACCGCAAAAGTGACAAGATCCCCTCCTGACAGAGCAGATGGCAGACTGTCTAACAAAGGGGGACTGAGCTAATGTAGTTGACCTCTGCAGTGACATTACATCTATATGCCAACGTGTGTGGGCATTTACAGATTTGGGTGGCCTTGCTGCTCAGGCCCATGTGTCAGACCTTGGTCTGACCCCACCATCTCTGTCATAGCTTTTAAATGGGGGGTTCCCACCCCCAAACCCCTTCATCACCTGCACCACTCCCCACTCCAGAATCCCTGTTCAACAACACACAACATAAACACATGCACGCACACAGCAACACTTACCTGTTCTCCCCGTGCCTGGAGCCATGCGCCGCCTCGTGTGCACAGCGCTGACGATCCGATTTAGAAAGACGCTTGTGCGGCACCGCAGTCCTTCTAATCAATCTTTTTGTATCGAGTATTGAAACGTATTTGACAAATACGCTGTCCCATTGTCCTCTTTTAATGAGGAGTTGTGCATTTCTGCCCTTTCCTTCTATGCGCGGTACTTCCTGCCTGATTTTAAGAAATGCTAAGCGCTTGCACATCTGAAAGGAAGACAGAGCAAGTTCATCTGTGACCAGAAATTTTGTTAGGGCGCAAAGTGTACTTTGTCGCAGAATTCAATCACGCCATACTAAACGTTTTGTAAATTAGACTCATGTACGTTGCCTGGCCACATGTGGTCCTTCAGTGCATCATTCATACACATGTTTAAATATCATATAGAACAGCTGTTCGCTGACTCTGATCAAGTTGAGTGTTTGGATTGTTGCGTGGATTGTTACATTTGTTGAATAGGTTGTTGCATGGTTAACAGGTTTGTGGGTAGAGCTGCAGGCGTCTTCTGATCATGTGCGAAGTTGTGTATGTGCAAAAAGTTGCTATTACATGTGTGTGCCTTCATATGATCAAATACTGCTGGTCGTGTGAGAGGTCGTTTTCCAGCACACAGTGGGCCTGATTGGCATAGCCTTTTGTAATGGGTTTTTCCCATCCAACAGTGTTTTTGTAAATCAGGCGCCGTGCATGCAAGGAGCACAATGGTTTGAGTCTGTGTATCAACCTGACGCTGTTGCTGAAGTCTGAATTTAAACCTGATATACGGCTACAGCGGGGTACACACATTCGTGGTGGATATGTTTAAACAAATAACTGGTTGGAGCCTTGGTGCTTTGAGCAACCTAGTGCAATAAATACAGTGTATTGGGATGATTGAACACCGGCAGTAGTCGCTCAGATGCCCTTGAAGGAAAAAAAAGAATTTAAATTCCCCTTGAAGAAAGGAACTTTCATTGTTCTTGCAAGAGTTTCTGCATTATGCATGGTCAGGCCTATAACTTAGTATCATAAAATGCAAAAGTCGTGGCAGGGAAAGTGCAAAGCATCATTCTGGTGAAGCCATGGATTGTTTCCTCTGCAATTCATTACCTCAAAAAAGCTCTGAAAAAGTTTTGGGTATTTTTTTCAAGTAAAATGGCGATTTTTCTGAATGGCATTTTATAATATCATACCTCTGCTAATATCTACTCCAATTCTCAAATAAACAGTGAATGAAAAGGTGTGTTTTTCTTTTAAATATAAACAGTGTTGGTGTTATCTTGAAATGGTCTATTGGTATTTCTCATTTGTCCATGAAGCACCCTACATAATGCAGTGGCAACAGAATAAAGCACATCCCATTAAACTCAACGACAAAGGGATATAAGGCTGGAACTGAAACGTTGATACTGCACACCACCTTGTATTGATTTTTAAGTAGCTTTTTTAAGCCTTTTCCATTTCTTTAGCACTATTGTCCATGGCTCTGGAAATCTCAAACCGTAATCAAAACATTTCTAGAAATGACATTTTTTTAGTTCTTTCTTTGAAAGACCACATTCACTGTTGAAGGTTATTCTGCGGAAGTAAAAGCAGGGCATATTTTTGGTAGCTGCCCACCGCACTTGTGAAACTGAAAGTCCATCTGCAATTGCAGTCCAACACAACTGTTGTTTTTTTTTTATCTCTTTATTTAACATTATAAAGTACAAGTATCAATACAACAATCATCATACCTAAACAAAGCGTCCAAATCGTAAAACTCATAAAAACAGCTGAATTGAAGATAAAGAAATATCTAACAATATGGACCTCCATAACAATTACACAAGAACATTGTTGAACTCTATAAAGATTTATGACACACAAACACAAGACAAAACAACATAAAAACACAAACTAAACAGTCCATCATCACCCCCATTCAAAGAATAGGCCATCAAATCCTGAATCTATGTATTCAACCATATAGTTCATCAAAAGGTCCCCAAATCCGTGATAACGCCCTCCTTCCTTGACCGAAAAGCATAACCTTATCATATTTCGACAAGACTTGCATGTCAAAAAGCCATTCCTCCACACCAGGTTTCTTTCTAGATTTCAAACTCGCAAGATCTGTTTGTTAGGAGAATCTCTGTTTAGGCTGAATTTCCTAACCTAGTGAGTCCCCAGCAGCTTTGCTGGATTCTGGAGTTTGTTCTTTTCATCTGCCAAGAGTGAGACTCTTTTTCTCCACTCTTGGACATGATTTGTGGTATTTCTTTGAATGTTAATGTGTTCTATGGGCTATGGGGTCTTTTACTCCATAGGGTCTCATGTGTTTTGCTATGTGTGTTACAGGGCACCTTCCGTGCCGTAACACTGGGGTGTCCTAGGTGACCCCCACCATAGACTCCATACCCTGGGACTGGCTACTGTCTCCCAGGGCATGTAAAGTCACCATTGGCTTTACTAGACCTAAATTTACTAACAGAACCAGCACAAACCATCCTATTGTGGATGTACTGGTAGGGGTAATTCGATTACCCCTGGGTCTGTTGTTCGAGGGGGCACTGTCCCGTCCCCCCTCGTCGAGTTTTGGCTGGTGGCAGTGGATACTACTTTTTATATTCGACCGCGAATATATTCCTATGGGATTTTTCCATTGTTCGAGGCTAATACTTTTTCTATGTAGCCTCGGTCATACCGCCGGTTTATTAAATTAAAAATGAATTCACCGGTTGGTATTTTCTGCCAGAACTCAGTTTTTAAATGGCGTATGTGTTCGCCTCTGTAACTCGGAACCAAAGGTTGAGCCCTTTGTTCCACTTTTGGCGGGCTTCTGCACAGAAGCCCTCCAGAGTGGTACCATTCTGTCTGGGTACCACAGGGGGTGTGGGAGGGGGTTTAGGCACCCTGGACTGAGTTGCCTTGCCAACTCAAGTCGCACTCTGGTGTGATTGGCCAAGTGGTGAGCCACCCGCTCACCACTTAGCATGTTTGATTGACAGCTAGGCTGAATGAATGGGGTTTTCTGCATAAAAGCAGGGCTTTGGGGACTGGAACTTCAGAAGTCGCACAGGACCTAAGAATCCGATGAGGGTAAAGCTGAGCCGACCTGCAATGACTACACCACGGTGGAGCCCTGCTGAACCGACTCACCACTTCCCAACGACAGAGGAGATCTCCCTGCTGGCGAGTCTTCTTCTATTCGACTGGTGGAACAAACCGGTCCTTGCTTTTCTTCGCTTCCACAATGTCTAGTGGTCGGATTGCCTGTGCTGAGCACCCGGCAACTGGATAGCCACTAACCGCTGAACCGCGACCAAAAGGTGGTGCCTTGTGACTGAGCACTCCGCGGCTGGTCTCTTCCCTGGTCGTGCAACGATCTTCAACTTTCCTCTACGACAAGATCATCTCTTCTTCTGGCAAAGCTCCGACTTGCATCCACCACCAGGAACAACTGCCCCGCCGGAGCTGTCTCTTCACTTTCAAGGTACTGTGTCCGCCTGGCTTCCTTGAACGGTTAGCGTGAGGTGTCTTAAATCCTTACCTTTCCATTGGGTCGCCTCCAGACCTTCTTAACTTTTGTTCTAAAACTGGTCAACCTTTCGGTGACATTTTGCTACAAAGACTTGCAGTGCATTTCCACTGTGGTGTTTTTGGACCTACCGCCTTGCCTCTCTCCGAGTGGGCCTGGCCTCTGAACTTTGTGATCTACAGTAGACCCTGCCTTGCTTGCCTTGCATTTGCTTCGTAAAAGTGTTGGTACTGAGTTGGTTTCATACCCTGCCTTTTTCTCTCCCTTTCTAACGAATACTAGAGTGACATCTAGGTTAAGCACTCACCTCTGTCTGCAAATAAGTGGTGTCTTTGAACCTCGACTTGTCGAAATATTGTTATGGATTGATATATACTTATAGTAACTTTGATTGAAGTTGTTTGCCATATTAGTGCCAGTGTGTATTTCATAGATGTGTCTTTTAAATAAATAATTATATATCTTTACACCAAGCTCTGATCCGTGTCTGCTTGTTCTACTGTGTAAATTGCACTACCTTGTATACTCTAAATACTGCCTAACTCGTCTTGAGAGAGGTCTGACTGCTCAGCCACAGCTACCAGGTAAATCTGGGTGGTGCAGACTGCTACCAATTGGGTTTACTGCTAACTCCTGTAGTCTTAAACTTTTTGCAGTGGTCCCAGAGGGAACTGCACAGGTTTCTGCCTAACACTGTTTCATCGCCAAAACCAAACCTCTGTTAATCCAATCTGCATCCTTTCTAACCCTATGACCTCTCTCCCTGTTGGACAACAATATGATCAAAAGGAATGTACGCGGAAGTTTCTCCTCCAACACAAGATCTAACCTGTCCAATACATTGGACCAGAAATCAGAAACTCTCGAGCACACCCACAACATATGCATCAAAGAACCCCCACTACAACCACATCCCAACACAAATCAGAGTCCGAAAGACCCACCTGGACATCTTAGACGGTGTCCAGTACAATCTATAGAGGATCCTTTGTCTAATATATCTCAGTTGCAAATCCATCTTCGATGTACCCCACCTGAAGTAATAGGTCCACTCCTTAGCAGGGATATCCGCACCAACTTCATCTGTCCAGGACAGGCGAAGTCTATCCCAAGCCCTCATCTCCGCTTCATCCGACGGCATTAAACCCATGTACGTGGAAACCACATATGAGGCCGAACGGAGAAGTTCACACAATGAAGGTCTCTCCTCCATGACCCCACCGTCTAACATTCCTGTCAGTTCAGTCAATAGTGCATTCAAAGCATCATAGCGACTCTTCTCTCTAGCACCAATTCCAAAAGACGTTCTCAATTGGTCGAAGGGAACCATACGACCGTCCAACCACACATCATGAATACGAAAAATGCCCCTATTGATCCAGCTCTTCCAGCATAAGGGTTTGTTTGCTAATAGCAAACACGCATTATGCCACAAAGAAGCATCATAATGCATCCAAGCATTACCCCCATTAATTTCTATGAAGCGTAATATCGCCTCCTTAGTAGCGCACATTGTAGGTAACTTCTTCACTGAAGGCGGTACTTTCAACATAGAATATATATCCTTAAGGGCATAAGGCAAAAATTGGGAACTCTCAATAATACTCCAATTGGGAACATAGTCACGGTCAGCAGAGAAGTATGAGGTTGATTTTTCAATAGGAAACCCATACAATACTTCTGTAAATTTGGGTAACAAATCCTCCATCCTTCACAGGACGAGTCAGAATATATTTAGGTACTTTAGGCCGTTTACCAGCCGCCAAAGAAAACCCTGGAAAGCCTTGTCAATGGAGCAAGTACTTTTTTCGTGAATTTTAAGGGATGGATTGTATGACGTAGAGAATTTTGGTAAAAGAACCATTTTGATTGCATTGATCTTGGCCCACAGCCCATCTTCATCCTGTTCCACTTCAATATGTCCCTATTAATCACCCCAATATTCGGGACACATTAAAAGCAGTCATTCTTTTCAAGTCTCTGACCAAGTGAACACCCAAGTACTTCACAGCCCCGTCTCCCAGTGGCAGTTCCAAGAGCCCAAAACACCACGTGGAACCTCGACATCCAAGGGGAAGGCCACCGTTTTTCCTCAGTTCATTTTGTGGCCCAAAAAGCCACTCACCTCATCGAACATCTGTTTGAGTCTCACACATCCCTCTGCTGGATTAGATAAAATAACAGTCATGTCATCGGCGTAGCACAGAACTTTCATCTCATTATCTCCAAACCAAAGACCATGAAGGCCCTGTTCCTATTTCAAGTACAAAATGAGGGTTTCCAGTGCCAGATTAAACAGGTACGGAGACAAAGGACAACCCTGTCTGGTCCCCCTAGATAACAAGAATGAAGAGGACATAGCCCCATTAACCCATACCTTTGCACTAATACCAGTGTTCAAGGCTTGTATAGTATTAACGAATGTGGCGCCAAATCCCATACTCTTAAGAGTGTGGTAAAGAAAAGACCAGTTGACCCTGTCGAAGGCCTTTTCCGCATCCATAAAAAGCAACAGCGTATCTTGAATTCTTGTCTTTGGTAAACTCATAACATCAATCAATGTCCTAATATGGTCGTAACCATATCTACCTTTCATAAATCCGACCTGCGAACCACCAATCAGATTGCCAATGCACCCATCCAATCTGTTAGTCAAAATTCTAGTAAAAATGTGGTCCACATTCAGAAGTGAAACTGGCCTATAATTCTCACATTTTTTACCATCTTTCCCTGACTTTGGAAGGACGACCACACAAGCCTCTTTCATAGTAGGGCAAATCATCCCATCTCTCATGAAACCATTGTATAGGGTGCATAGGAATGGTATCAGAACACCACTCAGTGCTGGTAAAATTCCACCGGAGACTGTCCATTCTGGTGACTTACCCTCATTAAGTTGATTAATTGCCAACAAAAGTTCCTCCTCTGTAATAGGACTATCCACCATCACAGACTGATCTGCACATAAACTCGGCAAGGCAATCTTATCAAAAAAGAAGTCCAAGTCAGTCTGAGACGGGAATTGATCCTCACGGTACAATGTATCATAATATTTCCTGAAACCGTCACAAATCTCACCTTTCTTGACAACATGCTTACCATCATTATCCAGTAGTACTGAACAAAAGAGTTATCCGTTATACCCTCAACCTATTTGCCAGAAGTTTCCCATTTGTGTCACCTTGTCCCAGAACTTCTGCTTCATAAAGAACATACCCTTTTCGTATTGTATATCCATTTTTTGTCTAAGCAGTTCCTTGAGCTCACCAACCACCCTCCTATCATCCGCACTCTTAGAAACTGCAAAATTCTTCTGCGCCACCTCCAAATCCCCTTCCAATTTCCGTAGCTCAAGCATACCTTTCTTCCTAGCTCGGGATGTCACAGTCATCAATTCCCCTCGCATGGTAGCCTTATAACTTTCCCAAACCATGATATCAGAAGCCGAGCCTACATTAGTGTCAAAAAAGTTCCTTGTAAAATCCTCCAGAGAATTCAGCTACCCCTTGTTCTTTCAGAATATAAGTCATGAGCCGCCACCTGGAGAACTCCGTCCTCTCATGTCCTATATTCAACTGCATCATCAACAAAGAGTGATCCGAAATACTTCTCTCCTTAATGGACACACCCTGTAACATACTAGCCAACCTATCAGAAACAAAAAAATAATCAATCTTGAATGAGAGTCATGTACTGGTGAGTAGAATGAGAATTCCCTCACATCCGGATGAGCAAACCTCCAAGCATCAATTAAATCCAAACTATCCACAAACTCCCTAAAGGATTTGCTTGTACTCTCGGCAGTAAACCTACATTGAGCTGAACGGTCTATTTTCCCGTCCATCACACAATTGAAATCACCCCTAATACCATATATTCCCGCCATCCCACCAAAAGTAACGACAACTACCCAAAAACGACCACCAGTACATGGTCCATAAATGGAGCCTATCGTTATCAGTCTATCATCATATTTAACATCTAGGAGAAGAATTCTTCCTTCCTCATCCATTACCACCTTTTCTATTTGAAGCATTAAACCTTTCCGTAGGAGCACACCCACTCCCCTTGATTTTGAACTGTGGCAATTGTGAAAGGATTTAGTATACCATTTATTTTTGAATAGATGAGTGGAATCGTTCAACAAATGAGTTTCCTGAATAAGTGCAATATCAACCTTCTCCCTTTTCAGCCTGTGCAATACTTCTTTTCTTTTTCTCGGAATGTTAAGGCCTTTAACATTCCAGGAACAAATCCTCAGATCACCCATTAACACAATTTATCCAACCTGAATCCATCATATTGATCCCAAAGGCATACATCTCAAAGGATAAGGGGGGGTAGGTGATATGACCGAGTTGTTCAAACAGTACAAGACAACACAGAACAATATAAACACGCATAAACCATGAACTAACAGATATGAAGTCTAACAGCACGCCCTGCAAAACTGCAGGATGATGTTGAGTGCAGTTATTTACAAAAAAAACAAAATCTTGAACTGTAATTGCCCCAGAACCCACACCCAATCATTATGTAGTAATAATAAACAACAGTAACCTTTCCCATACCACACTCAATAATATTCATATTAGCATAAGAACAAGAACCACCCTCCTTCACACTTCCTTATTCCACCCACAGCCCCACCCTGTTTAAAAAACAGATTTGAAGAAGCCAAATTGCACCCCGAGCATAAATCTAAATATGGCATACATCACTCTGCAAATCCTGCAATTGTCTAACAAAATAAGGAATTCTTCCAAACTCCAAATGCAATCCCCAAGAACATTTATACCACATCCATCCCGCATCCATACAGTGCCAAAAGATCCCCTAGTCACCCACTCCTCAATCCAGCCTCCCAAAAACTATACCAAGGTGCGTAGTCATTACACCCTTCAATGGCACCTAGACCCCCACCCATCGCCTTTGCATCCCTAGTACAACTCAGTGAGAGAAAATAGGGCAGACCACCAGACACCAAATTAGTAAATTAAGGCCCAAACGCAGCACGTCACGTCCATTGACCAAGCACAGGTCTAAAAGAAGTTCAGCATTCATGACACCTTGGAGTGTTCCCGAATGTTTCCGGATATGATAATACAGGACCCCAATTAACTATGACCCCTGTCACATCCACCATCCAGTTCCCCTCCCGACCCCACAACATCATCTCAGATCAGCCCTATCCATGCGTAAACACCCACAGAGACCACTCATTTATATCATATCCAAGAACCGAAATCCAAACAATATAAAATGCATTACGACAATGAAAATGGCCTCAAAGCACAATAACCTAGCGAAGGGAAGGCAAAGGAGAGGGGAGAAAAAATATTACTCCACCCACCGCACTACAAATATTGGCACACAACAATGAACACGGTATTGCATGGCTGTAAAAAACATGTCACCAATGAAATACTCAAAGTAGCAAATGTATGTTCAAGCTTCCAGAGTACAGTGTAGCAATTGCAACCTGGAACACAATGTGCCCATCCGGATCCCAGCGCTCGCACCCCATGTTCCGGGAATCAGACCACACATGCAGATTCCGTGGCCCAAGATGAATATTCGTGTTCCACAAAAACAGCCACGGCAGGCAAGCTGGGCGGCCATGAACACACAAGTTGTGGAGCACACATGCCATCCCCCAGCCACAGACAGTTAGTAATTGTGATGGAATAGCCACCTAAAAAAACGTCCGGGGCGCAAGAGATGAAGGTTCAGCAGACCTGACTGCCTATGCCTGTATACGAACATCCACCAAAAAGTCACCGGTCCGAGATTTTGAAATAGAAGACTAGTAAAAAGAAAATTCTAGGCAAGAGTACAGTCCAGACATTGATGTACTGCCAGGTTGTACTCATACACATGCAGCTACCACCCCTCCATTCATATATTTGCTACTGGTGAGGCATCTTCAACTGCAATCACGTTAACAAAAACAAACAAAAAATTAAATTAAAATAAAAGTTATCTTGAAATGAGTACAGTACAGAGTAAGTGTATGCAGGCTTGGTACTGTCCCCAAGTGATACATATAGGAATGCATGTGTAGGTTCCATCCAAAATGAGTCAAACATATGGGAGGGATGAGACACCCGACATGAGAGGCCATGTAGGAGCAAGATAGTTCACATGCTGCAACAGTTCTTCCAGAGTGAATGCGAGAGTAATGGTGCCTTATTGTAGAACATTTCTCTTTTTTTAATTAAACTCCTTAGCACTTTTTAAAAAACGCAATTAAGGTGTGTCCATGTCTCCCAGGATTGGCTGCCATGGACGCGTGGTCATTAGTCTTTCATGTACTGTTGCTTAATACAGGCCGCCTATGAACTCCAGAAGGGGCAGTCACATGACATAAAGCCTGCATATGAACCGGGTTCCAAGGTTTAATCAATGCCACCCTCCACCCTACAATGAACAGGCCAATGTGCGCCTCATGCGTCAAGTGCTTGCAGGTGTTGGGTTTGCCCAGTGATGTGTGCTCAGGCTGCACTTACGTGTCCTGTCGGTCGCTGAGGAGTACGGGGAAGCCTGCATACAGAGCGGCCTGATCCACAAAAGCGCTTCTGAGAGTGGAAAGTCCCATTCACTAGAGGCATTGAATGGATTGGAGTGCTGAACTACCCCACCGGTGCCAGAAAACGCTGAGAACATTCTTATTTACATAAACACTAAACTTGCAACATATTTGCTACCAGTAGGGGGAGTGGAATCCGAGTGCATGCCAAACACAAGAGAAACGCTGCAATGTCGTGGCGTGCTACTCACCACACGCCCCCAGGCCAGAGTTTCACCGACTCCAACACTCAGACACCATTACCGTAATAATCCAAAGGTGCGTGGGGCCATGAGGAAGCAGGAAGTGAGAACGACGTGCAAAACGCTAGGGCCTTTCCTCTGATGTCACAATGCCCAATGTCAAGCACAAACATCAGCGGCAACGGAAATTAACCGCCGTTGTTTCCATGAAGGGAATTGAGTGCAAAATATATATTTCTAACGTAGAAATGAATTAAAAAAATAAACAAATTAAGCACTGAAATCATCCATGTACATCCAGGCCCATGATTATCTCCTCTTCTTAGAAGGCAACAGTTTTTGTGACACAGATGTAGAAGTAGTAGCCTCCATGGGTTGCTCCAGGTCATTTCCATCATCCACACCATCCAGATCACTAAGGCCTCTGCTCCCTTATTATCATTGAAAGAAAACTGTCTACCATCCTTAATGACACGGAAGATGGCTGGATACACCATATAGTACCTGAGGTTCTTTAACTTTGCCTTGTCCTTGGCAGCCTTGAATTCTCTCCTCTTGTCAAGGACATCCCTGCTGAGGTCCCCAAATATCATCACCCTGTGACCATTCCAGGACAAATCATGTATTTCCCGTGCCTTTCTCAGCACCATTTCTTTAATTGGAAAGCGCAGGAATTTAATCACAAAGTGTCTGGGTCTCTGTCCCTGAGTTGGTTTTGGACCCAAACTTCGATGTGCTCTCTCCAATTCCAGGTTTAGCTTAGGATCCAGTTTGAGTATGGAGGCCAGTACCTTCTCAATAAATTCCATGGGTTTGCCTCTCTCCATGTGTTCAGGAATACCTGCAACCCTTACATTATTCCGCCTTGAAAAATGTTCTTGCTCAGAGAGTTTCAAAAACAACTTTTCATTCTTCAATTGTAGATCTTTAATCTGGTTTCCCATCCTTTCCACTGTGTCATCTACACAATTCAAATGAGATTCAACTTTGTTGAAGTTTGCAGAAAGTTCCAAGTATCTTTCTTCTGCCCTGGTCATCTTGTCCTTGATCTCATTCACATCCAAAGTCAACTTAGTAAGCATGTCCAGGATTTTATCATCTCTTTCATCAGAGGTTCTCTCTCCATCCCCTTTCTGTCTCTTAGCAGGCTGTTTTGTATCCAGGGAGACTGGTTCAGCCATAGTAGTTAGAGTGGGAATCAGTTCAGGTGCAGGAGCTCAGCCTTCAGGCAGCCATCTCTGAAGCTGACAGTTCTAGAATCCAGGGATCTGTTTTTGAAGTGGGGGAGGAGCTGCTTACTATGTAAGCTGCCCTCTCCCCTCTGCCCCCCAAAGCATGGGGGCAATACCCTGGGGGCAGATGGGTGATCATCTGCCCCCAGGGAAGAGGGGCAAACAAAACAAAAATATATTTTTTTAATGTAGTTTTGGGTGGGGTAGGTGCGGGTGGGACCACTAGCCACCAGGAATTTTTGCAAGGGTGGTGCCTCTTTGCCCCCCCCAGTGGATGGGGGCACCTTATGTAGCCCTCCCTGGGGGCAGATTTTTGCTCCTAGGAAGGAGTACATGAGATGCCCTCCATCCATTTGGGGTGGGAGGGAGAGGCCACTGCAAATATTGGCAGAGCCACCCCTCCCAAGCCTGTGGCAGTATGATTTGACCCCCCCTGGGAGCAGATGGTCACACACATGTGCCATCTGCCCCTAGGGAAGGGCAAAACAAATATATATATATATATATATACTTGTTTTGGGCGGGGGGCCCAGTAGACCACCAGGATTGTTTGTGTTTGAAAGGGGGGGTGGCCAAATGGATGGGGGGCATCTCATGTAGCCCTCCCTGGGGGCAGATTGCTAACACAATCTGCCCCTAGGAAAGAGGAAAGAGGCAAAACAAAAATAAAAACAATAACTTGTTTTGGGTGGGTGTGGGGGTGGGGGGTCACTAAACCACCATGGATGTTTTTAGTGGAGAGGGGGTGCCCACGGGTGTCTTCTATTCAGAAATGCATGGGGTTCTCGGTTTTCCTTGGTGGCTTCGACACACTAGGCGGCGGGCCAAATCTGTAGGTTGTCCACATGAGCAAAATTTCTAAAAATCTGCTGTGCGAAAATACTTGGGGTTACCATTGTTTTAGGCTTTTCCCTTTGCACCCAGGTAGGTGCACCCACACATGTGAGGTACCATTTTTTTTGGGAAACCTGTGGGAATGCGGGAAGGTAGGCCATGTGTTGTTGGCTGCGTGTTTGGGTGGGTGACCAGAGTGAAATGTGCGGAAATTGTGTTTTTTTTCTGTCATTTTCCCGATTTTCCCCCCAAACTATGGAATCTTTCCCTACATAGTTGTTGCCTGACCTGTGCAAATCACTCCTTCCTAAACTTGGAATATTGTCTACTTTCCAGAAATGTATGCCTTTCTAGCTTCCCATTCAGCTTTCCTACCCTTTTCTTCCATTCCGTCCACGCATGTCCTATTGGACAAAAAACGCCAAAATCGCCTACCTCTCACAAAACGGCTGATTAGCATATCAAAATGTTATTTTGGTTTCCACTCAATCTGTTCTTGAAAGCCTGGAAAATGGCGAAGCCAGCACAGCAAACCATTTGTTCCTAGCTCTTACAAGGAAAACACCATTGGCTTTTTTGTACAACATTTTATTGGGATTTTCTGAAAAAAACCCAAATGTTCTCCTTTTGGGTTATTTTCTCTCACCCCCCTACAGCAAACTAGGATTCCTGGGTGGCGTTACGACCGCCTACATGTGGGAAAAAAGGGGCCAACTTTGGCCGAGATATCTCATGTAACAAAGAAGTTACAAGGGATTGAATGGCGACATACGGAAATCACCAAAAAAGGCCTTGGCACTGGGTGGGGGAAATACCCATGGCAGTTAAGGGGCTAAGACGGTGAAGCCCCAGAGGAGATATCATTTGTAAGGTAGCTCAGTTAGTTAATTCTCCAAACGCAGATTGTGCGCAGGAATATGTAACACCTGTGTACAGCACCGGGCTTAATCTTCCGTGGGATAGTAGGCAGAGTGAATGCATTCAGCTTAATTACTGTCGCTTTGGCCAGATTTTCGTGCATTTTCTGGGTGGAGTTTGGGAGCTTAGTGGACACACCAGGACCCCCTGTATTTCCCGCTCCACCAGACAAATGTGGCCTTACTGCCAGCATGGACTCTCATGCTGGAAATAAGGAAAGGGATTCCTCTGGGATCTGCTTGGAAATGAAACCTGGTAAAAGCGGGCGGAGTCCAGAGGAAGCCATTGTCAATTCCGCCAGCAATCGTTATTTGCGTGAGGTATTTACACTCTTCCAAAGTGGAAAAGCAATGTGATTTCACCTGCCTTTTACTCTAAAATCTTCCATTTTGTGGCGGAAAAGTAAAAACGTGCGCCAATGGAAGTGGTACACTCCATTCAGTTTACTTTGCGCCTTGATGCTTGGGGGTTTTGCTTGATGCTACACATGTAATAAATAAATAAATACATTTAACATGACCCCAGATAAATTCCAATTCATGATCAGAATGAGTGAGCATGGCATGTTGCTGGTAAGAGGGTGTCCTGTGCTTCTTGAGTGCATTGGCAAATGCCCTTAATTGCCATCTCGCGTTAAGCAGGTGCTGAAACCCATCAGTGTGGATTGCGCAATAATAAGTCGACAGAGGTATTTCAAATGGCCAATTTCGCTCTTTGGGTGACGTAGTCAAAGTGGGAGAATGTTGCCCAGCATGTGCCACTTTCTCTGCGGAGTGAATTGTGCCCACCCCGAGGAAGAAGTGTGAAAAACCCACAAGGGCACTGTGCCCTGCTCTTTCTGTGTGTGTCTTCCCCACAGGGCGACAGATGTTGACTCAGACATGGGTAAGTCTGAGGTGGCAAACCTGTACCTTAATTGATGTGGCAAAGGATTCCAGACTTCTGAGGCGGATAACATTAGTATCATTGAGTTACATGCCACCGGACAGGTATGTGTTATAAAGTTGCAAAGCAGAGCTGTTAGTGGGCTAAAGCAGGAGGCAATGTCTGCCCACCCTCAAAGGGTACGTACAACCAAAAGTAATATGCCCCTCCCCCCATCATGGCTGTCGGGCCAGCCCCAAAACAGGGC